>CM045734.1:35521063-35563563 GCA_024760905.1 Plotosus lineatus
TGAAATACATCTTTGCGTATTATAACTCTCTGGAGTAAAGTAGCTCTTTCTCAGAAGTCTATTTTGCTTGTAACAGTTCCCAGTCCATCCTTAGGTCCCAGCTCACAGTCACTTATACAGGTGGCCCACAGGTACAGATATACGCTCGGCTCCATAGCCAGATCACTCCTCTCTTAAAAAAAAACCAAACAAACAAACCAAAAAAACACACGGCACTTAGATTCTAAGATGAATTAGCGAAAGAGCACATCTGAACTGAACTAACTAAAAAAATCATAAACTCTCATGCCAACTACAATAAATCAGAAAAAAAGAACAAAATATTTTGATGCATAATTCAGTTGCTGTAATCATAATGTCTGAGTCACATGACATAAATATGTGCTGCCACAAATCTGTGTTATTATACTCTGTTAAGTTAGAACACCACAACAACCGAGCACAGTGTATTTCACATGAAAATATAAAAATATATAATAATAAATTATAGAAATACAAAACTCACAATATTTAAAAACTATTGTGTTTGATTCAATGTACTGTTACAATGGCATGGCAGAAATTCACTGAAACTACTGAATCACCAGTTGTCATTATGTTTTATCATAAGTCATCCAAGAAAGTTTAAAATATCTGATTATTATTATTATTATTATTATTATTATTATTATTTTAATGACTGGTGGATTGGACACTTGCATGTTCTGTTTATATTAAAGACAAAGTTGAACGCCTAATTATCTAATTAGATCCCGGCGTTAGACCCGCTGGAAAGTTGTCTCTGTAAATCTCATGTGAAAAACTTAGGACACCCCATGAAATAGTCAACTCTTTATTAAGAAACAATATCCAATCTTGTTTTTATTTATTTATAGATAGATGGTGATTTAAATGTAATTATACAACATAAATTAACATATCTTTACTCATTAAGCAAAATATATGAACAACAATGCGTATTTCAATGGAGGAAAAAATTAGGGCACCCTACCCTGTAATAAGTCATGTCAGACCCCTTTGGCTGAAATAATTTCAGTGAGACGCTTCTTGTAGCCATCTACCAGTCTCTCACATTGATCCGAGGAAACTTCCGCCAAGCCCTCGATGCAGAATTATTTCAGCTGTTAGATGTTGGAGGGGTTTCATACATGCACAGACCATTTCAAATCGCCCCACAGCATCTCAATGGGCTTAAGATCCTGGCTTTGCTGGGGCCATTCCAGGACTCTCTCCATGTCTTAGTTTTCAGCCAGTCCTTGGTGGATTTACTGGAATGTTTTGGGTCACTGTCATGTTGCAGTGTCCAGTTCAACTTCAGCTTTATTATTATTATTTTTTTTACAGATGGTTTCACAGTTGGTATGAGGTTTTTTCCCTGAAAATGCTATATTGGTTTCTGAAAAACATGTCTTCTGTTCTGGCATCCAAATAATTCAACTTAAGACTCATCCGGCCAAAGAATATTATTCCAGGAGACCTGGTCTTTGTCTACATTCTCTCTGGCAAACCTCAGTCTGGCCTTAATGTTCTTTACAGAGAGCAAATGTTTCCTCCTTGCACACTTCCATGAAGGTCAATCTTGTGTGGTCTCTTTCTGATTGTAGAGTCATGTGCTTTCACAGTGACAGTAGGAAGAACCTGCTGTAGCTCCCATGATGATATTTTAGGACTTTTGAGGACTTCTTTTCGCATCTTGCAGTCTGCTCTGGAGGTGAACTTGCTTGGACCGCCAGACCTGGGCATGGTGGCAGTTATTTTGAATGTCCTTCACTTGTAAACAGTTTTCGGGCTGGTGGAATGGCTGATGTCAAATTCTTTTGCTATCTTTTTAAATCCCTTACCAGACTCATAAGCAGTCTCAATCTTCTTTCTGAGGGCCTCAAACAACTCATTGGTCTCACCAGGGTGCTCAGTCTGACTTCAAGAGTCAGGAACACAACAACACCAACTGGAATATCTGAGGTTTAAATAAGGGAAGCCTTCTTCAAAACACTGTGTAAAGATGTTCTGATGACGTGCACCTGAGCTGATACACCTGTGTGTGATTATAGCCATTTTAAGAGGGAAAATATGTAGGAATGTCTTAAATTATTCCACCACTGAAATACGCATTGTTGTTCATATCTTTTGTTTGATGATTTAAATTATGATAATTTATGTTGTATAATTACAATTAAATCACTTTCTTTTCCAGAAAAAGAAAAACAATACATGGACATTGTTATGTGAACATTTCTTAATAAAGAGTTGACTGTTTAATGGGGTGTCCTAATTTTTCGCATGACTGTAGCTCACACGAAACGTAATAACTTTCTAAAACCAAGCATGCACTTGTGGACTGCGGGCAGAAAAACAGCAGCGTGATGAAAATCGGCCATCACAGTACCTTTCGCATATCTCACACGAAAGGTAATAACAAGAATGACATTTATTTCTGGTGTTGGATCAGCGTTTATGTGGGTTCCGATCTGTTATGATGCTATACAACATGACTAAAGATTTGTGGACAGCAGATCGTATCAATTTTGATCATCCTATTCCAGATACGGTTATTCTTTTCTGTAATAATTGACACTCTTCTGAAAAGACATTACACTAGATTTTGGAGTGTGGCTGTGGGAATTTTTTTTCCAATTAGCCAAAAGTGCGTTAAGGATGTAAGGTATTGTGGCAAGACGGCCTGAGATGCAGGTAGTCTGTGTTCCAGTTCAAATGTGGGGGTCAGGCCTTGTGCTCGGCATTTGCTTTGTGCAGGACAACTCCTCCGAACCAAACCTAAATCATGTCTTTAAGGAGCTTGCTTTGCACAGGGGTGTTGCCATGCATAATCAAATTTGGTTCTCTGACTACCAATCAAGGGAAATTATAATGGACGTTTGCTGAACTGCTTAATCCTGCTAGGGTTACAGTGAGGCATACTTGTAGGTGCCCAATTACACTCACACCTCGGATCAATTTGGAACAACCAATTACTCTCATAAGCATGTCTGTGGTCTTTTAAAGGAAACTGAAATTCCTGGAGGAGACTCATAAAAGCATGATGGGAATATGTAAACACCACATACAAACACATAACCTCAAGAGTTGAACCCAGGCTCTCTTTACTGTGACAAGGACATGATAACTACAGCACCACGATGCTGCCAAAATTGTAATTCCACAGCATACATTTAGGTGTGGGGCAGTGGTGGTCTAGTGGTATAAGGCGCCGGATCGCTGATCCAAAGGTTGGGGGTTCGAGTCCCACTCTCCACAGGGTTGTCACTGTCCCCCCCAGTGCAGCTAACTTGAGTTATCAAAGGCCGGCCATGTCTCTCACTGTCTATGGTGTGAGGCATGTAAAAGAACCATTGCTGACTTTCGACAAGAGTAGGCTGCAAAGCCGTCAGCGTGTTTCCGCCCTGCGATGGCCTGGCGAGCTGTCCAGGGTGTACTCTGCCCTCGCCCTGAGTTGGCTGGGATGGGCACCAGCCTCCCCGCGACCCTAATTAGGATGAAGCGGTTACAGAAAATGAACTGAACTGAACATTTAGGTGTGCAATTAGGTACTTTCAATTTTGTGGCAACAGTTTAGGGTGGGGCACAACACTTACTGTGATAATCAGGTGTCCACAAATCTTTGGACATGCAGTATCTTGTGTTCAGCCCTATTAACAACCACTATTAAGTAGTGTTGGTTGTTGTTTATTGTGTTTTAACAGCAATTGAGGACTGTACGAGTGCATTATCACCATTCTTTGCTTGGGAGTTGTCTACTTTATTCATGGTCTGGGGGGGGTGACCTCAGAAACAAGTGAGTCAAACGCTATAATATTAAAAATAAATCAATGTGGCTCTCAACTGATGTAACAAAAAGTGCTCACCTCTCGTCATCTGGAGATCACAAGTCCAAATCCCAATGATGCATGCCATGTATGTCCAGGAACACAAGTGAGCAAAAATTGATCATGCTCTCAGGTTGTATAGGGGTGTCAATTACAGTGACATCAGACATTCATGTTCATTTGTGAAATCTGAAATAATTGATCAGAGACTATCACCCAACCACCATAGCATACTGAAAATTCCACTTTATTTGGTCATGACTAAATTGGGGGTGATATCAACCAGGGAAAGGGAAATCAAACAATCAAGTCACAAATCAATGTTTTCGATAGTTTTGTGGTACTCAGAAACCGACATTGACATGTTTACTTTGAGCTGCATTGACTACATTAGTGAAGCAAAAACTGAAAAAGTGGCCCCATCTTTCTTTGAGTGAAAAATTTCTGGAAGTCTGTAAGATAAATAAATAAATAAATAAATATGATTTATGTTGATGTGTACTTACTGACCCAACAACTGCCCTTACAGTGAAATGATTGAAATACTACGTGCTATCAGATATGTTTGTCCTGTCACGACACATATGATAGTGAACTATTGTTTTAAAAATGGTGGAGACTTTCACTGATAAAATAATTTACATTAAACAAACATTAACCATTTATAGTTATAGATACCTGATATGTCTTTTTCCTTTATTATATTCATAATAACCAGTCTATATGGATTTTAAGGGTTTTTTATAGATTGTGCTTTCTGTATGAAAGGTTACGATGATCACTGAAGGAAGAAATTTAAATTTCTTAAATCATTTCTTTGCATATCAGACATCTTTAATTAACACATATTGATCATTAATTTTCTCACAAATTTCTATACCTCTTGCAGCATTGTAAAGACCTGAAAAACTGACCATGAGAAACACAGTGGAGTATTTGACAGCATTAAGGAGATACGCTGTGTTTCCACTATCCCAGAAGTGCCGAAGGCACTGAGCAAATCTCAGCCATGGAGGAAAAGACTGAATCAGGCATATGTCCACTTTACTCTGCCTGTTAAAGTCCTTACTCTCTGGAACACATACAGAGACATAAAAAGAGATGGCACAATGTGAGATTGCACAACTTCTTTTCACAACTCAAAATTTTAAACATACACAGTGGAAAAACTTAAATTCTACTCTGTTTAATAACAGGTTTATTTGTATAAGTACAGTGGTAAATCACCTTACGAAATTAATCCGTTCCAGAGCTTTTTTCGTAACCTGCATTGTTCATAAGTTGAACCGCATTTTACATGTAAAATGCATGATTCGTTCCAAGGCTCCCAATACTACCCCCTAAACCCTTTAAAAAATTATAAAAGCATCCCTTTTAAGACCTCATTCTGCTTCAATATCGTACCGATGGTAGACGGGTTTGGCCATATTCCTTTGTGATATCACTCGAGCCCATTTCTTCTTCTCACTCACACTGGAAATCACACACGTGTGTGTGTGTGTGTGTGTGTGTGTGTGTGTGTGTGTGTGTGTGTGCGCGCGCGTGTTGACCATGTCTTTTTAGCAGAGTTATAATCTTACAAATGTTCATGGAAGGTTAAAAGCCTGAGTCAAGAAATAAAGCATAAACAACAATAACTCTGTCCTTTACACGAAAAGCATCATGGTACATTCAGCTCTATAATAGGCAATGGGAGATAGATGCGTCATTCCTCCTAGGCAATGGGATCCCTGTCTAAGATGGTGTCAGGTGGACCTGTCCAAGATGGCGCTTGAGTGAAGGCGACCTGAACGACAGCTCAGTTGTTAGCCAATGGGAGGCCAGCGGGGTGGGATGTTTGAACGTCATTGATAGGAGAGCAGCTCGTGCATTGTTTGAATGTTTGAATAGCGCGTTTTAATGGTTGAATGGCGCGTTTGAATCTTTAAGATGGCGCTTTCGTAACGTGAACTTGTTTCGTATACAGAGACAAAAATTTTAGGAAAATGTTTTTCGTAACCTGAATTTTTCATTTGGTGAGACTTTCGTAAGGTGAGGTACCACTGTAATAATAATCATTTTGCAAGATGATAAATATTTATAATCTACATCAAAAGTATGTGATGCTTTTGAATAAGGTATCAGGACTTGTATTTTATCACTTGTTTAATACACAATGATGGATTTCCTTTATCTGGAATTTTCTGCACCTCTAACTCTCGAGCTGCTGTCCGCCAGATCAGCCCAGTTAATCTGAAAGCTATAGAAGCACAGCAGGTCCCACAGGCTTAAGATAAGAGGGCTCAGACTGTTGATCTGATCAGCCAGCCAACAATCTGCAAACCCAACAGGCCAGAGAGGTGCTGTCAAGACCTTCCACTGTGGATATGCACAAAGAGCAGTGCTGATCCAGAAAGATACATCATAGCATCTCACTCACTCTGTCATTCACGACAGAAAAATTCTCTATAAGTGAAAACGGTACTGTAACTTTTGTGCGCATCCTGAGTGAAAGGAAGAGATTGTGCTCGTAATTATTTCTTATGTACATAAAGTAAAACGGCTGTATTCTACAGGAATGTAGACAATGTTTGCTGATCTGATAGTAAAATGAAACAATTTGGATAGAGGCATAGTTCTGCGTTTTTGGACCAAACCACTTTTTTGTGCAAACATGTCCTGCCCTTAAAACAAAGCAATTTTGTTCAGTGTGCTTTATTGTATTACAGTACTATGCTGTGCAAAAGTCTTTGTTCTAATTTCTTTATATTCTGACTTCTGCATTATTAAGTCAGTTGATATTTTTTTTTTTACCAGAAAATGAAATGCACCAGAAAAATATTTGTATACAGTATTTCTAACGAAAGCAATGTATAACACAAAAGAATGCTTTCAGAACAAAAGCATAATGAAGTTGGGCTTTGTTGCAAAAATAGAAGCAGGTAAAACTCTCAAAGTCTCCAGAAGAACTGTGGCTGATTCAGCTAATTTCATTATAAAACTGCGCAAAATGTACCAGAGACTACTCTTTTAAGCAAAGACTCATCACAACAAATACTGACTTGTATTTAGACTAAATTTTTTTAGTCTGTATGCATGTTATTTAATTAATTTTGAAAGCACTGTGACTGTACACTGTTTTGTTGCATGTGCCCAAGACATTTGCATAGTACTATACACAAGCAGTAATAATCATACATTATAATATCTAAACAATTCTGAAATAAATCCGCCAATCTTGAAATGTGTAAGTGTAAAGGGGGGGAGCGACAGTAATAATGACAAAGTATCTTGATGAATAAATAACAATTGGTTACAGTACTACTACTACTACTACTACTACTAATAATAATAATAATAATAATAATTGATTGATTAACTGTTTGGGTTTTTATACCCGAGCCTAGCGGCTCATCAGGCCGGTGCTTATCCCCGGTTTCCGTAGCGTGAAGCAATCAGGAGTTGAACTCCTCCTGCATGGGGCGCTAGTCCATCGCAAGTTACCTTCCCAGTATATTTTTACTGGTACCCATTTATACTGCTGGGTGAACAGAGGCACACTTGTGGTTGAGACCTTGCCCATGGGTCTTAGCACAGTGAGGGTCTCAGTGGGATTTGAACTCACAACCTCCCGATCATGAGCCCAACACTCTAACCACTACACCACCGGCTCCACCAATAATAATAATGATAATAATAATAATGTGTGCAAAGGCCCTAATGCTCTAAGAGGGAGATATGACCAGGTAATGCAAAGACTAAGGATAAACCATTATTATTCAATATAAGTAGGACCTCAGACTTAATGAGGAATATAACAGGCTACCATTGTGAATTGACATTTCCTGTAAAAGTAATAAGTTATTAACCCAAAGGGAGGTCATTTGTTTGCAACACTCATCTGTAAAGTCTAATACACTGCACACAAATAATTCCTGAGTTATCTCATTAAAAATATTTGCTATAGCGGTTTCCTTAATTAATCCAACCTATATTAACAGTATCAATGAAGGTATATGGACACCTGACCCCTAAAATTGCCCTCCCTGCCCTCCCAAAAACAGTTGAAAGCATACAATTCTCTGGAATGTTTTTTGTTTATTTGTTTGTCTGTTTGTTCGTGCTGATGTTGTTGTAGCATGAAGATTTCCTCCACTGAAACTCAGTGGTTGGGATATGGTACTGAATGTCTGCACAGAAAACCATCCTCATCCCCATTAAGCAATTCTGGGCTGCATTGGAATACTGACAGTGCGTCTCCTACAAACTCCAACCATGCTCCAAAATAGCCTTCTCAGAAAGAGGGTCCTTAATACAGCAGCAAGAAGGTGACCAACTCCAGTTTTAATGACCCTGGTTTTGAAATGGGATGTCCAACAAGCAAACATGGTTTTGATGGTCAGGGGTCCATAAATGTGTGACCATACAGTCTTCTTCTTCTTCTTTTTCTTTCGGCTGTTCCCTTCAGGGGTCGCCACAGCAAATGATCTGCCTCCATCTCTCCCTATCCTCTGCATCTTCTACTCTTACTCCAACGACCTTCATGTCCGCCTTCACCACATCCATAAATCTTCTCTTTGGTCTTCCTCTGGGCCTTCTGCCTGGTAGTTCCAACCTCAGCATCCTACTACCAATATACTCAGTATCCCTCCTCTGTACATGTCCAAACCATCTCAATCTAGCCTCTCTGACTTTGTCTCCAAAACATCTAACATGTGCTGTCCCTCTGATGTACTCGTTTCTGATCCTATCCATCCTCGTTACTCCCAATGTGTGACCATACAGTATATATGGTTAAACTGAATTATAAAAATGAACAAAGAGAAGTGTGTTTATTTTTTGTTATTGCATCTATATATCATAAAAAAATACAGTGCCTGTAAGAATACAGAAGAAAAAGCAAGGACTTTCTATCTAGGAATATATTATATATAAACTGCCGGGCACGCACAAAAGCACAACAGTACACTGGAATAATTTCAGTAGAATACAAGCACAGCAAGATGCTATAACTGTGTAGGATGTTATGGGGAATTATGTATTACTTATTAATTAGAGAAGACAAGGGTAGTAATAAGAAGAACCAGATAGTAAACCGTAAACCATCATAAGTAATAGCATATGAAATGAAATTATATATTGTAGTACAGTATTCACACCAAATCTGGAATATGACATCTCACCATCACAGCTAGGAACCAGCGTCAAGACCAAGAATGACAAGTAGATGTGGGGTTAAATAGCAAGAGCAGCAGAAGACTGTGAAATAAAAGGGGGTGGAGCTGTTGTGGGATTGACAAGAGTGAAGTATATTGCCAGCCCAATACGCTAATACAACAACATACACCCAAGCATCTTGCTACCTGCAGTGCACACAAAGGAAACATAAAAAAGGATATACATCAGCTAGATTGATATATAAGTAATCAATAATTATGCTGGTGGTGACCAGTATTCACACAGACCGAATAATGCTAATTCCTTACCTCTAAAACATCATGATATGATGAGTGATATCTAGGAACCAGCTCAAAAACGAGAACATGATTGATTCCAGATCTTGTCTACCAATACATGGTTAATCCCATCAGTGAAAGGAACTCAATCAGCAGAAAACTCCCTCTGTACAGTTGCAGCAGTCGCTTCAGATGCTGTAGATGTGATTCATTTGCAGCTTGTGCATAACAATGAGGAAATAGAAATCTAAAAATAGAAAATATACAGTATGAGTGAAAGACTGAGAGTAATATAAGCCAAAGTAAATATTTAAAATGGTCCTCCAACTAACCTTTCAAAGCAATAAAAGTTAAAGCTGATTCGAAATGTTATCCAGTGTCCAGCTGTCTTTGGGTCGAAAGATAATTGCAAGATAGTCGTTTTGAAAACCTTTAAAAGTTTTACTACTGAAATTACGATTCTGTCTCCAACACTGGGTTCACAATGTCCATGATTTTAGGGAATTGATGGTTTGATGGGATCAAACCACGATGAGGGAACTTTGTACATTCGGAATGATTGTGCTGATTATTATGATGCATTACGACTGGATGCCAATTGTGATAGAATATGGGTAGTAGAGCACATATTAAACCTGAACAGTCCTTAACAGAGCAAACAGATGTTGATGTGTCACCATAGGGGAGCCTGATGAACTTAGAAACACAATTTTTTTTCAACTTTCATCGATTGGATGCATCCTGGCTCCTTTTTTATACACCAGTCATGCTATGAGTGTGGTCTTAAATCATACTCCAGTGTAAATCCAGGGTAACTACACTGCAATTAACCATCACTACATTTCAGGCTAATATATATACTGAAGATATATATATGTGTGTGTGTGTGTGTGTGTGTGTGTGTGTGTGTATATATATATATATATATATATATATATATATATATATATATATATATATATGGTTACATACAGCCCTTGTATCATCAGCCTATGTCTAAAAATCTTACTTGTTCCATTCCTTTTGGTGGGTGTGCAAGTCTTCTCAAAGCTTTCTCCTCACTGCCACCATCAAGCTGAACCATCAAAGTCTGTGCAATTCAATTTACAGAAATCAAGCAAATAAATATTGCAAAATGATACTTTTATTGAAAGAACAACTTATATTGATCAATGTATTCTCACCTGCAGTCTAAACATCATTTCCCCACAGCTACTTCTCTCAGTGTGTTGTAAAGAAGTGCTTAGTCTTTCAATTCTCCACTGGAGGCCACACTCAGATGGAATTTTTTCATCATACATTTTAGAAATCGTATAGAAAGCTTTGTAGTTTTGCTCCTATGGTCAAATATAAGGTAAGGTAAAGCCCTTTGGGCTTTTTACACCTGAGCCATAGTGGCTCATTAGGCCGGTGCTTATCCCCGGTTTCCGTAGCGTGAAGCGACCAGGACTTCAACTCCTCCTGGATGGGACGCGTGTCCATCACAGGTTACCTTCCCAGTATATTTTTACTGGTACCCATTTATTCTGCTGGGTGAACAGAGGCACACTTGTGGTTGAGACCTTGCCCAGGGGTCTTAGCACAGTGAGGGTTTCACTGGGATTTGAACACACAACCTCCCGATCATGAACCCAGCACGCTAACCGCTATGCTACCGGCCCCAAGGTCAAATATAAAGTGTTATATTAAGAAGCCAGTTCAGTGACCAACTACTTTCCCAGAAAATTTCAGATTTCCTTAGAAATGTCGGTGTATCTCACCTGGTAACTCTGGAGAAAGGCCAGACTCAGATAAAATCCCCAACGGCCATTTTAAGTTTATATATATCAGGCTTCTTCCTCTGCACAGCTCTGTAAGCCTCTAAAGAGATTGATACATGTCCATTTTCTCTCACAGCTTCTCCTGAACTGTCGTCACTAACAATCCCAAATGCGGTCAGCTTCCCTTTTGCCTCAGATAACTTTTCTGAGGACATTTTCCAAATCTGTGATATCACTGACAAAAAAAAAAAAACCCATCAAACAAAAAACAGTCTCAGAGCTTTATTTCTATTCTACCTGAATATAAGAGGTCTACTTTCGACAGATCTGTGTCACACCTTTTGTGGAATTCCTCACACAGTAGAAAATGATGGCTGCATTCTACAGATAAATATACTGTATTATCAATACATTTAATATAAAACCCCAACAACAATATTGTGAAAATGATCACACATAAAATTAACCTAGTTTATGTTCCATCCTCTGATCTGAAAAGCACTTAATTATAAAAATTCATTAATAATTTATTCTTCTGTACTGTCTTTACCATTGTGAGAATAGGTTTTGTGCACTAATAAATGCTCTGAGGTTCTCTGTTACATTAAGAATAATTTATGAGATTATAGCATTGTCTTACTAAAGGAGAATAAAGTGCGCTTTGAAAGCTTTGTTATCTCTTGAGAGGACATGGCACAGCAACTCTAGTCCACGATGCAGTAAGACTTATCAGTCTTGTAACAATTCATTGCATAAGAGAAGAAATACATTTTCACAATTTTGTGGATGCATGTTTTAAATTTCTACTTACTATCAAATAAGATGTGCTGCCTGGGTTCCCTGGTGAGAATAGAATTCAGTTCCAAAGAATAAATGTAGTTTCCGTAACATTTATGCAACCAAAAACTCAACAAAAATGTTTCTTTGATCTTTCTGACAATAAAAATTGAATAAAATTATATTGGATCGTATTACAGCTTACCTCATAACAAAGATGCTGCTTCCGCCACCCAGGGATCATGTGTGCATTCAGATAAACTAAAAATCCTGTATGAGTTTCTGGCATTTTATCTATCAGACAATATTACTGTACAGTCAGTCTCGATCGATTTGCGTATACAGTTCAGATTTGAAGAACACAGAGAGAAAGAGAGCAACAGCGGAGAAGGAGGTGGGCCAAAAGCACAAAGAATCACTATTCTCATCTATAATTCACAAAATCATCGCAGTATTAAACACCCCCATGGTCCACTAAATAGTGGACCCTATGTTATAATTCTCCTGAGTCAGCTTTTTGTTAATACCCCCATTTCACTGGACTACGGCATGCAAGGATCGTATAGCGGAAAGGCGCGGAACACAGTTTACAGAAGAGCTTCGGCATTTTTACATGGAAAATGGGTGAAAATCCTACGGAAAAGTGGAAATTCTTACGCTCTCGGAACATTCATAGCATGTGCGGAACAGGTGCGGCAAAGTACGCCAAAGTGACCCCACGGAACACTCACGGAACTTTTTTCCATGAACGTGCTTTTGAAAATGTTTAAAAGCACGTTCACGGTATATTTTGGCCTGCCGAAAGCATACAGAAGTGGAGGAAGACTTGAGGAATGACTACATAATCACACGGAATGACATGGAAGATGAGGGAATAATTGCGGAACGTTTGCGGATGACAACATTTTTGCTTCTGTAAGTTTGTCGTGCTCCAGTGAAATGGGGGGTATAAGGGTTCATACATGTAATAATCTCTGTTTTTGTGGATCTTTTTGATAACTGTCAAGAAATTCCATAATGGATACTGTACTTTCAATATGGACCAGAACATCTCAGCAAGTCAAAATACATGAGGTTTATGTCACCACAAAATGAGTTCAGCTAAACAATTATTTCATTGGATACTGGCATCAGTACCCACTTTGTTGGGTTTGGCTCTCACATGTATCCATTTCACAGTGACCTTCTGTCACCTAAAGGTTGCTCTGCAGTTTTTTTTTTGTGCTGCCCTATACAATAAATAAGGGCAAATTAGAAGACACTGTTGAAATTACATATATTAGATAAACTTACAACGGCCAAGCAGATTACCATGGGATGCATCCTAAAATACAGAAAGTTAAGGTTAACCAAATGTAAAAGCCTGTATGTCTGCAAAATGGCAAAGCAGATACAAGATGCATGCTTTGTTTCAGAAATTACATCCACGAATGATCGTCCTGAGATAACACTGCACAAGATAAGAGTTTTGTGTACACTGTACATGTTGACACTTGCAATTCTATACCGGACAGACAGACACACAAATTGGAATTTAATATCCAATTGGTTTTAAAAAATCGAAAATTTGATTTGTTTTAAATATGAGAAAAACAACTTTTTCAGGAGATTTATTTTATTTTCAAAAGCTACTGAAAGGGGTTTTTATTTTGTAATGCTGTAAGCTGCTTGAAAATATTTTTTTTTTTAACAATTGCACTTGTTTTTGCAAACCAGCTCTTCATACAATATACAGACTGTAAATCAACAGATAATTAGTCTCCCACCCATTTTCTCCCTAATTTATTCGTATCCAATTCCCACCCATTAGGTATTGCCTTCCCTATCACACAACCACCAGTGACCGGGGAGGGGGGGGGCATGCACATTCCCTCTCTGTGACATGCAATCCGAGCCAGCCACCTCTTTTCAAACATGTGGATTTGGGGACGGTCTACACTCGATTAGGGCAGGTGATGTAGTAGTGGTTGTGTGTTCAAATCCCAGTTAAACCCTCACTGTGCTAAGACCCCTGGGCAAGGTCTTAACCACAAGTGTGCATCTGAATACCAGCAGTATAAATGGGTACCAGTTAAAAAAAAAAATATATATATATATATATATATATATATATATATATACTGGGAAGGTGTGGTGGTCTAGTGGTATAGGGCGCTGGATCGCTGATCCAAAGGTTGGGGGTTCAAGTCCCACTCTCCACAAGGTTGTCACTGTGCAGCTAACTGGGTTATCAAAGGCGGGACATGTCTGTCACTGTCTATGGTGAGAGGCATGTAAAAGAACCATTGCTGACTTTCGTAAAGAGTAGCTGCAAAGTCGTCAGCGTGTTTCTGTCCCTTGCTAAAAGGGTTGTGACAGGAAGGGCATCCGACGTAAAAACCTCTGCCAAATCAAACGTGCGAATCAGATGATTCGCTGTGGCGACTCCCGAGTAAAAGGGAAAAAAGCCGAAAGGAAGACAGACAGACAGACTGGCAAGGTAACCTGCAATGGACTAGCATTCCATCCAGGATTCACATTACAGAAACCAGGAATAATCACCAGCCTGATGAGTCAATAGGCTCGGGTGTAAAGCCCAACAGACTTTACCTAATACACTCAGAGGGAAAGCATTATCCACCCCCTCATACAAATAACCTCAGAGACAGCCATGATTGGCTGGCAATTGCTGTGAGTTGACTGGGAAGTGACAGTATGCCATCCCTCCCATGACAGCTCGGCCAATTAGCAGCCGTGGATTCCAGGCCATGGAAAGTTAAAGCTAATTAGCTTTACTAAATTATTAATTATCATTCGTTAAATTGTTTGGGGTATTATCATCTTCAAAGAAAATAAAATTTGGAGAAAATTAGCTGTAAACTTTGAAATTGTACATAGGACACATTCATTTGGCCGATAAACATTTCGAGATCTATATTTATAGTTTGCTTTACAATGTGATGTAATGGATTACAAAAAGAAAAAAATTGGAAGAAAAAAAATGAACCATCATAATAAATTAGCCAATTCCATGTCTTTGGACTGTGGGAGGAAACTGGAGTATCTATAGGAAACCCAAGGAAGCACATGGAGAATATGCAAACTCCACAGTTATACACTCTCACCAAGCCTGGGGAACCCAGGATCTTCTTTCTGTCAGGTAGACATGCCACTATACTACTGTGCTAGCTATGAACAACAATCTTTCAGCTAATTTGATTTTAATTCAATTCAAATCCTTTTATCCATCCATATATACTTAACTCGTAACCACCGGCATTAACTTTGTATCACTAACCCTGTGCAGCATTACAGGATACAGAAGGTAAGATTTACCTTTAAAGTTAAATTGAAATTTGCCCTGAAAGAAAAGCCAGGCATTGTGCTTGAAAGGAAAATACACATGAAAATAAGAGATATAAAGTAAACTCAAAATACAACTAATCTTCATCTGGGTGAAAGTGGATAGTGCAAATATATACCAGTTCTCTCCTTTGTTTGTATAATATCGTATCATGCAGTGCTACATGTGCTGAAAGGGAACTGAGAAAGAACATTATTAAGTTCTCACTCACTTTCACTGTCTGAAGTCTATCTCAGCCAGCACTGGGCAAAAAAAAGGGGGACACCCTCAACAGCTCATCACACTTTCACAGAGCTACCCACTGTCTGCAACTTGGAACAACGATTGAGACAAATGCGCAATCTTATGGCAGGAACCCAGAGTACTCCGAGTAAACCCATGCAAGCACAGGGAGAACATGAAAACTCCACACAAAAACGGCCAGGAATGGGACTCGAATCCTGGATCTTCTTGCTGTGAGGAAGATGAGCTAACCAGTACACCACAGTGCTGCTCATAAAGTCTGGATTTGACTTCATTCTTCAATCATATAATGAAGTTATCACCTGTTCAGTGATGGAGAGTTGAGTGTTCTCACCAGTGCTGTCTGAGGAATAACATCTGCAGTCTACTTTCAGGTGACTGCGTGGTTTCTTATACAGTAATCCCGTTCTGATCTTTGGTTAACCATGTGGGCATTTCCTCTACAGCAGCAGAGTCAGGTGAGTGACGTTCCAAGTAGAAGTAGAACATGGCAGTTGAAAGTGATTTACTGATTTACCCCAATCCCCATTTGACAGAGTACTCTATGTCTATACATCCCGATCTGCACCTTTACCTAAGAAAAGGGCTGCTGACAAAACGCCTGACTAAGAAAATAGGGTTTCAGACTTGACCTAAACACTAAGACTGTGTGTGAGTCCCGAACATTGACTGGAAGGCTGTTCTATAACTGAGACTATTGTGAGAGAAAACTCTGCCCTCTGCTGTAATCTTCCTCATTCAAAGTACTGTATTAAAAAAAAAAGAGTTTGATGCAAGTAGGTATGGAGGATCACAAAAGCCCAATAGTTTGCCCAGGCCCTGTGGTGTAGAGCCATTAAGTGCTTTGTAGATCAATAGTAATATTTAACTAATGTGAAATTTTATTTGGAGCCAGTGTGGATAAGATAGGGGTAATTTGTTCATATCTTTTCTTCTAATAAGAACACTGGCTGCTGAATTCTAAACTAACTGGAGCTTGTTAATGTATTTGCTGAAACATCCCAACAGTACAGCATTACAATAGTCCAACATAAGGAGGAAAAATTCTGCATAATTATATTTCATATTTTCGCAATATTTATGAGAACAAAGAAGGCAACTGTAGTAATATTAACTACATGAGCTTTAAATGAGAGACCTTTTACTGCTGCACATGATGCAATTGAAAAGCCATCTAGAGTTACTATTAGAAAGCTCACTTCTAGCTGTCTGTGCTCCAAATAGAAACACCTCTGTCCTGTCAGTGTTAAGTAGGAGAACCTTACTTGGCATCCAGTGTCTAATGTTCTTTATACATTCCTCAACTTTCTTAAGCTGCTATCTCTCATTTTTCCATATTGAAACATATAATTTATGATTCACTTTAACTAATATATATATATATATATATATATATATATATATATATATATATATATATATATATATAGAGAGAGAGAGAGAGAGAGAGAGAGAGAGAGAGAGAGAGAGAGAGAGATATTCTGAGTAGATCCTTCCGTAGGAGAGTGCTCAATACTTTTTGGTAGAGCAAATAAACAAAAATAAAAGGACAGGACAAAGACTTTCTATTGAAACTCCATTTATCACTACAGATCTGATTCCAGATATATATATAAAGTCCTTTGAGCTTTTACACCCAAGTCATAGTGGCTCATCAAGCCGGTGCTTATCCCCGGTTTCCATAGTGTGAAGCGACCAGGACTTCAACTCCTCCTTGATGGGACGCTAATCCATCACAGGTTACCGTCCCAGTATATTTTTACTGGTACCTATTTACCTGCTGGGTGAACAGAGGCACACTTGTGGTTGAGACCTTGCCCAGGGGTCTTAGCACAGTGGGGGTCTAACTGGAATTTGAACACACAACCTATCTATCATGAGTGCAGCACCCTAACCACTATACCACCAGCCCCACTATATATATATATATATATATATATATATATATATATATATATATATATACATATATATATATATATATATATATATATATATATATATATATATATATATATACATATATATACTAGTCCTTCTCAAAAATTAGCATATTGTGATAAAGTTCATAATTTTCTGTAATGTACTGATAAAAATTAAACTTTCATATATTTTAGATTGATTGTACACCAACTGAAATATTTCAGGTCTTTAATTGTTTTAATACTGATGATTTTGGCATACAGCTCATGAAAACCCAAAATTCCTATCTCAAAAAATTAGCATATCATGTTCAGGTAGTCTAAACGAGCTATTAACCTAATCATCTGAATCAACCAATTAACTCTAAACACCTGCAAAAGATTCCTGAGGCTTTTAAAAACTCCCAGCCTGGTTCATTACTCAAAACCGCAATCATGGGCAAGACTGCCGACCTGACTGCTGTCCAGAAGGCCATCATTGACACCCTCAAGCAAGAGGGTAAGACACAGAAAGAAATCTCTGAGCGAATAGGCTGTTCCCAGAGTGCTGTATCAAGCCACCTCAGTGGGACGTCTGTGGGAAGGAAAAAGTGAAAGAAGGGCCGATTCCAGACCTTGGGGGAACCTGTGGAAGCAGTGGACTGAGTCTGGAGTAGAAACATCCAGAGCCACCATGCACAGGCGTGTGCAGGAAATAGGCTACAGGTGCTGCATTCCCCAGGTCAAGCCACTTTTGAACCAGAAACAGCGGCAGAAGCGCCTGACCTGGGCTCCAGAGAAGCAGCACTGGACTGCTGCTCAGTGGTCCAAAGTCCTTTTTTCGGATGAAAGCAAATTTTGCATGTCATTCGGAAATCAAGGTGCCAGAGTCTGGAGGAAGACTGGGGAGAAGGAAATGCCAAAATGCCTGAAGTCCAGTGTCAAGTACCCACAGTCAGTGATGGTCTGGGGCGCCATGTCAGCTGCTGGTGTTGGTCCACTGTGTTTTATCAAGGGCAGGGTCAAAGCAGCTAGCTATCAGGAGATTTTGGAGCACTTCATGCTTTCATCTGCTGAAAAGCTTTATGGAGATGAAGATTTCATTTTTCAGCACGACCTGGCACCTGCTCACAGTGCCAAAACCACTGCTGAATGGTTTACTGACCATGGTATTAATGTGCTCATTTGGCCTGCCAAGTCTCCTGACCTGAACCCCATAGAGAATCTGTGGGATATTGTGAAGAGAAAGTGGAGAGACACCAGACCCAACACTGTGGATGAGCTTAAGGCCGCTATCGAAGCATCCTGGGCCTCCGTCACACCTCAGCAGTGCCACAGGCTGATTGCCTCCATGCCACGCCACATTGAAGCAGTCATTTCTGCAAAAGGATTCCCGACCAAAGTATTGAGTGCAGAACTGAACATAATTATTTGAAGGTTGACTTTTTTGTATTAAAAACACTTTTATTGGTCGGATGAAATATGCTAATTTTTTTGAGTTAGGGATTTTTGGTTTTTCTTTACTTTTTTGCCAAAATTATCAATGTTAAAACAATAAAAGGCTTGAACTCCTTCGGTTGTGTGTAATTAATCTAAAATATATGAAAGTCTAATGTTTATCAGTACATTACAGAAAATAATGAACTTTATCACAATATGCTAATTTTTTTAGAAGGACTAGTATATACACACATCTTCTTCTTCTTTTCCTTTCGGCTGTTCCCTTCAGGGGTCGCCACAGCAAATGATCTGCCTCCATCTCTCCCTATCCTCTGCATCTTCTACTCCTACTCCAACGACTTTCATGTCCGCCTTCACTGCATCCATAAATCTTCTCTTTGGTCTTCCTCTGGGCCTTTTGCCTGGTAGTTCCAACCTCAGCATCCTACGACCAATATACTCACTATCCCTCCTCTGTACATGTCCAAACCATCTCAATCTAGCCTCTCTGACTTTGTCTCCAAAACATCTAACATGTGCTGTCCCTCTGATGTACTCATTTCTGATCCTATCCATCCTCGTTACTCCCAAAGAGAACCTCAACATTTTCATCTCTGCTACCTCCAACTCTGACTCTGTCTTTTCCCCAGGGCCACTGTCTCTAAACCATACAACATTGCTGGCCTCATCACCGTCTTGTACACTTTTCCCTTCATTCTTGCCGATACTCTCCTATCACACATCACACCGGACACTTTTCTCCATCCATTCCAACCTGCCTGCAGCGCTTCTTCACCTCTTTTCCACACTCTCCATTGCTCTGGATTGTTGAGCCTAAGTACTTAAAAATCCTCCACCTTCTTTATCTCTGCCCCCTGTAACCTCAAAGTTCCTCTTGGGTCCTTGTCGTTCACACACATGTATTCTGTCTTACTAAGACTAACCTTCAATCCCCTCCTTTCCAGGGCATACCTCCACCTCTCTAGATTTTCCTCCACTTGGTCTCTGCTCTCACTACAGATCACAATGTCATCTGCAAACATCATAGTCCATGGAGATTCTTGTCTAACCTCATCTGTTAGCCTGTCCATCACCATAGCAAACAAGAAGGGGCTGAGAGCTGACCCTTGATGTAGTCCCACCTCCACCTTGAACTCTTCTGTCACACCCACAGCACACCTCACCACTGTCTTACATCTATCATACATGTCCTGCACCACTCTAACATACTTCTCTGTCACTCCAGACTTCCTCATACAATACCACAGTTCTTCTCTCGGCACCCTGTCATATGCTTTCTCCAGATCCACAAAGGCACAATGCAGCTCCTTCTGACCTTCTCTGTACTTCTCTATTAACATCCTCAAAGCAAACACTGCATCTGTGGTGCTCTTTCTTGGCATGAAACCAAACTGTTGTTCACAAATGCTGACCTCTGCCCTTAGTCTTGCTTCCACTATTCTTTCCCATAGCTTCATTGTATGGCTCATCAACTTTATCCCTCTGTAGTTGCCACAACTCTGTACATCGCCCTTGTTCTTAAAAATGGGCACAAGCACACTTCTCCTCCATTCCTCTGGCATCTGCTCACTTTCTAAGACCTTGTTGAATATTCTTGTCAGAAAATCTACTGCTACCTCCTAGACACTTCCATACCTCAACTGGTATGTCATCAGGGCCAACTGCCTTTCCACTCTTCATCCTCTTCAATGCCCTCCTCACTTCTCCCTTACTAATCTTTGCTACTTCCTGCTCCTCAACGGTCACCCCTTCTACTCTTTTTCTCTCTCATTTTCCTCATTCATCAGCTCTTCAAAGTACTCTTTCCATCTTCCCAGCACACTTCTGTCATCAGTCAATACATTTCCCTCTCTGTCCTTTATCACTCTAACTTGCTGCACGTCTTTCCCATCTCTATTTCTCTGCTGTGCTAACCTGTATAGATCATTTTCTCCCTCCTTACTGTTCAACCTATCATACAAGTCATCATCGCCCTCTGTTTGGCCTTTGACACTGCTACCTTTAGCCTTACGCTGTGTCTCCCTGTACTCCTGTTTACTCTCTTCGGTCCTCTCAATGTCCCACTTCTTCTTGGCTAACCTCTTCTTTTGTACACACTCCTGCACTTCCTCATTCCACCACCAAGTTTCCTTATCTACTTTCCTTCCAGAGGACACACCAAATACTCTCCTACCCGGTCTCCTGATCACATTGGCTGTGGTTGTCCAGTCCTCTGGAAGCACTTCCTGACTACCCAAAGCCTGTTTCAACTCCTCCTTGAAGACAACACGACACTCTTCCTTTCTCAGCTTCCACCACCTTGTATTCTGCCCTACCTTTGCCTTTTTCACCTTTCTCACCATCAGTGTCATCCTGCACCCCCCCACCCTATGCTGCCTGCCACCCCTCTCCCCCACTACTACTTTGCAGTCACTGACTTCCTTCAAATTACATCGCCTACACAAGATGTAGTCTACCTGTGTGCTCTTACCTCCGCTTTCATAAGTCACCCTATGCTTCTGTTTCTTCTGGAAGAAAGTATTCACCACAGCCATTTCCATCCTTTTTGCAAAATCGATCAACATCTGTCCTTCTGTGTTCCTGTCCTGGATACCAAACCTGCCCATCACTTCCTCGTCCCTCTGTTGCCTGCACCAACATGTCCATTGAAGTCTGCTCCAATGACCACTCTTTCACCTCTGGGGTACTCTGCATCACTTCATCTAACTCACTCCAGAATCTCTCCTTCTCTTCTGGCTTACATCCTGCCTGTGGGGCATAAGCACTAACAACATTGACTATCACGCCTTCAATTTCTAACTTGAGACTCATCACTCTGTCTGACACTCTTTTCACTTCTAGAACATTCCTGACAAACCCCTCCTTCAAGATGACTCTACTCCATTTCTCTTCCCATCCACACCATTATAAAACAGTTTAAACCCTGCTCCTAAGCTTTTAGCCTTTCTACCTTCCCACCTTGTCTCCTGAACACACAGTATGTCCACCTTCCTCCTCTGCATCATGTCAGCCAGCTCCCTATCTTTTCCTTGCATAGTTCCAACATTCAAAGTCCCTACTCTCAGTCCGAGGCTCATGCATTTCCTCTTCTCTCTCTGCCTACGGACACGCCTCCCGCCTCTCCTTCTTCGACGTCTTCGACCAACAGTAGTCCAATTTCCATCAGCACCCTGTTGGTTGACAGCACTGATGGCGGTCGTTGTTAACCCGGGCCTCGCCCGATCCGGTATGAATTTTGTTTTGATCATTTGCATTTTTAAATGTGGCAGAAGTTTTACGCCGGATGCCCTTCCTGTCGCAACCCTCTGCATTTATCCGGGCTTGGGACCGGCATAAGGGGGAGAGACACTGGTTAGTGCCCCCCCCGCCTCATGGCTGCATTTATATACACACATCTCTATCTCATAATTGTAATTAAAATCAACCCATTGATAAAGGTCAAAAATTAATGAAGCCGGCCTTTTTCATAACAACATTTTCTATGTCCCGGGGAAGTGGTGGTCTAGTGGTATAGGGCACTGTATCGCTGATCCAAAGGTTGGGGGTTCGAGTCCCACTCTACACAAGGTTGTCACTGTCCCCCCCCAGTGGAGCCAACTGGGTTATCAAAGGCCGGCCATGTCTCTCACTGTCTATGGTGCGAGGCATGTAAAAGAACCATTGCTGACTTTCGACAAGAGTAGGCTGCAAAGCCGTCAGCGTGTTTCCGCCCTGCGATGGCCTGGCGAGCTGTCCAGGATGTACTCTGCCCTCGCCCGAAGTTGGCTGGGATGGGCGCCAGCCTCCCCGTGACCCAAGTTAGGATTAAGCGGGTACAGAAAATGAACTGAACTGAACTGAACATTTTCTATGTGAGCACTGGTGTCAAAAGCTGTACTCAGATTAAGCAACCCAGAAAAGCAGACATGAATCTGATCTGAGGACAGTAACAGATTATATTTGTATTATCTTAAGAGATAGACAGTCTCCATGTTGGCCTTTAGTTGAGACAGCTGACAGGGGTTGAGGTTAAGCTTTCAATCAAGGGTTCGGCAAATTCTATGTTAAACAACGGAGGTGCATAACCAGTGATAAGGGAAGAAATAATTTACTATTAATTTAGTATGAACTTGCAGGTTAGGGATCTATTGCAAAGGGTAATGATTTTGATGAGGAAATTCATTAAATCTGTTCACTATTTTGAAAAGGAACACTGTGAATTATTAGTGAGATGTGGTGATACTGCCATCTATAATTAGTTTTAAATTAATTAGCAAAAATGATTTATATTAATAGTCTTTTGAATATATTTCATCATATTTAAATTGCAGGCAGTGGTGGCCTGGTGGTATAGGGCGCTGGATCGCTGAGCCTAAACTTGGTGGCTCGAGTCCCACTCTCCACAAGGTTGTCACTGTCCCCCCCAGTGCAGCTAACTGGGTTATCAAAGGCCGGCCATGTCTCTCACTGTCTATGGTGAGAAGCTCATGTAAAGAACCATTGCTGACTTTTGACAAGAGTAGCTGCAAAGCCGTCAGCATGTTTTCGCCCTGCGGTGGCCTGGTGAGCTGTCCAGGGTGTACTCTTCTCTCGCCCAGAGTCGGCTGGGATGGGCACCAGCCTCCCCGTAACCACAGAAAATGAACTGAACTGAATATTTAAATTCAGGTGGGAAAACACGTCCACCTCATAGCAAGATGTCTCTGGGTTTCAAATCACAGCCTCATTGAGAATGTTTTCTGCGTGGAGTTTTCATGTTCTTCCTATTCTGGCATGAGTTTTCTTTTTCAAGATATAAGTGTAAGTGTGAATGGTTGTGTGTGTGTGTGTGTGTGTGTGTTAGCCCTGCAATGGCCTGAAGAGATGTTTAAGCTGTACCTAAACTTTGGCAGTTTGGAAAAATGAGTGAGTGTCTGTCTGTCTGTCTTCCTTTCGGCTTTTTCCCTTTTACTCGGGAGTCGCCACAGCGAATCATCTGATTCACACGGTTGATTTGGCAGAGGTTTTTACGTCGGATGCCCTACCTGGGACTCGACCCCCCAACCTTTGGATTAGATCCAGCGCCCTATACCACTAGACCACCACTGCCCCCTGGAAAAATGAGTGAGTAATATTTTAAATTCTGTTGTTTTAAAAAAGCATAATGTCATCACTACTACATGTTGTTGTTTTATGTTTCTATGACGGTCTTACGGGGCAGTGGTGGTCTAGTGGTATAAGGTGCCGGATCGCTGATCCAAAGGTTGGGGGTTCGAGTCCCACTCTCCACAAGGTTGTCACTGTCCCCCCCAGTGCAGATAACTGGGTTATCAAAGGCGGGCCATGTCTCTCACTGTCTATGGTGTGAGGCATGTAAAAGAACCATTGCTGACTTTCGACAAGAGTAGGCTGCAAAGCCGTCAGTGTGTTTCCGCCCTGCGATGGCCTGGCGAGCTGTCCAGGGTGTACTCTGCCCTCGCCCTGAGTTGGCTGGGATGGGCACCAGCCTCCCCGCGACCCTAATTAGGATGAAGCGGTTACAGAAAATGAAATGAAATGACGGTCTTATTCCTAGTTACCTTTGCTCGAGTGAAAGAGATACTGAAGAATTAAAGATAATTTTTTTACATCTTCTATTCAGGTGGCGAGTCATGCTGACGTAGCAGAGCTAAGAGCTTTTCGATTCCTGAGAAGGCTTTCCTTCTATGTAAGTCGGAATATCACCAAATTAGTTTAATACCACTTATGTTGCAATATTGGATTGGTCTGTTTTAAATTGCATGTGTTAAACCAGGGTAATAGTTTTTTCAATGTAATAATCTTTTTATAAGTGAAGCTACATTATCTAGACTGTAGCAGACTCTTGGCATTCACTTTCCTTTTCAAGTGCTGTGGGGTCAGTCGCCAATCAAGGATTCGAGATCATATGTATGCAGTGGCTGATGTCAATGGACACCTAATGTGGTAAAGCACTGACATATATATATATATATATATATATATATATATATATATATATATATATATATATATATATATATATATATATATATATATATATATATATATGATGACGAAGATATTTTAAATTAGATAAAGTGATCTGATAATTTTTCAGGTTATGGTATTCTAGGCTGAAACTCTCATTTTGATATGTAATTCACATACCAGTCATCTTCACCAGCAGTCATCACCAGCAATCATCATTTGCTTCCTTGCCTCATCATTTATTGACACTCAATGCTACAAACAATTTGCATCTTTTCTTGTAAAATACTCTATCAAAATACAGTAAGAATTTACTGTTCAATATCTCCACCAAAGGGAGGCATTATGAGATTGGTTGTGCATGTCCATATGTGTGTTTGTGACCATGATTATGCGAAAACATATGAAGGGAATTCTATGAAATTTTTATCAAATGCAGATCTTGGGCCAATGGAGGATTGATTCAATTTTTTGCCACAATCTGGATCTGGATCTAGGACAGATTTAAAGGATTTTTTAATGTCAAGGAGGTGAAAGATCACCCAGAATGTGCTGTAAAAAAAATTACAGCGCTCAAAAATAATTGCGGAACAGGCCACAAGGGGGCAGAGTAACTCTACGTTATCTGCCACTAGAACCTGTAACATGTACACTCCACATGGCACCACTACCTTGGTGGAGGTCTGCACTCTCTGGGTATGTTTCCATTATCACTGACACAATCACGGCACCTTTTTAAGTATTATTGCTAGTGTCCATTTCCAAATAAACTCTAAAGCTGAAATGCAGCTCTGCTTACCAGATTCCAAAGGTGGAGGAATTTCTGTTCCTCTTAGCAATCTGCTTCCTGCTGGACTAATCATTGTAAAGGTCAGGCACCACAACACATCAAAAACACCTAGAATTTGCAATATCCAAATAGACTTTTGTTATCTGGCAGGCATGGTATCCTAGTGGTTAGTAAGTCTGACTCAAAGAAAAAAGGACCTAGGTTCGAGCCCTGTGCCTGTCCAGGATGTTTGCATGCCTCTTTATGCTTGTATACCCCATCTTTCTTATACAAAAAAAGCCATGTAAATTAGGCAATTCAGCTTTTATGTTCTTATTGTTTCATTAAAAAATTACAATAAGTGGGTTTTTACTGTAAAATTATTTCTCTGTTCTTCGTAATGACTTCCCTACCTGCTGTAATAAGCATACACAGTGTATCCCATAGAAGATGTGGAAACAAATATTAGTTTTTAACATCAATGCAGTTGGTTCATGTGGGAAAATTGGGGCAGCTGTGAGAACTTTGGAATCAGCACATAGAGCTGAGACGAGGCTCCTATGCAACAACTATAACCGCAGTGCTTTTTGTTTTTTCTTTTGAGAACATTAGTCTTACATAGGTCATGATGCAGATGATCAAAAGTTTTTGAGAATTAGATTATGGAAAGCACTTGAAAGTTGATGGAAAGTGAGGGCAGCATGTGAGTTGATGCCATTATCATATCAAGAATTTTTTTCTAGAGGTTTTATCTCTAAAAGCATAACTGTATAGAGTGAATTATATGAATTGAAAAAAATCTGACATAGAAGGCGATAAAGAGAATCAAGAGTCTATAACAATTTTCCCTCACATATTCAGAGATGCATTCACAAGTTCATTGGAATACATATATTACAATGTGTGAAGCGACAAAATCCTAGTTTGGTAGAAAACAAATGTACATTATTTATAAAAATCTGAAATATCTTTCTATATCTATATCTTTCAGATGCTTTCTATATCAGCAGACAAATTCAAAAGACTATCCATACTAATGAAGTAAAGTCCAAAGGCAGCCTGCTCACTGTTCATTTGCTTTAAACTCTTAGACTGCATCTAACTGATAAAATATTTTTCAAAATTACAAACTAACATTCTGAACACTGCTGCAATAATTCAACCACATGGCAAAAAACTTCGTCCACTGGGCTGTTGCTCTGAGGCTACACTATCATTTCTGAACATCCATAAAGTATAAATGAATCAATCAATTAATCAAAAACAGTATACTGCTTCAGGTTAAGTGAGAATGAGGAGGTAGAACACTTAAGTCAAAAACATGAAAGTATTTATTTTTCTAGTCCGCTCAATATTTAGGAGGGATGACCACAACAGAGTCTCCTCTTTTAGGTCTCCAAATTAACATCTGAGCATCATTGGCATTTGGTTTGACCAAAGCATTGGGAGGGATGGGTTCATTTGAAGCCAAAATCTCTGGCTGTTCCTGAGCAAGATGGTCCATGAGGTGAGCTCTCTGTCCCAAAGGCTTTGTGGGATCCACTTTAATAGCTAGCTGCATTCTCCAGCGGATGGTCCTGAGCAGTACCATCTCAGCTGACGCTTCATTCAAAGCAACCAGCCAGGTGGTGAAGTGCTGGTCCCTCTGGATGGCACTCAAAAGTGGGTGAACATCGGTGGTGCCTGAAGGGACATTCCATGTCACACTGGGGCAGAAGTTGTCATTCATACTCACAGTGAGGGTGGTGCTCCTCTTGGTGGGTCCTACAATAGTGTACATTTCGGTGGTACAGCCATACCATGGGTAGTTTACTCCATCTGAATCACTGATGGCCTTGATATGTCCGTCTTTTAGCTCAGGGAGCTCCCAGCTTGATCTACAAAGGTGAGGGTTATACAAATCAATGGAAGGTCTTAATTATCTAAAAAGCTCTTCATTAAGTGAAATTTCCCTTTATTAAGTATTACTATCCTCGTTTTGTTTACTTCACTATCTTAATATCATTTGTCGTGATTGCCATAGTCAAGGCACAGCGTCTCAAAGTTTGAACTTACTGTAAATGATCAAATATTGCTCTTTTTGTGATAAATATATACAGCAATAAACTATTAAATAGCTTTTCATTTTGTGTAAATGAATTGCTGGAAAACCTGGGCTGAAGTCATTTTTATAGAAGTCAATCTCATTGTTATGCAACAGCAAAATGACTACATTTGGCAGACACAAAAGTCTGCTAAAAAGAAAAACCTTCTCTTCTGCCTACGTGCGCCAATCTTTATTCCATTAAGGAAACAATCCCAGGAAGTTGGTGTGTAAACATTACTAACATCCTAACTAACAATTCTTATGAATGTTTATTGAAACCTTATACTACCTAAAAGCCATCTTCTTGTCTGTCAAATATCAACACAGATTTATGTAGCAATCCACAATGTGTGTGTGTGTGTGTGTGTGTGTGTGTGTGTGTGTGTGTGTGTGTGTGTGTGTGTGTGTGTGTTATTTATAATAAATAGAGGTATGTTTGTGTATACTGAAATTGAATACAGTATTTTTATATTGGTGCCATTCTCATACATACGTTCCTTCTTCCCCATAGCAATTGAAGAAATCCATTTGGTTGCATGCCTGAATCCATCCCACAGTCCAAATTTCTTTACGGACCACTGGTGGTACCTGCACTCGGGCAGCAGCTCTAAAGTAGGGTGTACGGTACCTGAGTACTACATTAGAGGACTCATCGATGACAGTAGGGTTAGAATCGATAGAGGTGTTCAGTTCAAGGACTCTTATGTTTTCGTAAAAAGGTGTACCCACACTCTGCAGGCACCCCATAGTGGTGATGGTCAAGTCTATTAGCATCCATTAGTCTTAAAGAAGCAGCATTCACATGATGACACATGTACATAATACACATGTATTTAGTTCTACACGCTTTACTCTTTGTAATATATTGCTTATGTTATGCACCAGGTATGCATATGTACCAAAATACAGTACTGTATGTTACACCAGGTGGGAGGACACACAATCAGAGACTGGCTGCTGAGTAAAAAAAGACTAACTAGTTTTTGCCATCAGCTCCAAAGGGTAGTAACATGATCTGGATAGAAATGTCTGTAAATAGAACAACTAATGAAATATTGAAAACTACAGCAGTGACATTGAAATAATAGTCGATTACTATTCAAAGACGACATGGTGTCACCTTACATGTACAGACAATAAATAATAAATAATAAAAGTCGTGCAAAGGTCCAAGGAACACCTGCCACTGAGTCCTGCAGTAAGGCATGAAGACCAGTTACACTAATAGTGTTAGCACCAGGCTGCTGCTCCGAATTCCGCTGCTCTCCACCTTAATCATCTCCATAACGGATGGCGAGAAGAAATCAAATCTCCGTGCATTCAGTTCACTTCAAGCTCTACATCAGAGCTTGGGAGGTAAAGTGACAGTTTCTGAAGTGGCAGTGAATAGATGTAGTGCTGTTTTCCCCTGGGTGGCGAAGGGATTTGAACTGCAAGTCGCGCTACTTTATTTCGCACTTGGCTATTAAAGGCTCGGTAGCTTCCCTGGCGTGTAACGAAACCCTACAGCTGTCAGTCTCTCTCGCTCTCGCTCTCTCGCTCTCGCTCTCACTCTCTCGCTCTCTCTCTCTCAAACAGCTTAGATTAGAGTCTGTAAGCGTGCAGCATTCTGGGTAATGTAGTTATAAGCATCTATTTTGAACCGTGGAAATCTGATTTCCGCTACACTGGAAACTCACTATGTAAATACATCTACTCATGCGACTGGACACATCATCAGTGATGTTCCTGGAATCATTGGGTGTTTCGGGTTTTTCAACATCATACACCCTCATTCAGGTGACCCAGCTGGGGCTGATCAGACACCGGCTTGTGTCCAGTTGGCACACTGGCGACCATGACTCCATGGTTCTCCTTTCTTGAGCCACAGCCATCTTGAGGCCCTCTCTGCTGCTTCGGTGGTATTGCAGATGGCTTTTCTCCTCTGTTGCCCCACGATGCCCAGACAACCCAGAGCTTTGGTGAAGGACCAGGCCGCAAAGCCTCTGCAGCCAACCTCCACTGGAAGGCACTTCACCCCCCATCCTGATTGCTGACAGTCGAAACAATCATTAAAGAAACATGTCACACCCTCCACCCAAGCTTAGTCTAGAGGAGGAGGTAAACAAATAAAAAACAAAAAAACAAACAAACAAGAAAACAACAAGCAAACAAACAAAAAAGGTATGAGGACACAGTTCCAGCAGAAGTGCTAACTCACCCTCTAACCATGTTTTTGGATACATGAAGGCTGACCTGTGGTATTTATAAAATATAATAATATTATTATTATTATTATTATTATTATTATCTTTCAAGTGAGCAATGAAGACATTGACATGCTCATTTTTGTTCCACAGAAAATCATGTGTGTGTTTGTCCGCAGTCCACTCAGTTCTAGTGAGTTATTACATTTCGTGTGAGCTGTAGATTCATCTATTCATTTTCTAAGCTTCTTAGTCTTAATTAGGGTAACAGGAAGGCTGACGCCCATCTTAGCTGACTCTGGGCGAACGCTGGGTGCACCCTGGACAACTCACCCAGCCATCATAGGGCACCAGACATACAGCCATTCACACTCACTCCGGGATGATTTAGAACAGCTAGTTAGCCTACTGTGCATGTTTTTGTACCATGGAAGGAAACCAAAGTATCCTGAGGAAACCCGCACAAACATGGGGAGAACATGCACACTCAACACAGGAACACTTGAGCCTGGGAATCAAACCCGGGGACCTCTTTCTGTATGGCTGGTGCACTAACCAGTACACCACTATGAGCAGTATATTGTTCATATTATTATTATTAACTAATGACATTCTGCAGCCTTTGAAGATTGGACTAAAGTAATTTCATGATTGTCATTTATATTTACATAGAGAGAAACTTTTCAATAGGTCTAAACTGGAATCTAAGGTTACGCAACATTATCTGGCATTAAATACGCCAGTTGGTGTCATTGTGAAATATCAGTGAAAATGTACCACCAGTCATTTAAACCTGATATCCAGTGTCTGCATTTTCTTTGCTGTTGCCTTCAATTGTATCATCGTGCCAAGTTCTAAACAGCTGTCATAGGCTGTCCATTTTTTAATGATTTGCAGTTAGTTTCAATCGAAAAGAAAATCATGGAGAAGTGTAGTAGAATACAAATAATTTCCAGTGTATTTGACTCAATTGACTGACCACTCCTTGCCAAGTCAGCAAAAGATTTAATGGCAGGTTCCCGAGTAGCATATGGGGCCGGTGGTGTAGTGGTTAGGGTGCTGTGCTCATGATCGGGAGGTTGTGAGTTCGAATCCCACTGAGACCCTTACTGTGCTAAGACCCCTGGGCAAGGTCTCAACCACAAGTGTGCCTTTGTTCACCCAGCAGTATAAATGGGTACCAGTAAAATATACTGCGAAGGTAACCTGCGATGGACTAGCGTCCCATCCAGGAGCAGTTGAACTCCTGGTAGCTTCACACTACGGAAACCGGGGATAAGCACCGGCCTGATGAGTCTAGGCTTGGGTGTAAAAACCCAACAGACTTTACCTACCTACCTCCCGAGTAGCATACCAGCAAGGTGTGCGACTATTAGCCCAGAAGTTTGAATTAGCATTAATGCCGGGAGTCCATGGGGAATAATTGGTGGCACTCTCGTCCCTTTCACTTCCCCTTCACTTTTACAGCGATCGCCAGCCAATTATAGGCGTCTGTGGGCTCATTCGTACGATGAGGCGGATAGCTCTTTCCTGCCGAGTATGTTAGGCCTGCCCTGATTGTTCATGCACCACAGTTTGAAAAGAGGCGGATGGCTAGCGTTGCATGTCACGGAGGGGACGTGTGCATGCTTTCGCTCTTCCGTTCTCGGTGGTAGTTGTGTGATAGGGAAGGTACTACCTCATGGGTGGGAACTGGATATAATTAAATTAGGGAGAAAAAATAAAAAACAAACAAAAAAAATTATTTAACGTCAACAGTATGTAAGATAAATACCCCAAAATTTCAAAACAGTATCCAAGTAACTCTTCTAACAGTTGGTATTAAAGTTGTACAAAGGAAGGGATTGAAATAAGACTACATCTTATAACTGAACATGCAATATAACCAAGGCCAGAGGTTCTTGATTACACTCACAATGGACACATGAACAGAAGAAACTCATACAAATTGGCAAGCAGACAATGCTTAAACTGAGGCCATGGACAGAATAATGATACTAAACCCACCAGCATATCTCACCAAAGAAAGACTGAAAAAGAAGAAACTGAGACCACAGGATGATGTTGTCTATACCCAAAGTTCAAATATTTTTCTTTGTGCCTTTGTTCAAGTACAGTATACAGTATACAGTATACCACCTTGACTTGTAGGAACAGTATTAAAACAGATTAAGTGATTGGCTTGTTCAGCTGTATTGAAAAATTAAACATTTCTATGGGACGTATGTTATTTCACATGACTAAGTATTCAACATAAAATATTTTTCATAAAAAATAGTCATCCTGCCTTTTCCTGTAATACATTTCTACGGATTATTACAATTCAGGATTTCCATCACGTTCTATGTGATAAACACTTGTGCCATTACGCAGTAAAATAATCCGTATGATGCCCTTTAAACGCATCTTTTCACTCAAAACATTCATCGCACAGTCCTGGTACAGTATTCCAGTCATTTCTCTGTTATATTAAGTATGATATTAAGTATGAACAAGACAAAATGTCGCAACACAATTATTTTTTCAAACTGTTTTGCATCATTATGCGTTGCAATTAAATTACATCTTTATTCTTAACATGTCGTTCAGGTGCATTGATGTACAGTAAAACCTCCGCTGACGAACGCGTAAGCTCACGAACTTTTTGCCTCAAGAACATTAAATTTGCGAGCATATAGTCTCTGCTGACGAACTAGTTTTCAGCGGACGAATCAAACCACGCGGTCGAACAGCGCCACGGTGGCGGCCACGAGAAGCTGACGCACGCTCACGGCGTCACAGTTCGTCACCCCCTTTCTTTGAGTGCGGACGTGGTTTGTGTTTGATAGACATTTTGGACCATATTGAGTGTACTTTTGCTATTATGGGACCGAAAAAGACCCCACCACAGGCGGAGATCAACACGAACGAGGTGTGCGTTTGTGTGACTTAGCGTCCCAGTACCAGTACGCTAAGTCTACCATTGCTACCATCCTTAAGAACAAGGAAGCTATTAAGGGTGCGTGTGTGGCTAAGGGTGTTTCCAAACAGTAGGCGTTTCAAAAAGCACCTTCCAAACAGTAAGTCCCTCCCTCCCTCCTCCTCCCACTCCATTCCATCAAGCCATCAACTACCATCACAAAGGTAAATAAAACGACTTTATTATACAGTACAGTTTATTTCTTTAATTACAATACAAGAGCACATTTATTATACATAAAATAAGGTATATTTTTGTGTAGTTTTAAGGCTTATTTAGTAGAAAATTATGTTTTATAGGGACCTGGGAACGGATTATTCTCATTTTAATGGTTTCTTATGGGAAATAAATGTTCGGAAGACGAACTTTTCGCCTCACACACACTTTCTGGGAACCAATTATGTTCGTGAGCTGAGGTATCACTGTACTACTGTACTTGATGCATCCTGCCCGTGACGTCACCCCCTTCAGGTCATGTGACTTTGACCACGTGTTCTTACTACAAAGACTTAAACAAATACAATACACAATGTAGTTCTGCACAAAACCACGTAAATTATCCCGAAATAACCTGATTAATCAGTTTTATTTATTTGACAAATTAATTTTTAAATATGTGGTTATAATCACTGAATGTTATGTGAGCAGTGCTTTGTTGTACAATCTATAACGTTGTTTTTATTTGTGTGCACAGAAGAGGTAGGTGGTGTGAATATTCCATTTGAAGAGTGTGCGACACCCTTCGCTGGCTGTGAGCGCAGTATGTAACCGCTATGTGGGTGCGTTTCATGAAGCCAGTCAGTTGGCGTGTCTATTTATAGGAATCGACTGGAATAGAACTCGCAGGAGTAACAACAGGGCAACACGAGATCTGGGCATGAACATGGTGGACCGGTTACCTGGCCACTCTGCACTAAATATTCAAGACCCTCAGGATAAACAAACAACTGGACTCGACACTAAAACCCCTGGACTAGGAGATCAGAATGCCTACGAGCCAAACTAGACCTCGGACGAGAGACCGGAACAATGTGCTGAACAGAGCCGAGTTCATGTCTCTCCAGCAGCCGCTCAGGAGCAGCGGGAATGCCGAAGCTCGCGCGCGGAGGCCGCCGCACAAACAGCCGCAGTATGCGCACCCGAAGGGCGGGGACAGCACGCAGCAGGAACCGGGAGACGCTAGCAAGGACAGAAAGGAGCTCCCGGAGGAGGACTGCATGCAGCTCAACCCCTCTTTCAAGGGTATAGCCATGAACTCGCTGCTGGCCATTGATATCTGCTTGTCGAAGCGACTTGGCGTGTGCGCGCACGCGACATCGTCATGGGGAAGCGCGCGCGCCATGGTCAAACTGCTCGCGCTCACCGGCCACGGCATCCCGTGGATCATCGGCACGCTCGTGTGTCTCACCAGGAGCAGCACACTAGCAGGCCAGGAGGTTTTAATCAATTTGCTTCTTGGTGAGTTTTACAGTCAGCACAAACGGCACAGATGCTGAACACCTGCTGGAAACAAACCAACACTCAATGAATCACTTCATAAATTAATCATTGTTGTTCATTCGACACTGTGAACAGTGAATCGTTCGAACCATCACCGATCCAGTAGCTACACTCGTGCTAAACATGTGTAATTATGACGGACATTAATAACAGGTGCCCGGCTGTCCCGGTGGGCTGATTCTGATTCAGTGAGCTGTGTCGATTCACAAGCACAGAACAAAACATGAAACACGTAAACATCCCGCACTCCTACACGTCCTCACTCAGATCCTGCGCTTAAGATATACAGCACCGTGGTTCGATTCAATTATGACATTTTCTTTGAATACAAGCCAAGCAACATGTTCCTTTTTCCATTCACTCAACATATTTCTGGATGTTTATTCTAAGGGCCCAGTCAAATGAATGGAAATCTCAAACAATTCGATTCGTTAAGAATGGGTAGGTGAAGAGAATTGAATCAGGGTAATAATGAAACATCAGTTTAAAAAAAACAAAAACAATAAATAGTCCAACATATATTCATTTATCTTCATTAAGTCATTAAACCTCTGGCTTATATAAATCAGATATAAATCAGAGATAACCAGTGGGCATTAAGCTTCCTGGATATCAATATGTGTTGTATTAATTGTATTATATATATATATATATATATATATATATATATATATATATATATATATAGATAGAGAGAGAGAGCGAGGCATCATACTCATAACATCTACAACAGTTTATATAATGTATAATAGAGTAGGATTTGAAGATGCTGTTTGGTTTGTAGGTCAGTAGATATGGGAATATAGAAGGGACACACACACACACACACACACAGAAAGAGAGAGAGAGAGAGAGAGAGAGAGAGATTGGTTTATTGTGCTGATATCTCAGCTGACAGTTCCAGCAGTCAAGAGCATTATGTTCGATTTTATATAATTTCTTGTATTTGACACTTTCCCCCAGTTGGGTTTATCTCAGAAATAAATTCATATTCAGTGTTAAAATTAGACTCCCATTAGTGCTGTCTGCTGCATGTGATAATGAATATGTACCAAAACTCTTTTTCACTTCCAGCACTCTTTTTGGATGTGATGACTGTGGCTGGAATGCAGAAATTGGTGAAACGCAAAGGGCCCTGGGAGATGCCACCCAGTTTCCTTGATTATCTGGCCATGGACATCTACTCCTTCCCAGCAGCCCATGCTAGCCGGGCAGTCATGGTGTCTAAGTTCTTGTTGGCACACTTGGTTCTTGCAGTTCCTTTGCGCATTTTGCTTGTTCTATGGGCTGTGCTGGTGGGCATGTCACGTGTGCTACTGGGTCGGCACCACCTCACAGATGTAGGATGTGGATTCGCTTTAGGATTTCTCCATTACAGTTTAGTGGAGATGGTGTGGTTGTCTTCCAGCACGTGTCAGGCTTTAATCTCAATTGGGACATTTAGCTGGAGCCCCCTGTATTGAACAGTGTGTCTGACCTGCAGCCTTTTATTCATTCTAAAATATGTTGGGCCAATGCCTAAACTACAATTACAGTGATCATTTTTGCATTTGTGCATAGTTGGGGGGGGGTGTGTGTGTGTAGTTTTAAAACTTGAATTATACATTTTATTTCTTATCTTCCGATATCTTGCTGCAGATAAAGCTGATACCTGCAAGGCAGTAGGGATGCACACAGGCTTGAAATTTTATGTAAACCTATCTGGTACCATGCACTTAATTCTACTGTTTCGCATGGTGATAAGGCAGAAACATCTGTTTGCAGTGGATGTGACTACATGCTTTGCATTTTTTGTGTTGCTGCTGCTCTGAGTGAGAGAATGTTTGCTCAGGGATTTCAGCAATACACTGTGTCATAAAAATGTGATTTATTTGGAATTATATAAAAAAATTTAATTTCAAATACTGGATGTCAGACAAAAAAAGGCTTGTCGCCATAAAAAAAAATCTGTAATGTTGTATATACAGTACACATGTATGTACAGTACTGAAGCTGTATAGCATAACTGCAAGACCTTTTGCTTTATTATGAGAGAAGCATAATCTGTGAGACTGTTGTATATTGTGTGCAGAGAGAGAGAGAGCGAGAGAGCGGGAGAGAGAGAGAGACTGCCTTTATATTGTTTACTTATTAACCTAAAGTATGCAAGTATGTTTGATAGAAATGTAAACCCAGAAAAGTATTTTATGGTCAAAACTCAGTACTTTGTTCCAACATAAAAGTAATTATACATCCAGTGTCTTTTTAAATAAAGTTTGGGATGCAACCTGCTGCATGTTGTCACTTTATCGAAATGTACTTTACAATACCAGAATTTATTTATTCATTCATTCATTTTGTAAGCCACTTAATGCCAATTAAGGTCATGAGAAGGCTGGCGCTCCTCTCAGCCGAGTCTGGGCAAAGGCGGGGTATACCTTGGACAGCTTGCCGGGCCAAGACTGACACAGCCATTTACATTCGCACCTAGTGGTGATTGGGAACAGCCAATTAGCTTACTGTGCATGTATTTGGACTGTGGGAGGAAACTGGAATAGGCCGACCATGCTCCTTACAGAAACACCTGTGCCCAGGAACCCGGACCTTATTGCTGTGAGGTGAACATGATTACCACTGCGCCATCATGCTGTCAGCACCAGAATTTAGTGTATATAAAGAGATTTCCTTTAGTTTCAACTGTGTGTTATTGTTTGATTGTAGTGTCGTGTGGACATTAAAAAACTGATCTGGTGACAGTCACAAACTTCTGTAGCAGTGCTGAGCATTTCACAGCTGCCTTTGTCACTCTGTTTCCTCTCTGTAGAAGTGATCAGGTAACATTAGTGATGCTGAACTCTGACTCAGCAGGCTATAAATACAAGTCCTCGTGTTATTTCAAACACTTACACCACTGACTGGAGAATATCACTGAGCAGTACTGAGTAGTGTGTCAGGAACAGTCAAGAGAATTATCCGATATTGGGAGCGTAATAAGTAGGCTAAGGGACAGGCTCAGCAGTGCTTCAGACTTTCAATTATGGGATGCTTTTTAAGCAGCGTTAAAGGGACTAAATAAGCTTTTATTACTCCAGAAAAATATAACATGAATGGTGGAGAGATTCATAACAGTCACACTTGCAGCATCATGCTGTTGAATTCTCAGATCTGTTTGTGCAGAGGATTTTTCACACACAGGCAATAAGTTGTCTATGGAGCAGTACATACTGTATTGTACCGCAACTTAACCATTAGCTCGCTGCTGTCATTTTGAAGGGACCATTAGCAGAATGACTTTGTCCCATGTCTAGTAAGTCTGCTACAACAGTTTGGTGCACAATAATGAATCATGTCACAGCTACAATTACAGTGGCTTACAAAAATATTCATGACACATTTTGTCACATTACAGTACAACCACAGACCTAAATGTATTTTATTCCGGGTTTATGTGATAGACCAACACAAAGTGGTATGTAATTTTAAAGTAGAACCACCTCGCCCTGCAATTATAGTGGCAAGTGTCTTAGGGTGAGGCTCTACCAGCTTTGAATATTTAGAGACTGCATTGTCCATCATTTCTCTTTGCAAAATAGCACAAGCTCAGTCAGATTGGATAAAGAGCATGTGTGAACAGCAAAAAATAAAAAAAATAAAAAATAAAATTAGGTTTTGCCAGAGATTCTCAAGTGGTCTGGACTTTGGCTGGGCCTGTTCCATTGTAGGTCTGTCTGCATGTTTAGGAAGTATCTCTCTCTCTCTCTCTCTCTCTCTCTCTCTCTCTCTCTCTCTCTCTAACACACACACACACAAAACCATCATGCTCATAAATGGTTCATTTATTACTCACACAAACAAAATACACTTTAAGTGAAGTGGAGGAAAGTATGAGAAATAAAACATTGTTGCCTGATTCTTAAGTTGTGAAATGTTTGCTCCACTATTGACTGCATTGATAATGCATTGCACACACTGATATATGTAGTAGTGGGAAATGAAAAAGAAACTCTGGGTTTAATTCATGGGATCGAGCCGTAATGATCTTGAGGAAGCTTGGTGGATTCATGATGATTGTGCTGAATGTAATTTTGCCACTTCGAGCCCAGACACATACAAAAAATAATAATAATAAATTGCAAGTTAATGCAGCCATGAGGTGGGGGGGCACTAACCAGTGTCTCTCCCCCTCATGCCGGTCCCAAGCCCGGAGAAATGCAGAGGGTTGTGTCAGGAAGGGCATCCGACGTAAAACTAATGCCAATTACTTAAAATGCAAATCAAAAGTATTACCTCCATACCGGATCGGTCGAGGCCCGGGTTAACAACGACCGCCATCAGTGCTGTCAATCAACAGGGTGCTGATGGAAATTGGACTACTGTTGGCCGAAGACGTCGAAGGAGAGGTGGGAGGCGTGTCCGTAGGCAGAGAGAGAAGAGGAAAGGCATGAGTCTAGGACTGAGAGTGGGGACTTTGAATGTTGGAACTATGCACAGAAAAGGTAGAGAGCTGGTTGACATGATGCAGAGGAGGAAGGTGGACATACTGTGTGTTCAGGAGACCAGGTGGAAGGTAGCAAAGCTAAAAGCTTAGGAGCAGGGTTTAAGCTATTTTATCACGGTGTGGATGGGAAGAGAAATGGAGTCGGAGTCATCTTGAAGGAGGAGTTTGTCAGAATGTTCTAAAAGTGAAAAAGAGTGTCAGACAGAGTGATGAGTCTCAAGTTAGAAATTGAAGGTGTAATGCTCAATGTTGGTAGGGCTTATGCCCCACAGGCAGGACGTGAGCTAGAAGAGAAGGGGAGATTCTGGAGTGATTTAGATGAAGGGAGGCAGGGTACCACCAGAGGTGAAAGAGGGGTCATTGGTGCTGACTTCAATGGACATGTTGGTGCAGGAAACAGAGGGCGAGAAGTGATGGGCAGGTTTGGTATGCAGGACAGGAGCGCAGAAGGACAGATGTTGATAGATTTTGCAAAAAGGATGGAAATGGCTGTGGTGAATACTTTCTTCGAGAAGAAACAGGAGCATAGGGTGACTTATAAAAGCGGAGGTAGGAGCACACAGGTAGACTACATCTTGTGTAGGCGATGTAATTTGAAGGAAGTCAGTGACTGCAAAGTCATCGTGGGTGAGAGTGTTGCCAAACAGCATAGGATGGTGGTGTGCAGGATGACTCTGATGGTGAGAAAGGTGAAAAAGGCAAAGGCAGAGCAGAAGACAAGGTGGTGGAAGCTGAAAAAGGAAGAGTGTCGTGTTGTCTTCAAGGAGGAGTTGAAACAGGCTTTGGGTGGCCAGGAAGTGCTTCCAAATGACTGGACAACCACAGCAAATGTGATCAGGGACACAGGTAGGAGAGTACTTGGTGTGTCCTCTGGAAGGAAAGTAGATAAGGAGACTTGGTGGTGGAATGAGGAAGTACAGGAGTGTGTACAAAGGAAGAGGTTAGCCAAGAAGAAGTGGGACATTGAGAGGACCGAAGAGAGTAAACAGGAGTACAGGAGACACAGCGTAAGGCGAAAGTAGCAGTGGCTAAGGCCAAACAGAGGGCATATGATGACTTGTATGATAGGTTGGATAGTAAAGAGGAGAAAATGATCTATACAGGTTGGCACAGCAGAGAAATAGAGATGGAAAGGACATGCAGCAAGTTAGATTGATAAAGGACAGAGAGAACTCTATTGACTGATGACAGAAGTGTGCTGGGAAGATGGAAAGAGTACTTTGAAGAAGCTGATGAATGAGGAAAATGAGAGAGAAAAAGAGTAGAAGAGGTAACCATTGAGGGCAGGATGTAGCAAAGATCAGTAAGGGTGAAGTGAGAAGGGCATTGAAGAGGATGAAGAATGGAAAGGCAGTTGGTCCTGATGATATACCTGTGGAGGTATGGAAGTGTCTAGGAGAGGTAGCAGTAGATTTTCTGACAAGAACATTCAACCACGGTACTAGAGAGTGAGCAGATGCCGGAGTGGAGGAGAAGTGTGCTGGTGCCCATTTTTAAGAACAAGGGAGGCGTGCAGAGTTGCAGCAACTACAGAGGGATAAAGTTGATGAGCCATACGATGAAGTTAGTGGAAAGAATAGTGGAAGCTAGACTAAGGGCAGAGGTCAGCATTTGTGAACAACAGTTTGGTTTCATGCCAAGAAAGAGCACCACAGATGCAATGTTTGCCTTGAGGATGTTAATAGAGAAGTACAGAGAAGGACAGAGGAGCTACATTGTGCCTTTGTGGATCTGGAAAAAGCATATGACAGGGTGCCAAGAGAAGAACTGTGGTATTGCATGAGGAAGTCTGGAGTGGCAGAGAGTATGTTAGAGTGGTGCAGGACATGTATGAGAGATGTAAGACAGTGGTGAGGTGTGCTGTCGGTGTGACCCGGCGAATTCAAGGTGGAGGTGGGACTGCATCAAGGGTCAGCTCTAGCCTTCTTGTTTGCTATGGTGATGGACAGGCTGACAGACGAGGTGAGACAAGAATCTCCATGGACTATGATGTTTGCAGATGACATCGTGATCTGTAGTGAGAGCAGAGAACAAGTGCAGGAAAATCTCGAGAGGTGGAGGTATGCCCTGGAAAGGAGAGGAATGAAGAGTTAGCCTCAGAAAATCAGAATACATGTGTGTGAATGAAGGACCCAGGAGGAGCGGTGATGTTACAGGAGCAGAGATAACGAAGGTGGAGGATTTTAAGTACTTAGGCTCAACAATCCAGAGCAATGGAGAGTGTGGAAAAGAGGTGAAGAAGCGTGTGCAGGCAGGCTGGAATGGTTGGAGAAAAAGTATCCGGTGTGATGTGCGATAGGAGAGTGTCAGCAAGAATGAAGGGAAAAGTGTACAAGATGGTGGTGAGGCCAGCGATGTTGTATGGCTTAGAAACAGTGGCGCTGAGGAAAAGGCAGGAGGCAGAGCTGGAGGTAAGCGGAGATGAAAATGTTGAGGTTCTCCTGGGAGTAACGAGGATGGATAGGATCAGAAATGAGTATATCAGAGGGACAGCCCGTAAGATGTTTTGGAGACAAAGTCAGAGAGCTAGATTGAGATGGTTTGGACATGTACAGAGGAGGGATAGTGAGTATATTGGCAGTAGGATGCTGAGGTTGGAACTACCAGGCAGAAGGCCTCGAGGAAGACCGAAGAAGAGATTTATGGATGTGGTGAAGGAAGACATGAAGGTTGTTGGAGTCAGAAAAGAAGATGCGGAGGACAGGGTGAGGTGGAGGCGGATGATTTGCTGTGGCGACCCCTGAAGGGAGCAGCCGAAAGTAAAAGAAAAAGAAATTGCAAGTTAAAATGGTTGTCACTCATGCAACTTTTTTACCAACATTTATAATAATGTATAATCTGTAAAATTACATCAAACATTTCAAACATTACATCTATTCATGCAAAATAAAGAAATTTCTTATCTACAAGAAGAAACGATTACTAACTTTTGATGAGATTTCCTTTTGGCTTTTGACCCTTTTCAGGAGCCGCAACAGTGAATGATTCGCACGTTTGATTTGGAATAGGTTTTTACGTCGGATGCCCTTCCTGACACAACCCTTTAAGCAGGGGGCAGAAACACGCTGATGTGCTATGCAGATACTCTTGATGAAACTTCGCAATGATTCTTTTACATGAACCTCTCACCATAGACATTGAGAGACATGGCTGGCCTTTGATAACCCCGTTAGCTGCTATAGCCATATTCCCCATTTGTCACTGTTTTTTTCACACTCATTTAGCCATTCCCACCTCCATTTATTTCTAGATGTCTTTTCCAATTCTTTGGTATTGTAGCTTTCTGATAAAACTTCATTTTGACAAAATTTCGAGCGGTTCTTGTGAACGAGGATGTGGTATTCTCAGCAGCAACTGAAGGCAGCAAATGTGGATGCGTCACTAACCAAAACATCCATTCATTCATTCATTCATTTTCTGAACCGCTTAATCCTACTTAGGGTCGCAGGGAGGCTGGCACCCACCTCAGCCGACTCCGGGCGAGGGTGGGTACACCTTGGACAGCTCGCCAGGCCGTCGTAGGGCACTAACCAAAACAATGCGTTTTATAAAAGCTGCAATTTTATTCTCCGGGTAGTTATAGTAATCCAATCAAAACCATCGTTGCAACTTGCACCAAAGAAATGAGGAATTTACACGATTTGGAAAAATGATTAATACAGACTTGAAAACTGGAGTTTCTGGCACATGCCGGAAAACTTGCACTTATGTAATTACAGTAATGGGCAGTACGGTGACATAGTGATTAGCACGTCCGCCTTACAGAAAGAAAGTTCTGGATATGATTCCCAGCTCAGATGCTTTTGTGTGGAGTTTGACTGTTCTCCCTGTGC
>CM045734.1:35568563-35576063 GCA_024760905.1 Plotosus lineatus
CATTTATTGCGTTTAGATAGTAAAGAAAAGTTTAACATGCCAAACACTGTCAATTGGCATAATGTAACCAATTAAACAGTTATTAGCTTTAGCTCCATGCTACATACTGACTTTTTGAGGCTGATAATTTGATACTGCTGCTTCTCCAAGGAATATTATTCTACATCTCCAAGTCTTAAATGCATATTGGCATAATACAGTAAAAAAAAAAAATAGGGATTTTTTCTAAATCTGCAGAAAATGTAAAAGCTCAGTGTCACACATTTCGGTACCAGTTTCATGGCCAGACCTGTGTGTGTTTCTAATCGAGTAGAATACAATAAACTTCAGCTAAGGCCAGAAAATTCTCTTTGGTTTTTTTAGACATTTTACACACAGTAAATAAGACGAGGTTAAAAAAAAAATAAGTTAGACAGAGGCATTGTTGGCAGGATAATCACCACAGGTATGTCATTCATGTCTAGTCTACGCTTTCATATTTGAGTTTTACCATGTCATGTTATAATCTCCAAAACTGTACATCAAGGGGATTATGAAATGTTGTGACTTAGTAATAGTGTCATAATCACTAAAGTGAATAATGATTTTAGTTTAAAATATGGTGGTTTCACCTTTTGTTTTTGTGTCTGTGCAGTGGCTGCATTATTAGGCTTTCTCTCTTCACAGGGGCTGCAGGTCAGAATAAACAGCATCTTGTAACTAAGAACACGGCGAAACTAGACAGAGAAACAGAGGAGCTCCATCATGAGCGAGTAACTTTGGAGGTGGGCAAAGTTATACAACAGGGACGACAAAACAAAGGCTTAACCCAGAAGGACCTGGCCACAGTAAGTACTGTTGGAGGAAACCATCCCTGTGTTTCAGAAATCAGTTCACAAAGTAATGATTATTTTGGACCATGAGCTAATACTTCACCAAGATGTCATTTGAATGGAGTTTTATTTAAAGTACATTGTAATAGGACTGATGTATCATTTGTGTTTTACCCCCAGAAAATTAATGAGAAGCCACAAATAATTGCAGACTATGAATCAGGAAGGGCCATCCCCAATAATCAAGTAATTGGAAAGATCGAGCGAGTTATCGGTAAGATTCTTAAAGCTTCTGTAAGCTCGGATTTTATATGGAGAAACCTGATACATGTTTTGTCTTTCTGTTGCATTATGGTTACGTAAAGGACTTAGACTGCGTGGAAAGGAAATCGGGGAGCCCCTTGACGCAGGGCCCAAGAAGAAATGAGAAAAAAATCCTCGAAGTCCACCACATAGCATGCAGAATCCATCTTACTATGTTGGCCTTACAGTCTATTTCCACATTATGCTGCTTCTCTATAAAACAGTAATAACACTTCTTACTTAAAGTGGTGGACCAAATGTCAATTTAATTGACAATAGAAGGAAATGCAAGTGTTGATCATACATATGATTGTTTTTTTTTTTCCTTTAATTTGCGGTGTCCTGTTGTGTACATTTAGATAATTTTACGCCTGCTTAAGTTTAAATAAATTTTGCCATTTGATTTAATCCCGATAAGTATTGTTTTTGTTGATCATTTTACAAAGGTAAAATTAAAACATTTGGAATAAATCACTCTTTACTGTTTTAATACTGTAATTTAGATGATTCTAATGTAATGGGAAAGTTTTGGTGCAATTCCAAAAATAGGTCGTGAGGATTGTGATTTATTGTATTTTATTCCTTTATAACTGGTTTCAATTCATAAAATAAATAGATGTTCTGGTTGTGGCATTGTTTTAACAGATTTTTATCATATTCTATTCTAAACACTTTTAAAAATGTAAATTCCCATTTTACAATAAAATGAATATGCATTTATTAAAGTCTGGGTCAGTCCAGCTCAACTTGACCGATATTAACCCTAGCAGTGCCAAAGCCGAAAAAAATTCGGCTTTATGACGCACACTAATTCACTGCATTCACCATTTGGAAATCCTGCACTCACTCACACACACACACAAGTGACTATGAATCCTTTTTTGATTGGTAATTATCTTATAATGTTATTTGGTCTATTAAGCAATTTGGTTACTGCACATGTCTGTATTTTTTTTACAAACAAACAAACAAACAAAAAAAAACAAACAAACACAAACAAACAATTCTTTATTGTCAAAGTACTTTTACATACATTGAAATTTGGTTTGTGCTCTGGGCACCTGTCGCCACTGTGCAGCGCCAGTTATTGCGTTGTTCTATCCTTTTGATGCTGAGCGCCAAGCAGGAAGCAACAACTGCTTGGCGCTCAGCATCAAAAGGATAGAACAACGCAATAACTGGCGCTGCACAGTGGCGACAGGTGCCCAGAGCACAAACCAAATTTCTGTATGTGTGTGTATTTATATTTCATTTACATATTATGCATTATTTTTGAATGTTTAATTGTTCTAAGCATTTATAGCATTGAATATGTATTTATTAATATTATATACACATGTATGTACGTATATATCAGTAAGAGGAGGGGTGGTGGGGGGTGATTACATTCTGGTCACATGACCACAGTTACCCACTTGAAATCATTGAAAATATGTTTTAATAAGAGTAAGTTAAGTCTAATCATAGAAGTAAGGCCATTACATTCAAACTGTTAATAGACAATTATAATAACACAACATATTCAGAATATAGCAAGAATTGCCATTTTTATATATGCTAGTGGAGTTGATGTTTTTAGTCATAAAATACTCAATATATGATATGAAGGATTTTTTTTTTGTGTGTGTGTTGCTTTCATCATCTTGACATTTGGAACAACTTGGCTATCTCTATTTTTTCGTTTATGAAAACAGGAGTCATATGTGATCTCCCCCTAAGGAAAAGTTAACCAAGAAAAAAGGTGGTGGCCATCTTGAAATTGAAATTGAGGTCAATTGAGGACCTCGGTGATCTCAAAAAATTTTTTTTGGAAAGGCCTCTATATAATCGTCATATAAGTTGATATAAAGTTATTTCATTACCCAGCGCAACAATTTTCATGCTTGTAGCAAGAATACAAATAAAGTAATGAACCTCCAAAAACCTTTGAAAATGAACGCAGTGATCTGAAGGAGGGAAGAGAAGTGTGGCCCTTAAACTTTGAACGGCCACGAGATCTGAACTGCCTGGAATTTTGATCTGAAACTCGGGGGGTTTGCTCCCATAGACGTACACTTAATTTTGAGCAAAATTTGAGATCGCGCCAATGGAAGCACTGGTTGAATTGAGCTGGACCAACCCGTCATGTTCTATTCATAGAAAATGTAACACCAAAACTCTTAAAAATTGTCCTCAACATTGTGACGACTGTTATAGGGAATAAAATCCAGGTGACGTTATAGACTTCATTTAATTCAGCTTCAGGTTTTAATGTCATATACAGATAAACATAAAACGCAGTGGTGGTCTAGTGGTATAGGGCGCTGGATTGCTGATCCAAAGGTTGGGGGTTCGAGTCCCACTCTCCACAAGGTTGTCACTGTTCCCCCCAGTGCGGCTAACTGGGTTATCAAAGGCGGGCCATGCCTGTCACTGTCTATGGTGTGAGGCATGTAAAAGAACCATTGCTGACTTTCGTAAAGAGTAGCTGCAAAGTCGTCAGCGTGTTTCTGTCCCTTGCTAAAAAGGGTTGTGACAGGAAGGGCATCCGACGTAAAAACCTCTGCCAAATCAAACGTGCGAATCAGATGATTCGCTGTGGCGACTCCCGAGTAAAAAGAAAAAAGCCGAAAGGAAGACAGACAGATAGATAAACATAAAACGTTCAAACTGGCAGTGAAATTCTTAGCCTCGGCGTCCCCTCAGTGCTGTATGTAGGAAACAAATATAATGCTGAAAATAACATATAAAGTAAAAATAATAATAATAATAATAAACTATGTGTCATCATCATCATCATCTTCTTCCGCTTAGTCCAGGGTCGGGTCGCGGGGGCAGCAACCTTAGCAAAGAGGTCCAGACATCCCTCTCCCGAGCTACTTCCTCCAACTCTCCGGGGGGGACACCGAGGCGGTCCCAGACAAGCCGAGAGACATAGTCCCTCCAGCGTGTTCTAGGTCGACCCGGGGTCTCTTCCGGTTGGACATGCCCGAAACACCACACCAGGGAGGCGTTAGGGGAGCATTCTGACCAGATGCCCGAGCCACCTCAACTGGCCCTCTCAATGCGGAGGAGCAGCGGATCTACTCGAGCTCTCCCGGATGGCAGAGCTTCTCACTTTATCTCTAAGGGAGAACCCGCCACCCGCGAAGGAAGCTCATTTCAGCCGCTTGTATCCGTGATCTTGTTCTTTCGGTCATTACCCAAAGCTCATGACCATAGGTGAGGTTGGAACGTAGATCGACTGGTAAATTGAGAGCTTCGCCTTGCGGCTCAGCTCCTTCTTCACCACAACGGACCGGTACAGGCACCGCTTAACAGCGGAGGCTGCAGCGATCCGATCTGTCGATCTCTCACTCCATCCTTCCCTCACTCGTAAACAAGACCCCAAGATACTTAAACTCCTCCACTGGGGCAGGACCTCATTCCCGACCGGAGGGTGCATTCCACCATTGTCCGACTGAGAACCATGGCCTCGGACTTGGAGGTACTGATCTTCATCGGCTGCTTCGCACTCAGCCGCGAATCGCTCCAATGAGAGCTGGAGGGCCGACTTGATGAAGCCAAAGGACAACATCATCCGCAAAAAAAGCAGAGAGCGATATCCGATGGCCGCAAACCAGAACCCCTCATCGCCTCGACCGCCTAGAAATTCTGTCCATAAAAATTATGAACAGAATCGGTGACAAGGACAGCCTTGGCGGACTCCAACTCCCTCTGGAAGCGAATCCGACCTGCTGTTACCAATACCGGACCAAACTCTGGCTCGGTGATACAGCGACGAATAGCTCGTAGCAGCGGATCCGAACGCGCCGTATTCTCGAACCACGCCCACAAAGATCTTTCGAGGACACGGTCGAAAGCCTTCTCCAAATCCACAAAGCACATGTGGACAGATTGGGCAAACTCCCATGCCCCTCCAGAATCCTGTGGGCGTATAGAGTTGGTCAAGAGTGCTGCGGCCAGGGCGAAAACCACATTGTTCCTCCTGAATCCGAGGTTCGACTATCGGGTCGGATCCTCCTCTCTAGTACCCCTGCATAGACTTTCCCAGGTAGGCTGAGGAGTGTAATTCCCGATAATTGGAACACATCCTCCGGTCCCCCTTCTTAAAAGTGGGACCACCACCCCAGTTTGCCAATCCAGAGGTACAGCCCCGCTGACCACGTGATGTTGCAGAGGCGTGTCCAACCAAGACAGTCCTACAACATCCAGAGCCTGAATATTCGGGCGGATCTCGTCCCAACCCGAGCTTCGACCACCGAGGAGCTTTTGACAACCTCAGTGACCTCCACTCCAGTGATGGGCGGACCCTCACCCGAACCCCAGGGTCTTCCTCTTCCATGGAGGCGTGTTGGTGGGATTGAGAAGGTCTCAAAGTATTCCCCTCCACCTCTCGACAACATCCCCAGTCAAGGTAAGCAGCTTCCCACCTCCACCGTAAACAGTGTTTGTGAAGAACTGCTTCCCTCCTGAGCGTCGGATGGTGGCCCCAGAACCTTTTGAGGCCAACCGATAATCACTCTCCAGGCCCTCACGAACTCCTCCCACGCCCGAGATTTTGCATCTCGACAGCCTCGGCTGCAGCGCGTTTGGCCTGCCGGGTACCGTTTGCTGCCTCAGGAGTCCCACAGGCTAATAAAACCCGATAGGGCCTCCTTCTTCAGCTGGACGGCCCCTTCACGCAGGTGTCCACCACGGGTTCGGGGATTGCCGCCACGACAAGCACCGGCGACCTTACGGCCACAGCTATGGGCTGCCGCCTCAGCAATGGAGGCCGCGAAACATGGCCCATTCAGGATTCCATGTCCCCCGCCTCCTCGGAGCGTGGTTGTAGCTCTGCCGGAGGTGGGAGTTAAAGGCCTCTCGGACAGGGCTCCGCCAAAGCGTTCCCAGCAGACCCTGATTACACGCTTGGGCCTGCCAGGTCTGGAAGGCAACCTCCCACACCACGAAGCCAACTCACCGCAGGTAGTGATCGGTAGACAGCTCAGCTCCTCTCTTCACCCAGTGTCCAGAACATATGGTCGCAAGTCCGATGACACGACTACAAAGTCAATCATCGAACTGCGACCTAGGGTGTCCTGGTGCCAAGTGCACTTATGGACACCCTTATGTTCGAACATGGTGTTCGTGATAGACAAACTGTGGCGAGCACAGAAGTCCAACAACGACACACCATTCGGTTCAGACTGGAGAGGCCGTACCTACCGATCACACCCTTCCAGGTCACACTATCGTTGCCCACATGGGCGTTGAAGTCTCCCAAGACAACGGCGAGTCTCCCGAGGGAGCGTTCTCCAACACCCCCAAAGACTCCAAGGGTGGGTACTCTGAACTGTCATTTGGTGCATAAGCACAAATAACAGTCAGGACCCGATCCCCCCACCCGAAGAGCGGAGGGAAGCTACCCTTTAGTCAACCGGGGGAGAACCCCAACATTTGGGCACCGAGACGGGGGGCAACAAGAATACCCACACCGGCTCGCCGCCTCTCCCCATGAGCAACTCCAGAATAGAAGAAGGTCCAGCCTCTTTCGAGATGGATGGTTCCAGAGCCCAAGCTATACGTTGAGGTGAGCCCGACTATATCTAGTCGGTATCTCTCCACCTCACGCACCAAATCATGCTCCTTTCCCGCCAGAGAGGTGACATTCCATGTCCCGAAGGTCAGAGTAAGTAGCCGAGGATCAGTCCGACAGAACCCATGCCTTTGGCTGCCACCCAACTCACACTGCACCCGACCCCTAAAACTCCTCCCACGGGTGGTGGGTCCATGGGAGGCGGACCCATGTCTCCTTTTCCGGGCTGGGCCGGCCAGTCCATGGGCATAAGCCCAACCACCAGCGCCGCTTTGAGCCCTCCCCTGAGCCTGGCTCCAGGAGAACGGTGACCAGCGTCCGGGCAAGGAGACTGATTCCTATGTTGTCTCGTGTCTTAGGGGTTTGTTTTTGAATCGCACTTTGTCTGGACCTTCACCCGGACCTGTTTGCCTTGGGTGACCCTACCAGGGGCATTTGCCCCCGACAACATAGCTCCTAGGATCATTAGGTCACGCAAACCCCTCCACCACGATAAGGTGGCGATTCAAGGAGGGGAAACTATGTATATTAATAAAATAAACATGTGTATGTATACAAAAGAAACAAAAACAAAACGCTAAAAAGAAATAGTGAACTGGCTGTTGTGCAGCTGTAACGTGTGTGCGTGTACATTGCGTACAGTGAGTGTGCAAATAGTCTGGTATTTCAGCGGTACAGTAGCCTGATGGCTTGTGGGTAGAAACTGTCCCTGAATCTACTGGTGCGGGTTTGGATGGCCATCTGAGGAACACAAAAATTTATACGCACACGCAGGGTCAATTTGGAACAACCCGTTAGCTTAATGTGCATGTTATGGTACTGTGA
>CM045734.1:35581063-35598563 GCA_024760905.1 Plotosus lineatus
ATTTCAAGAGCTCAGTCTGAGTCGCTGCTCTCGGAGCTGGAGCCACTGGAGCTGCTGCTGCCCGTGTCAGAAGAACTGCTGCTGCCACTCAGCCGAGATGGCCCACCCCCTGGCGCTGAGCTTGCTTTCTCTGCTGGATACAAAAGGTGGCAATTAGAACAAGGAATAAATAGAAAAACAAATCAGATATGCCAATGCCAAACACAACGCCCTTTAAGGCACTTGCATAATTAAGCTCCAACTGAAGATACAAGAGTTTGCTTGCTGATAAAATCTGGGGCCTTCTACAAGTAGTGTCACTTGACATGTTACATGCACACAGCCCAGCCTTCGATTCTAATTACCTGACTTATACCCACTGGTTGCACTGAAGCAAGTTTTATTTTTAACACACAGCTATTAACTGTTCAGGGTGTACTCCACCTACATCTTAAGTTAGTTGGGATTGGCAACAGCTTCCCCATGATTCTTAAAAAAAAAGTGGGCTCACCTTGCCTGGGAGTGTCGTGGTTAAAATATGTAAATATACACTTTAGAAATTTGTGTTTTTATTGCATTTCCCAGTCTACATCCTAAACACCTTTACATGCTGTAGCTGTTTAAAAGATTTTGCATTGTGTTTAAATGCGTAGATTAAATAGCCCAGACCAGACACTGTTAGCTGCACAGAACCATCATATATATAAAAACATATAGAGATTAAATATAAATCTCATTTTAATTTTTCATCATGTTTCCAGATAATATCACATATCTCTGTGATTTAGAAACAGTACACAACCCTATACCGTATTTTCCGGACTATATGTCGCTCCAGAGTACAAGTGGCATTGGCCAAAAAATGCATAATAACGAAGAAAAAACATATATAAGTCGCACTGGACTATAAGTCTCAAACTCATGGAAAGTTGCAAACTCATGGAAACCGTCTACCTTGGCTTGGAAATCTGCTGGAAGTTTTTGTGACGTTGTGGTCCTCGCTCTGATACGCCTCTGATGAGGCGGTTGCGTTGCATGAAGCGGTAACACCAAGAGAGTCACAACTGCACTATTGACAAGCCTCTCCCTGAGGCACGTTGCTCAAGCCCCCATGTGTGAACTCGTTCCTCTAGCTGTGACCATCTAAGCTTTTAGCCCGCGATTAGATTTTAGCCCGTGATTAGCTTTTTTTTTGTTTTGTTTTCTTCATTGCAGTAATAATAATCCCCGCTTTTATGCCGCCTTCTTGCAGTTGTGAGTGTAAAAATAAACGTGAAATTACATTTGTTATTATTATGACGAAAATAATTATATGTAATAATTTCACTACCTGGACGTGGAGACACAACTGCACTGTTGACAAGCCTCTCCCTGCAGCACGTTGCTCAAGCTCCCATGTGCGAGCTCATTCCTCTAGCTGTGGCCATCTAACTTTTAGTCCGCAATTAGTTTTTTTCTTTCTTCATTGCAGTAATAGTAATCGCCGCTCTTCTCCAGTCCTCACAAGTTTCTCATTCACTCCAAACTTTCTTTCCTTGCTTGATTACCATTTTCTGCTGCATATTTCACTACTTACAGCTTGTAATCCGCAGAATAGGATTCTCTTTTTGGGAGCATTTCTTCAGTGATGGACAAGCAGGTACTGGTGCCCAAGCCTAGAGTGCCCTCTTGTGGTTGTGAGTGTAAAAATAACAAACATGTGAAATTATGGCTTATTATTATGACGAACAGAATTATATGTAATAATTTCACATACAAGTCGCTCTGGAGTATTAATCGCACCTTCAGCCAAGTATGAAAAAAGTGCGACTTATAGTCTGGAAAATACGGTACATCTCATTTTAGCTTTTTTTTATTTCTTAGCCCATGTAGTACATACAGTACTAAAACAATCATGCACCTCAAGCTATAATGCTGCTAAAACGAACATTCCCCTGATGTTCTCTGGAAATATTCAGCGACATCCACCTCACCTTTGGTGCATAATTGTCAACTGTCAATTTCAGTTCCAGGTTGTAACAAAAGAATAAAATGTATAAGAGTGTATGGGGTGAATACTTATGCAGTGTACTATGACACTCAAAAAGAACCCTTTAAGCCCTGCTCCAATAGACACCAATGTGCTTGTGTGTTATGACAGAATAAAGGCATGCGCACAGAGCAAAGCATTAATCATGAAAGAAAAGAACCAATTGTATGGTGCATCCTCTAAGCAGCCAAACACACTGAGGCAGGACAAAGCTGCTCCTAACTCTGATTTCACTCATCTAATCTCACCATCCCTTTAGGAATAGGACTGAGGCAAATAAAGAAAGGGCACACTATGGCCTTTACGTTAACATAAAAACAGTTACAGACACATTGTACAGAAAAGGAATATTGTTATAAAGCAAATCCCTATCTGTCCTCTCCACACAGTGCCACACAGGTACCTTTTTTGGGCGGTTTCTTGTTGTTGTTCAGTTGTCCACTCACGTCCTGCAGCCTCTTTTCTAACTCTTTCTTCTTTTCCTGAACCAGTTCCTCTTTAGTCTTGGCACCCTTTTTCCCAGTGCCCGCTGCAGGAGACACACAGCGGCGACCAGTGAGTCCTCAGCCTCGCACCGCCGCCGTGGCAACAAGCAGCAAAAAGCACTTCGCTACACTGCAACTGGTTTATCTACTGCAGTACAATCAGGTAATGTATACTACTACTTCAGCTACTGTGTGTGTGTGGTGATTAAACACCAGAGGTGGACAAATCGGTAGACTGGATACGCAGGACAAACTGGTTCATCTTTTGTCTGAAACATCACTGCTTATGAGTCATTCGAAGACATGACATCCTACATCCTATTGTTTCCCCCCTCTCGCCCATCACTTGCTTAAAGTTATTTCATAAACCTAATATGATTGACATATTTTTTGACATGGCCGATGCCTTAAGAGTAACCTGCTATGCTGCACTACCAAGGACACATTCTGACCTGCCCTTTGTTGATCGCAACAATCCAGACCTCTTCCATTTCTAATGCAATAACAATGCCGGAAGTAAACATTGAATGTATTGACTACTAACATACTCAGTTGAGCGCCGTACTTGCAGGAAATCTTTCATGTCAGTCAACATAGCACACATGCACAGCATAAACTACGTCAGTAGATTGGCTTGGAGAACATGCCAAGTATGATCTGATGCTGACTAAGTGCGTTAGGCTAATATTGCATCAGTATGTCCCTACAATCGCATAAATTGCACCACATTGAACTAAAACACATTAACTAGATAAGTACTTGATCATAAACTTAACTGCTAATCACTATATGTCACATTTTTAGCCTAGTTATTGATGCAAGCTAGAAGAGTCTAAAGTTATTTAATTCACTACAAAATATCCTTGCTTTATAAATTTTGTTGTTAAAGGGTACCTGTGGTAGATTTACTAGCTATTTAAAACGATAATGTATATCAGCAGCTCCTTCTGGCAACATCAGCCCTTGCTCGGTTTTAAAGTACAGACGCTCCCTGACTTATGTTCATCCGTTTTACGTTTTTTCGATTTTACCCCCCCCACCCCAAAAAAAAAAAAAAAAGTAAAATTTTGAGTTTAGACGTACCTACGTAGTACGCTGAGGTAATGATGCAATGACACTGCGTCCATTGTTTACAAACAACAGACTGAATGTGCCCCTACCTCTTCCCAGTTCAGTTTTATATATATATATATACATACACACACACACACACACATACATATGTATCAGTTATATAGTGTGTTACCCTTGTGTTAAGACGTCGTCTCTGTGATCTTTGTGTTCACATTGTTTTGCGGACTTTTGTAACTCTAAGCAAATATGGTTGGTCAGAAGCGTAAGCCTACTAGCATGGGTGCAAGTCTCATACACAGAGATGAATTAACTATCTGCTTGGATCGGCGCAATTTACCATGCGTACTCAGTTAAGCAAAGAGAGTTGTAAAATGAATGAAAACCCGAATCCAGAAAAGAAAGACCACTCTCAGCTCTGCTGGTGATTCACATCAGTGCAGGCTGTGTACTAAACGAGTTCAACGACACCCTTGCTCACTTGAAAGACCGAAAGTCCGTATAACCTGCGCTCTGTCTCAAGCACAGCAAGTAAACTACTTTCGGTGTTGAGCGCCTCACATATTGTAACCGTTGATTAGCTGTTTTAAGCTTCGTGTAAAGTGACTTGGCTCAGCTTCAAGTAATGTGACTCGGCTCAGCTTCATGTAAAGTGACCATCCATTGACCATCGGAACCATTTACAAGCAGAAAGATCGCATCATAGAGAATGTTAAAGCTTACATTTGATACTGTATTTGATATTTGATGAATTGATTTGATTAAAAAAAATTTATTTGAAATAATTTTGCATGAACTTAATTTATTTGAAATTAATGTTGATATAATTTGATATATTTGATATTATTTGACAATGTTATGGTTATAATAATTAATTTAGAGGTGTTTTATGAGATACGGTAATGGTATTTATGGATGTATAGTACAGTATGAACGTCATACGTCACTGGAAAATACAGTAACAACTTACGTTAATTTTCGACTTACGTTCGGCTGTCCGGAACCACACAAAAACGTAAGTCGGGGAGCGTCTGTATGCGCGATTACTAGGATGCAACACATTCTGTTGTTTATTCTCTGTCCCAGCCTAGTAGTGAAGTGATGCAAACTCATCGGATTGGATGGATTACATCACTGACCCCCGTACAGAATAGCCTATTATCGACGAGTGCTATGCTGCACAAACAACAAGCACAGAAATCACACACGCGCACACACACACACACACACACACACACACACAAAATTCATTTACACTCCTAAACCTACTGACCACAGGAAAGCCAAGTTGGCAAAATGTTAGCTGCATAGCTGCTATTTTGGATCTTCCGTCACACACATCTCTGGCAGCATTCTCAATGTGTTGACATCACTTCCCAGGAAAAACGCTGGTTAACCATAGTTTCAGACTCTACGAGTAATCCACAGGATAAAATTACCCAGTTTTGTGCTGTGTATGGTAATTTACTTTAAAATAAGCTCAGAATTGCCTAAACGTATTATGCATATACGTTTACACACTAATTCTGCTGATGACCAATACCCGTACTCTTTAAAAAGGGAAAAAAGTCACTAATTCAAGTTATTTGCATGTGTTCTAATGTCTTCTACATCTATATTATCTGTAGTATATAGGATGACATATAAATTAGATAAATAAGATTTGTCCACCCCTGAAAATATCAGGACACATAAAAAATAAGCTCAACTTTGTGGCACAATAAAAATCTCATTTAAAAAAAATTCTAGGCTTAACGAATAATCTCTGATGACTTAAATATACATATTCTGATGGTTTACAAACAGTTATAGAATTAATAATCTGAGTAAGGAGTGGAGAGATGATCTACCAATCATGCAAGGCAGCCGAGAAAGGAAGTGCTCCCATCACAGAAAGAATTATCGCAGGCAAATTCAGCATTCAGAGCAGGTCAGCAGAGAAAGAGACAACCCCCCCCTGTAATCAACCACTCACACACACACACACACAGACACACAGCCACACACACAAGACTCACGTAAAGGTTTGCGCTGCTTCTTCTGTAAACATGACTTGACGTAGCGCTCAAGCTCACGCAGTGTTGATGGCTTGAGGGTCTCAAAGTCGATCTCAATCTCATCTGGGTTGGAGTCACGCAATGATGGCTCACGGGATTGGATAATGTGCACCACACGACCCAACTTCTCGCCAGGCAGACGGTTGATGTCTAGGCTAAGTTGCCTCTTTTCATCATACGACATAGGTAGCGCTTCCTCTTCGTCTGACTCATAATTCGCCCCGCTGGGTTTGGCACCTTTTTTCGGTTGCCTGTAGAAGAGTTTGACAGGGAAGTTAAAGACAGAAACAAATGAACAAATTACACAGTAAACCCTGGGATTTATGGGATTCAAAAACACAAAGAAGGCACTAAAAAATAAACACCATGTGAGTAATCATGATATGTCCAAATAATCTTGTGGCATGGTCCACACAGTCTTACCTGGTGGTGGACGTGCTGTTGGGTTTCCTGGCTGAACTCTTTTTCGGCTGGTTTGGCTTGCTCTGCTGTGAGGACTTGGTCTTCTTCTCTTCCTCCACCTTAGCCTTAGTTTTGTCCTTGTCCTTCTCTTTGTCTTTCTTCTTCTTCTCCTTTTCCTTCTTTTCTTTCTTTTTCTTTGGTTTGCTGACAGGGCCCTGTGATAGTGCAGCCAGCTGTTCATGAACAGCCTTTAGCTGAAGAAAGAAGGGAAAAAGCAACAGTTCGATAATCACGAACGTACTGCTGCTATAGAATGCACAGATGATTTTAACTGTGAAATGCTAAAACACCAGGAGAATAACTGAAATTACTTCACATTCTCATTTCCTCCACAACAATCTCCAGTCAGATAGCTAGGGCCTGATGGTTGCTTCTACTGGTACTGTAATGAGAATTAATATCCCCCCCCCGAAGGCGTTGCCATTTTTGTGGTAGTTCTCATGGCTCATGGATGAAAAACTTATGCTGGTTCATGTGAGTTACTTGGGGACTCATATCTGGCCCAGGATGCAGACTGGGTAGTCCACAGCACCCCAGTGTGTCACAATGGCTCCTGTCCTGTATATAGTTTTGCCTACAAGCATCATAATTGCTACACATTAATCCAAGCTGAACAAATCTGTAATGCATAATATTAACCACTTTATTTTGAACACAAACTCCACTGTGCTGCCAAAAAGAAAGCGGCCATCTATATCTAAATGAGGACAATTACTGCAGGAATTATGTATGCATCTGCTGTCAACAGGTTATTTAACCTGAAGTGATGCAGTGAATTCCTTTTCATTTCTTACTTATTCTCAGAATACTGTGAATCTGAAGATGAATTTTCATCACAATCAGACTGTAAACAAAGCATGTACGAGGACAAGAGAGATGCCAGATTAAGTGGATCAAAATGGTGTCAGTATGCTGGCTAAATGCTGTCTATGCTGACTAAACGAGAGTCAATTTGCCACAAAGAACATCACTTCCTTGCACCATGTGTTAAAAAGAAATGAAATCAAACTTAAAAGTTTGTATCTGTTTCTATTAAAACATTCATAAAACTGTTTGGCTGTAGAAAGTAAAACGAGCAATTACAATTTATTAGGGAGCGTCATACTGTGAAAATCAGTGAAAAAGTCACATCAACCAGTGTTTCATTTGTAAAACTGTATTATACATGAATACATTGGACTCTGTCTCATTTTATTTTATTCAGAAGTTCACTAATTAATATCTGACTTGTTAGTTTAATATCCTATTGTTATTATTGACAATAACTTGCCTCATGTGAACTGAGGAATTCACAACCCATTCTTGTGATTTCACACTCTAGTAAAGGTGAAACAGCAGCCTTTTTAATCTGGCTAATGCAAACTATCAAGCAAATTTCAGCAGATTGAAATTTTGAAAATGTAAGTTAAAACCACCAGATGATGAAAATATACATATGCTCATGTGTAACAGAAGTGTTTGGAAAGTTTGCCTTTATCTCACTTTAAAAGCACTCGGGCTCAAGTCCTAAAGTGTGATGTCACATTGTCGGTACAGAAAATTTTTGCTATCATGTCTGCAGCATCTTTATTTTTCTGGAGAGCAGAAATATATAAATTATATACCCCCCACTAAAAATCAGATAATGTAGAATGTTTTAGTTATGATTCATGAGTGAAACATCATATTCCTGACACACCATGAAAAGTGGGACAATCTATAAATTGTTGCAGCAATGCTGATGCTGGGTGAGGAAAATGCACATGGATATGGGCCTTATAAGCAACAGGTGTCTCTTAGTCCATTGTACACAATGATGTAAACCATTAGTTCATGGTAATTTGTTTCTAAATCTGTACTTTCATGTTTGAACTGCATATTTTTAGATGTTTTAATATTGGTTGTGCTTTTTTTTTTTTTAAACAAATTAATATTCTAATGTTGCAGTAAGACGGAAGTCATGAGGCAATTGAATTTTAATTGTATTTATTTTAAAAAGTATCCATCTATAGTCCCTCATCTGCAGACCATTTACTCAACAGAACAAAATAGAAAGCATAATCTGTATTGAAAGTACCCAAAATATTCTCCGATCCTTATTTAACACTCAGTCAATATGCCCAAAGTTTCTTATACTTTGGAGTTTTAGACTAAATGAAAAAATAATAATACAGTGGTACCTTGACCTACGAGTGTCTTTTATAAGAAATTTTCCATGATATGAGCTTTGAGCCCACCAAAAATCTTCCCCAACCAAACAGCAAAATTTTGATTTACGAGCACTGCTGGGGAAATGGCTTTTCCGGACCGATTAGCCTTGTATTCTTCTGCGGGTATTCCTCTGCGCTCCGAGAACGCCTTATGCAGTGCTTCTCAATTATTTTCTGTGATGCAACCTATAGGAAGAAAAAAAAAAATGTACCCCCCCCCAGTACCCCGCACATGACTTTAAATAGTGTTTCCTGCACTTCATATTGTTTGCTCGGTACTTTTACCCTACATCATAGCGTAACAATGAGAGCACCATTGCCAACAACTGGAGTGGATGTGCAATTACACTTAATTCTAGTACAGTATGGCAAAAAAGCATGTTCCCCAGGGTCACCCCCCCCAAAGTATTACAACGGGGAGCGCACCACAGTATTTGAGAAGCACTGACCTTGTGGGAGCTCACCATGAGCCTTTCCTCGCTGGCATTCGTAGCGTGCACATGCACAAAATTCTCCCCCTCCTTCTCTGTTACGCACCACCTCATTCCTGCCCACGTGACATCTTCGCAACCACATGGCACCACAGTTGATGATCGGAAGGGTTAGTTGACTTATTGTTCATTCTTGTTTTATTATTATTTATAATTAATTATTATTAATGTTAATGTACATGTATTATTATTATTATTATTATCATTATTATTATTATGAAATATTTATTGTTTTTACATATTTATCTTTAAAATATTAGGTCAAATATACATGTTTGTGTCAGGTTATATGAGTTTGGGAGGAGGTTGGAATGGACTACAGAAGTCCCCCTTATTTCACGGTTAATGGGGAGGACCCCAGCCCCGAAAAACCGCAAAATGACTTCTGCCACTTCTTAAGGACACCCACCCACCTATATATTATATAAAATTTATATAGAGGTTAATTTTAAAGTGTTCTATGCATGTTAATGTCATACAGGCAACGTGTATTAATATATAATTAAATTATACACCTTATAATGACAGCTACGTCGAGGAGGAGAATCATTGGCGGCACTGGTGCTTGGTTGGGGCTCGTTAGCACCTCCAGAGACTTTGCTTTAGTATGTATCATGTTAGTGTCCAAACTCATTATTTTTACGGCAGTCCGTAATCCACAACGGTAAGACATTTTCCATTTTCACATTGGCCTTATTGCGCTTTGTTACTGTTATGGTCTGTGCTAGTTGGCGGCGTTTAACTTTCTTTCTCTCTCCCCATACACTGCATGTGCTGGTGAGGGGCGTGGCTGTCACCTGCAGGTGAAATCCAGAGAGCACACCTGAATTCACTCAGCCATCAGCGCGCCATAAAGAGGAGCTCCATGCTCGACCAGTTTCCATGTTGATACTCTCCCAGTGATTGTGGTTTTTGTGTTTTTCCCTTACCACTACGATGAACACGATTTTTCCGGAACCCCAGTGCTTCCCCTGAGCTCAATAAAAGTCTGTTTCATGAGGGAGGAAATATGAGGGGAAAACTTCGGCGCGTGGCTGAAGAACTGCTAGTACATGGTGTAGACAAACTTACAATGCGGTGTTTCCCACAGAACACAAAGACAGGAAGTCCCATGAGTTGGATGCTTGTAAATATAATCTCGACCAATCAGCTTACTGGGTTCACGGCCTGTGCCAATCAGAGAACACTCAAGTAAAGAAGGAGAACAGAGCATGTTGGGTAGCGTAGTGAAAGTACATGTACTGCTGTAGTGCCTGTAATTGGTTTTTCTATTATTCCTTATGGGAATTTTTGTTTTATCAAACAAACATTTTGACTTACAAGCTTGCCCTCGGAACAGAGTAATTTCGTAGGTCAAGGTACCGCTGTAATCATCTTGCCAAGGTTTGACAATCTGACTAACAAATTACCACAACAACATTAGAATAATTTCAAGGTTCCCCCGGAGTTGAAGGACAGAGTTATGTAAATAAAATCAATTTGCCATAAAATAATTGCCTCAATTTGCCATAAAATACACCTTCTATACAGTTAGCCATTATATTCAAATTATCATCGATTCTTGCTTTGTTTGTAGGCCCTGCAATAGTTTAAGATAGTCTGGCCTGTGCACAAAACACAACCCACAGGGGAAGGGTCTAAATAATAACCATCCCATTTATAAACTGCCATTTGATTCTAAAACAATCAAGAAAACAGTTTTGTTACAATTGCTGACCTTCCTGAACTAGTCTGAGATATATGAGCCCTTTCAACTCAGCCTCAAGGCTCTTCATAATACTGAAACAACATTGTGAAAGGTGAAAAAAGATCCGATACTCACAGCAAAAACCCGGCTGATAATACAATATTGCTTTCTTTAGGCCTTACTGCTACCTTTGACATCATGCATCATAAAATCCTTTTAAATTTCACTTTTATCTTAAATATAATAGAAGTTTTGCTGTGTCAATAAACATGTTTACATGAGATTAGAAAAACTAATTATTGTGTAGGTCTGATGAAAACTTGACTTTTAAAATACACGTAAACATGTTTCTACTTAAACTACGTTTGCGCTAGTCTTTTATGTAAACTGTCGGATTGAAACTGGACTCGAGACTGCGCAATGCTTCGCAGTTCTGGCAGCTGATTTTAACCCAGAAAATAAAGCAACACATCCATAAACGCAGCTGAAAAGAGTTAAATATTTTGATATAAGAACATTAGGAAAACACAGAATGTCGATCTGTTTTAAAAAATGGCAGAGATCAGCAACACTGGATTTAAAAAGACCCACGAGCAAATGCTCATGAAAATTCTGACTGCAACAAGGAAAACAGGAAAAATAAAAAGGGAACACAATTCAGTATGCAGCCTAAACTGTAAAACATTGGATAGTTTTATTATTGTCTCTTTATTTACACTGAACACTTCATTGTAGAAAAAAAGTACTGCATCTTGGAGAGCTCCAGATCTTTAGTGACTTAATTGTTAAATTATATTTTTAAAGTTACTTAAGAGCTATTTATTTAAAGGGGCAGTGGTGGTCTAGTGGTACAGGGCACTGGAGCGCTGATCCAAAAGGTTGGGGGTTCGAGTCACACTCTCCACAAGGTTGTCACTGTCCCCCCAGTGCAGCTAACTGGGTTATCAAAGGCAGGCCATATCTGTCACTGTCTATGGTGAGAGGCATGTAAAAGAACCATTGCTGACTTTCGTAAAGAGTAGCTGCAAAGCCATCAGCGTGTTTCTGTCCCTTGCTAAAAAGGGTTGTGACAGGAAGGGCATCCGACGTAAAAACCTCTGCCAAATCAAACGTGCGAATCAGATGATTCGCTGTGGCGACTCCAAAGTAAAAGGGAAAAAACCGAAAGGAAGACAGACAGACAGACAGACAGTCTTAAGAGCTATTTAATTTTACATTAACATTTAAAATTAATCACAATATGTGAACAAGCATACTACAAATATGATGAGTTTTTGTGTGTTTATCAATGAGAATTAAGTGATATGTATGATGTAACAAGTTGTTAGCATATGTTAACATAGACTATGTTAGCATTTTCATTTACGTTCTCTGAATACTTGTTTAAGATTGACAATACAAAAATTTAACTCTGCCGTATTTTGAGATTTGGTCAAAAAACTTGCACTCTTCCTATTTGTTATTTTACCTGTTGTTGCAATGTGTAAAGTGGTTCCACTGTACATGGATTTGCTCGTGTGTCCTTTAATGTACACCCTCATCCATCTGTTCCACTATAATTATCCCTTGTTTTCCTACTGACCGTGTATTTCTAAATATTTAACTGTCAGCTGGCACAGCATGAACACTCTTTTTGTCAGTCCAATAATGATCAGGGGTCAGAGGTCTTTGATTTGTTTGTGTTTACGTTGCATTTTGTGTAAATTGTCAAAGCTGAAGCCAGAACTAAGCAGCATGCTCAGAGTGCCGCCAACTACAATTCAAGCTATCTATCTGTGTTTATTCAACTCTGAGAAAGTCAATTTGGTACAACTTTAGTTGGACTAATGTGTTTACATGTATTTAAGTTGTTCACTTTTAGTTGGGCTAACACAATAACTTATTTTTTTATTCATATAAAGTTACTGACTATCCAATCAATAAAGCATCTTTTGTCAAGTTTTTTTTCCACCCAATTTAAGGAACAAAGTAAATAAATGCAACAATTCGTAATAAATAAATACGTTTAACATGTTTGCAGTACTGCTGCTTCATGTTTAAAGAATGCAGTTAACTGACTATGAACCTAAATATGAAAGGTCTAAAAACCCACCATCCCATTTCTAAAATCCCATTTGTTTCTAAAATTAAAAAATAGAATTTGTTACAATTACTAAACTTCCTGTATGAGCCTGAGATTCCCGAGTCCTTTCATCCAGCTTCAAAGCTACTCATAACACTGAAACAGCATTGTAAAAAGTAACAAAAGATCCTGTGCACACACAGAAGACGTTGGTGATAATGTAGCTTTGATTTTATTAGACCTTATTGCTGCCTTTGATATTGTGGGATCATAACATCCTTTTAACTTGCCTTGAGCATTGTGATGGCTCAAAGGGTAAAGCACTTCACTTTTATCTTAACCATAAGAGTTTGTAGTGTCTATGCGCATGCTCTTCTCATTCCATGCTTGTTAATTACAGGATATTTCAGGAGTCCAATCTTGAGGCCAGTCTGTTTGTATATGCTCTATTTGGTAGTATTCTTAAGAAATATGGTTCGTTTTTGTTTTTCAGGGTCTGTTTGACACTTTTTTTTGACTAACAAATTTTTGTCACATGATTCAAAGCTAAATTTATAAACAATGAATTCATTAATTCATTAGCTGTACTTCTTATCCATTGTGGGTTGCAGGTAAAATTGAAGCCATTCCTATCTGACTTTTGGCAATAGAAAGACTGGTGGATGACACCGACCTAAACAGTATTAAATATTATCCACCAACAGCAAATAATTCTGGAAAAAAAAATTAAAGGAAATCTTCCTAAACTCTGCTGTTACACTGATAAATGTGTATTTTCACCACAAGCCTTTACTCGCTGGCATTGGTAGCGTGCACACGCACAAAATTCTCCTCCTCCTCTGTTACGCACCACCTCCTGCCTTCTCAAGTACATCTTCGCCGTAGTCATTATCAGAAGAGTGAGTTCACTTATTGTTTATTCTTGTTTTATTATTATTTATTACTAATGTCAATGTACATATATTATTATTGTGAAATATTGTTTTTACATATTTATCTTTAATATATTAGGTCAAATATACATGTTTGTGGCAGGTTATATGAGTTTGGGAGGGGGTTGGAACAGATTAATTGGTTTTCTGTTATTTCTTATGAGAAAAATTGTTTCATCTAACAAACTTTTTGGCTTACATGCTTGCCCTCAGAACAGATTAAATTTGTTAACTGAGGTATCACTGTATATTATAAACTGTATGCAAATAAAATGATCGAATAGGCCAACTGTCAACTTTGTATCTAATAGGTCAGAGATCAAATTATGATAAAAAATTACTGACACCAGCACAATAACTGCAATTATTATTTACCATCTCCACTAGTTTAACACTCATTTGCACGAAGCCAAGCACAGCTGGCAAGAAAACACAAATGGACAGACACGAAAAAACTTCAACCCGCAGACCAGCTGATTGCCAAAACTTGGGACGTGTTTCCTGTGACATAAGCACTGCAGCGTGTGAGTCCAAGAAAATTAGAGCTTCAAGGTATCGGACCCGCCTGCACAACAGAAATGCTTGGCTCTCCACTTCGCACCACAGTGATGTGGCATTGAAAGTAGATGAATAGATTTGCTCTGAGCTCTAGGCAGTTATAAAGTGAAGCTGCATCATCTCCTGCTTGGTCTTTTAAGATGCTGGCGTTGCCGGCAGCACAAACAACTGTTGTACGCAACACTCGCACTGCACTGCCATGAATCATGCTTCACGACTTTTGTGGTCGTAAAGTCGATCAGACGTAACTCGCATAGGTCGTAAGTTGACGACTCACTGTATGCACTTAATCTGTACAGTAGTTGAAGGTATGGCCCAAAAAATTCAAACTAATTTCCCCACATTTTGGGTACTTCTGCAAGTTTTCTCTCCTAAACTGATAAGGACACAACAATCCACTTTCTCATGAGAACCAAGTTCAAGTTCTTATTTCATTTTTTCATAGATGCTGAGTTTTACACTTTCATTTTCATGTTATTCTGAAAAATGCTCCATATACAGTGATCTCTCGCTACTTTGTGCTTCAGTTTCTGTGGCTTCAGTGCATCGCGGGTTTTTTCATAAATATACATAGAAAAATAAAAAATAAGGAAATTAAGTAAAAATAGAGAAAAGGTTAAGGAAAATGCTGCAAAACAAGGCCAATTATGCAAAAGAAAAAAAAAAAAACCCAACCAAACAAAAACAAACACAACCCAACAAAACTACTTACATTTTTATGCGAGGTGCGCATCTGAGCGTGCACGCACACATCTGTATGTGTGTATTTATATTTTATTTACACCTTATGCATTATTTTTGAAGATTTAATTGTTATTATAAGCATTTAAAGCATTGAATATGTATTTATTGATGTTATATACATGTATGACGTATACATCAGTCGGGGGGGGGGGGTCGATCCTACTTTGTGGAAATCAGCAGTCACGGGGGTGGGGGGGTGGGGTGTTTGTATTACTCTTTCCCTCTGATTCTGAACCTTGTGATTGTCCCCCCGGAGAACCATGCGCTCCAGTTTGACTGATTTTTATGTTAACTGGTGACATTGACTAACAGATTGCTCACTTTCCGTTATTTTTGGCTAAAATTTTCTTCTGTTTGAATTTGGAATATTCATCAAGTTCATCAACTCTTTAGTTATTCTCACCCGCCCAAGCGTATGGCTATAACCATGCTAATGCTTAGTCATCACTTAACATGACTGTCTTTACTGGAATTTCATAATCAGTAATGGTCTGTATTAACATTGATAAACATGAAAAACAGTTAAACTTGAAAACACGTGAATTGTTTTTGGTTTTTTATGCAAACTCTGTTTCAGCTTTATAAGCATCACCGAAACCAAACCAAAAGGAATAAACATCTCAAAACTTTTATGGAAAATAATGTGAAGCATATCTGCACACAATTGCATAGAACAAACAGGTGTCTGCTTGTATACATGAGAGTATATACCCCAGCACATTTAATCAACAACGCCGTTTCTTCAGCTCAGTTACATCCCATAAGTAAGGTGTCCCCCACAACATTAACTGGCTTACAAAGTTTTTCATAAAAGTTAAACGATTAACTTTTTTTACTTGGTGGAATTTAATTTAAATTTCTTGAAAAAAATAATTTCAATTAATACTCAATTCATTACCAATGTGTATTTCTAAAACAAAACTGTCTAATTATTTGTATTTACATGCATCATTTGATGAACTAAATAAAAAAGCAAGTGTGTCTGAATGGTCCACCGTGGAGATATTTAACAATGCAATGGAAGCAGGCAGAAATGTCTGAATAAGAAGAATAAGACTTTGACCATCAGAACTGGGTTAGTAGGTATAGAAAATCTTTGCTGCATAGTTTCATATAGCATCAGAAGCACAACTATTGAGATTGAAATGGATCAATGTCCTGTATTATTTTTGCTTAAAAATAGCAAATCATACTATTTACTTTAAAAAAAAAGTATAAATACAGGGATCCCTCACTTTCCGTGCTTAACTGGGACCAAGACCTCCCGCGACCGCCGATTTCCGCAAAGTAGGATCGACCCCCCTCCCCCCCACTGACATATACGTACATGTATGTGTATATAATATCAATAAATACATATTCAACGCTATAAATGCTTATAACAACAATTAAACATTCAAAAAATAATGCATAAGATGTAAATAAAATATAAATACACACACATACAGACGTGCGCACGCACACTCAGATGTGTGCCTCACATAAAAGTCTAAGTAGTTTTCATGGGGTGGGAGGTTTGGGTTGGGTTATTATTTTGTTTGCAATTTTTTTTAATAAAGTTACTCTTTGTTGGAAGTTGATCTACATTTCTTCCTGTTTTTGTATTCCATAATGTTAATAAGGATACAGTGTTACGCAGAGGATTACTTATACAGTTTTTAGACAAATAACACTATTCATATTGGGGGGTCCTCTTCCTAAACGGGGCGCAAAAGAAAATAATTGAGAAGCACTGACCTAGTAGCTTAACTAGGTGTACAAGAATGATGATAAATAATTCAAATGATCAAAAACATTATTTTCTGAAGTACTTCATGGATACCTTGCTGGATTCAACGTTGTGATTTTATCGGTTATTTATCTCCACAAATCAATACATTAACTTTGCATATTAATAACTTAATTTGTTAATTTAATTTTGTGTTCCCTTACACATTGTAATCACTTTCCGTGGTTAATTGGGACCGAGATCCCCATGCAACCACCGAAATTCGTGAAGTAGTATCACCCCACCCCCAACCGATGCATATGTATATGTGTATATAATATCAATAAATACATATTCAATGCTATAAATGGCTATAATAACAATTAAACATTAAAAAATAATGCATAAGATGTAAATAAAATATAAATACTCACACATACAAACGCAAGCGCACGCAGATATGCATGCACACACTCTGATACGCACCTCACAACAATATAACGAGTTTTGATGGGAGACTTTGGGTTGTTTTTTTGTTGGTTTAGTTTTTTGTTTTGCATAATTGGCCTTGTTTTTGTGGCATTTTCCTTAACTTTCCCCCATATATATATATATATATATATATATATATATATATATATATTATTATTATTATTTTTTAAACGCAATGCACTAAAGCCGCATGAATTGAAGCATGAAGTAGCGAGGGATCCCTGTATATGCATTTCTTTTTAACACAAGTATTTACAGTTTATTGGTCCTTCATAAGAGTGATGTTACTTTTGCTGGATTAACGCTAACATCATCTTCAGAAAACTAGCAGATCCAGTTATTGTGATTGACCGTTTCCAGGGGAAGTAAAAATCAATCAAAAGACAATCAGTGCAAACAGTATGTAAAGCTAAAAGACAATTTATGTCGAAAAGCAGGAAAGATGTAGGGGGTCCATACCACTACCAAGAGCAATTGACCCCCAAAAAACAGTTTTTTTAACTTGTGATCGTTTACTACTGCTGTCCGGGGTGGATCACTTGAACTGCCTGTAA
>CM045734.1:35603563-35658563 GCA_024760905.1 Plotosus lineatus
TTACCAGTTAAGCTCTATGATACCACTCAAACGCTATGTGTGTTCTCTGGCTAAGTGATAGAAAACGCTGGATGTCTCTGCTGAAGAAATAAGACTTTCTTCTGAGAAACAACGGTTTTCTCTGAACTGTTGTATTAAAATCTTTTTCAATTATTATTCCAGTACAGTACCTAAGGTTCATGTTTAAGCGTGAGATTTTATGTTCTGTAGAATGTTTAACAAATGATACCAAAAGGATAAACTTTATTACAGTACTCTTCATGTCCTTTTACAATGAAGTTGGAGTGATGTGTTGGAGTGACGTCTCCAAGATGGCGCTGCCAAGAGGGTGACGTCACGGAGTTCTCAGAGTCAAATTGTTTCTTTGTTCGTTTTAATTTATTTTTTTCTTCATGTTCTGCACTATGCTCGTCTACGACCGGTCGACTCTACTACAGCTATAACATCGGAGTATCTTGGGGCGTGTATAACTAAGCACGCTCAACTGGGCTGGTTAGCCGGGCTGCGGCTAGCAGAGCTAATATGCTATGGTAGGCAGCTCAATGTGAGCCGCACCCCAGCGGACAAGAAGCCCAGGCGGGAAGGGGCCGAATGACGACTTCAGCGCTTGGGATTGCAGGGGATGAAGGCCGTGTAGCCGGCTGGTGCAATCGCCTCGAGCCATGTTTCACAGAAACAGTCCTGTAGATCCCTCTGCACTACAATCTGAGCATGAAGCTCGTCCATCTTGTTTCGCAGGGACTGAACATTTTCAAGCAGTATGGCCGGAAGTGCTAACCAAGCGCCGGATACTGAGAACTCCGTCTGGGCTTATTGTTAAATGGAGTGCGGTTCGCCTTGAGCTCCCATGTGAGCATATTAGCGGTTAGCATTGAGTTCCCATGTGAGCATATTAGCTCACGATATAAGTTGTTGCGTGCTTAGTTGCCCGAAGCTGAAGCTGCTCATAGCTGTAGTAGGGTCGACCGATCATAGTGCAAAACATGAACAAACAAATAAAACAAATTAAAACGAACAAAGAAATAAATTGACTCGAACTCTGCGACATTGCCCTCTAGGCAGCGCCATCTTGGAGATGTCCCTCCAAGTTCAATGTAAAAGGACACGAAGCGTAATAAAGATTATCCTTTTGGTATCATTTGTTAAACATGCTTCAGAACATAAAATCTCACGCACGAACATTGTCAGAATTAACATAGGTACTGTACTGGAATAATAATTGAAAAAGACTTTAAAACGAGTGTTTTACAACAGTATATGCTGTATAATGTTTATATTTTATCATCAATAAAAACAAGAGTAAAAATTGAACAGTTTTTCTTAATCATTACTGTATTTTACTAAATTAATACTGTATTAATGAGTAAGATTGTCTATAGAATGTGTTTAAGAAGCATATTTTAGCGCATGTAATAGATACATAGTATTTTACTTCTGGCTGCTCATTCGCGCATGTGACGTGATACATGGGGTTTTACTTCCGGGTACAGAACTCGCGGATTATCTCGATTCACGGAAGGGCTCGGAACCGAACCCCCGCAAATGTCAAGGACCTACTGTATATGAGTATTGGTATTTTTCTCTGCATGCAAAATTCAATTATGGAATTTTTTTGATCATTTGATTTGTGTGTAATATTGTCTGGACTGGACATGCTGGATTGTGGGTTGTTTAGTTTTGTACGAAAATTGGTCAAGACCTGAAAAATACTTAAATGTTTCATACCTTTTACATATAAACAAACTGATGATGATGATGCCAGCTGTGTTGATGAAGATTTTGATTTTGATGAAGAAGAGGCATCTGTTAATAAAAGTGTGATGAGTGGTGTTTGTGAAGAAGATGAGATTTTATCTGCTGAGCAAGATATAGATGAAGATGATAATGCTGAGGGCAGAGTTGATGAAGCTTACTTGTATAAAGAGATCAGAGAGTTTTGTTATATGGTTATCTTATATATATATAGTTTTCTTAATTTCAGGGTGATTGTTTGAACCTGACAGTGTTTTTTTTTTTTCAATCAGTATCATTTGAAGGCATGTGAACCTTTATATAATGGTCAAAAAGATACATCCTGATCTTATTAGAATAAACTGAAATGAAAAATATAGCCATTTTTTGTTAATTTTTGGGGCTTACCACGCTGACTGACTGGTTTAAAAAGGGCATGTCTGATTAAAATGAGGATGATTTCTCTTATCATCTCTTCCTAAAACTTCCTAGACATGTTTTCTAAAAGTTATATGGCTGAAGTGCATAAAAATGTTTGGTTGCAAAGGACTAATGATCTTAGAAAAAGGGCAATCTTTGTGCTCATTTTTCTGTAAAATGTCTTTTGAAATTTTTAGTTGAATGCTGACACAAGAAATGACATTAGCTCGGTCAGTTTTCAAGGTATTGACAAACTTGCTGCATTTTGCAGCTTTGGGCCTCCTCTATCTGACTGTGTAAAAATCTCATTTTTGGACCCAAGAGTCTACTTTCGGTGGAGTGGCTCACACATATTGTATATATATATATATATATATATATACATACATACATACATACAGTCAGCCCCTTTCTTACGAAAACCCCTGAATATGAAAAAATCCAGTACACGAAAAACATTTTCCTCAATTTTTGTCCTCTGTATACGAAACAAGTTCTTCTTACGAAAAGGCGCCATTTTCCCAAACGCGCCATTCAAATGCGACATTCAAGCATTCAAACAATGCGTGAATTGCTATCTCATTGGCTGTCTCCCAACATCCCGCCCCGCTGGCCAGGATGGACCTCCCATTGGCCAGGATGGAGCTAAATCTCCATAGTACTGTACCTATAATGCTTGTTTGTCACATGTGTAAAGGAGAGTTGTACTGTTGGTTCATGAGTTTTTTGAGAGTGGTCATTGCAGCTTATTTTTCGTTTAAGTTGTTTAATTCAGTAAATGTTTAATAAATGTGGCGCGCTCCACCGAATGTGGGCAAAACACGGCTCATCCGGACCTCCGATCCCTCAAGCAAACAGGTGAATGTTGAGTAATAAACAAGTATTCAAAGCGCACTTACCTGCTTCACAGATCGGAGGTCTGGATGAGCCGCGCCACGTCTCAAAAGCTCCGGCGTCGGCTGCGACGCCACCCGCATTCGGCGGAGCGCGCCACAAATGTTTAATAATGAATGTAAAAATGAATAAAAAATGTTTAATAATGGTTTAATGAATAAATATGCTAATAAAATGGTTTACTATGTTAATAAAATGTTTAAATGGCTTACTAAATAATTTTCTTTTATTTTTAACACATATTTCATACATATTTCATCCACAATTGGTGTACTTTTATAATTTTCAAGGTTTTATGGGGTAGTCTTGGGAGCCTTGGAACGAATCACACATTTTACATGTAAAATGCGCCTCTACTTACGAAAACTCCAGGTTCCGGAAAAGGCGCTGGAATGGATTAATTTCGTAAGAAGGGGGCCGACTATATATATATATATATATATATATATATATATATATATATATATATATATATATACACACACACACACACACACACACACACACACACACATACATACACATATATAGACAGACGCTCCCCAGCTTAACGAGATAGGTTCCGGACGGCTGTTTGTCAGATAAATTTGTTTGTAAGTTGTTACAGGGCATTCTTTAGAAGGGAACTCATGTTTAAACCTTGTATAAATAACTTATACGAGTTTGTACTGTATACAGTCTCTCTCTCTCTCTCTCTCTCTCTCTCTCCATAATGATCTGTATATTATCAATATCATTATGTCCCGTGTTTAAACTCCTGGTTCCCCTCAAGCACAGCACAGCAGATCTGATCAGATTTACATAGAGTTTCACTCTTATCCAGTTTATTATAATACTGGAGTCAATTTGTTTCTTCTTTGAAAGTTTGGCAGGAGTTCAGAAATGTATTGTTCTGCTTCTGGACCTCTGGTCTAAAGCACTTGTCTACCACACCCCTCAGCCAGAGCCTAGGATTAAATGTACCTCAGGATAATGTTTAATCATATTTCATACTTATACTTATGATATATCTTTCTATAGATTTTTTTACATTTTTATTAATACTTGTTCTTCAATTTCATTTCACGTTCATGCTCGGACAGCCCTATTCGTATCTCCGGATGTTCGTAAAACGAATGTTCGTAAGTTTGGGAGTGTCTGTATATATATATATATATATATAAATTTATATCTATATATTTAGCTGAGATGGTCACCAGCCTCCCCATGACCCTAATTAAGATTAAGCGGTTCAGAAAATTAATGAATGAACTAAAATCATGCTGTTCCTAAATGGTTAAAAAAGTTTTTCCTTCAGTGACTCAGTTGAGCAAAATGGGAGATTTATAAACACATCCTGTCAAATTGAACACCAGCTTGTTAATTCTGTAAATGTTGAGGTAGCCCAATTGATAAAAGCTCTTGGTTATTGATCAGAGGGATACACTTGAGCTCTGACCATAGCATCCTGGCCAGCTGGGGCATGCGATGAAAGAATTGCACCATAATGTATGCGGTAATTTCGATTATATGACATAAGATAAAGTACCCTGAGAATTACATTTTGAGCTCTTCAGTGTTACCCAATGCAATTAAAAGAGTCAGTTTTGACCAGTGGTTCAGAAAGGTGAAAAATAAACCACACCCTCCCACTAAGCTGTTGGGGTGACGCCCACCTGAAGTACACTCACCTGTTCCTGCAGCTCTGCCAAACGGGTGGCTCGTTCCTCCTCTGAATCTGAGCTGGAACTGGACGTGTCGGCACTGCTCTCACTGCTCCCCGTGCTCTTACTTACTATTGCCGTGGCAGCTGTACCTCCAGGGGACGAGGGCTCAGCCGGCTCATCTGGCATCTTAGCAAAACGCATCTCAAACACATCCTACCAAGAAAGCAGTGTGAGGTTAAGACAGAGTATGCTGAGATCGTATGAGTTAACAGTTCATTACTTTTTACCTGAAGTTTCCGTGCCATGGCAACAACTTCATGATCAGGCGGATTATATTTATAACAATTTGAGAACATTAACCGGACATCTGCTGCAAAACTCTGAGCGTCTAGATACTCTCTGCCGTCCATTTTTTTCTGGAGAAACAACACAGGACGTCACTTGTCACAAAATACACCTGCTAATTATGATTACTGTTAAAACTGTACAAAAAAAATAACTTTTTACAAGCAGTGGCTCTAATTTATACGTAATTTGTTTGACATTGAAATTAAAGTAAAAGCAAATCCGAGTCTGTGTGCCATACTTTTACTGTACTGAGGTCCATAGGCTGCTTGATTATTTCATGGTAGTCATGTAGCTCCAGTGCTTCTGCATCCACAGGTTTATAAAATGGCCAAGCATAAGCAGCGTGCTTCTTGGAAAGCATCTCTTTTAGGATGGTGTCGCAGTATTTGAGGTGGTCGCTCAGTTTGCTCTTCTTGCTACCCTGCTGCAGGAGCTCACCATCATCCAAGTCTTTCTTTGGAGGTTTGATGGGTCTGCCGGTGCTTTCACGTCTGGAGATCACCTTGCTATGTTTAGAGTCCAACAGTGGTGTGGGAGATTCACCTCTGCTGGCTGTGATGGCACAGGTGGTGGGTGTGGTCGTGTCCGCTTTCCGCTTCACCCCCTTCTTCTGGAATCAAACAAAAATAAACATGAAGAATAAGACAGCAGACAACACTATTAATATTTTACTAACAAAAATAATTGTTCATATATTTTCCAGCAAAAATCCACAAGTAGTTTCGATTGGATTCTGAAGGTTACACCAAAATAAAATGATGACACACTTTGAGATAAAGGATTCCCTATGTCAGATTGTAGGATAAAGATTCACTTCAATGAAATCAGATGAACTTAAAACTGAATTAAGTACAAGTTTACTCAATCAGGTATTTGAATCAAGTATTACTGACAGAACTTGTAAACCCTGAGGGTCACAAGAAATACTGAATTGCACATGTAGTGTATAAACAATGTACAGGGATCCCTCACTACTTCGCGCTAGTGCATCGTGGTTTTTTTCTAAAAATATTCATCGAATTAAAAAAAATAATGAAATTAAGGAAGAATAGGGGGCAAGTTAAGGAAAATGCAAAAACAAGGCCAATTATGCAAAAACAAAAAGACAAAAAAAAAAAACCCTAAACAAACAAAACAAAAAATAACCCAAAAACCTCCCAACAAAACTAGTTACATTTTTGAGGTTCGTATCTGAGTGCATGCACCTGTATGTGTGTGTATGTATATATTATTAACATCTTATGCATTATTTTTAAATGTTTGTTATTATGAGGATTTATAGCATTGAATATGTATTTATTGATATTATATACACATATACATGTTCGCATACCTCAGTCGGGGGGGGGGGGGGGTGTTGAGCCTACTTCCAGGAATTTGGTGGTCACGGGGGATCTCTGTCCCCATTAACCATGGAAAGTGAGGGATCCCTGTGTTTACTTTGCAATATCAGTCGCTGCAGACACTTGCTTCTACAGCACAACTCAAACATCTCTCTCCACACAGCTATACACAGTGACCTTAACCTGTGCCCAGGCCGATCACCATAACTATTTGTTTGACAATATAGTGTCATAGAAACTATCAAGATTAAGAATACTACTGTAATAACATGCTAATGTTAGCTTATTCTCTTTAATGTCACCAGTGTCTACATTCCTCTGTTGGAGTGTTTGTCATTATGGTGAGAAAAGAAACTGTCTGTCTTCCTTTCGGCTTTTTCCCTTTTACTCGGGAGTCACCACAGCGAATCATCTTGATTCGCATGTTTTGATTTGGCACAGGTGTTTACGTTGGATGCCCTTCCTGTCACAACCCTTACTAAAAGCTGATGACTTTGCAGCCTACTCTATACGAAAGTCAGCAATGGTTCTTTTACATGCCTTTCACCATAGACAGTGAGAGACATAGCCCGCCTTTGATAACCCAGTTGGCTGCACTGGGGATGATGAGAAAAGAAACTATAGTATGCTTTCCCTGGCCTCCCCTCCCCCTTCTACCTGTATCAGAGACACAGCACAGGAGAGCAGAGAGAAAGTCAGCTGCAGCAGAAGCAGGAAAACACTTTCAGTATAGTTTTTTTCATGTAAATAAGCACACATTAATTAATTGCGGGGGTGGCATGGTGGCGTAGTGGTTAGCAAGAAGGTTCGAGTCCCGTGCATTTTTTTTTTTGTGGAATTTGCATGTTCTGCCCCCTTGATACTTCGCGCTTCAATTCATGTGACTTCAATGAATAGTGTTTTTTTTTTTTTTTTTAATATTAATCAAATTAAAAAATAAGGAAATTAAGGAAGTATGGTGGGAAAAGTTAAGGAAAATACCACAAAAACAAGGCCAATTATGCAAAAAAAAACAACCCTAAACAAACACAAAATACAAAAACAACCCAAAACCTCCCATCAAAACAAGTTACATTTTTGTGAGGTGCGCATCTGAGTGCGTGCACGCGTATTTGCGTGCGTGCGTCTGTATGTGTGTGTATTTATATTTTATTTACATACTATGCATTATTTTTTAATGTTTAATTGTTATTATAAGCATTTAGAGCATTGAATATGCATTTATTGATATTATATACATACACGACAAAAAAAGTTAAGGATATTTGGAAATTGTCTGGATTTTTTTTTGGTTTTGTGAATTGGCCTTAATTTCAGTTTTTTATTGACAAATATCGTTAACTTTTTTGTATAGTGTATATACATGTACGTATATGTTAGTTGGGGGGTGGGGAGGTCCTACTTCACGGAATTCGGTGATCGCGCGGGGGGTGGGGGGATCTTGGTCCCAATTAACCGCGGAAAGTGAGGGATCCTTGTATATATATCACTGTGCAAATGTCTTGAACACCTTAATTTTTTTATTTAGGTTAAACTTACAAAGTACAAAATCACTCTGGAAAATGTTAAAAAATAAGGTGCCTGACATTACATTTAAAAAAAAAAAAAAATGGATGTATGGTATGTCATGAAAGAAAGCAGCATATTATATATAAGACAACTTTTCAGACAAAAATATAATGTCTATAAATATAAGTCTGCTGCGATTTACATGGAAATTAGGAATCACGTTTGACAGCCAACATTTCCAGGAGACCTGCGGCTGGTTCTGTAAGACACCAGGTAGATACTGTAATTGTAAAACTGCACAGACTGGACCTGATGCTATTCTGTCTTTGAACAAAAAGTCCTCAAACCTAACATTGAATTGGTATCCATTATTACTGTTTACTGTGCTTCATACAATTTTTGTCATTATTTATCTATAGAACCTTTGTTCTCCAACATTTCTTTGTATGTGCCAAAAACATTTGCACAGCACTGTGTATTTAAATTTTTATGCAAAATTTGTTACAATGTGTTCACAAAAATGTTGACTTTTTGTTATTGTTATTTATGTTTCATGCCATGCTGCAGCCAAAGTATGAACTCAAAGTGAAAACAGTCGTGCTTGCAATGAAGATCTTGCTTAGAAATGTTTTCCTTACTTTCTGTATTAAGAATTGGACATCAACTTACAGTACCATGGGTAAACAATAATGTCCAAGCTAGTTAAATACACACCTGACTCATTTCCTTGTGTGTGTGTGTGTGTGTGTGTGTGTGTGTGTGTGTGTGTGTGTGTGTGTGTGCGCGAGGGTTTGTCCTATATTAAATGTTCACTGTCCAACTGAATGAAAACGTGAACTGTATTTATTGCACAAGTCGTCACATGGTAATTAATTTATGTATGTGTATATGCACGCGCGCGCGCACACACACACACACACACACACACACACACACACACACACACACACACACACACAAAGCCAGCTGCATTTATTCAGTGTGACTCAACAGTCACACAAAACAAAATAAAAATAAAAGCACAATCAAGACATGGTTAAAGGTTTACACCCCTCCAAAAAATAACAGCAAATTCAGTTAGGTGTAACATTAGCATTCCAATGCTTTCAAGTCCAACAGAGTAAACCATCAACAATGTATTAAAGGAACCATCAAAAGATCTCGGGGATACAAGTTCAAGACAGGAACAAACCCATAGATTAAGGCAAACGTTTTTTATTTAATTGAGAGTGTTCAGGATAACTACGGCCCTTCTTGACACAGACTAACCAAAGACCCTTCAAACTTGATAGAGAGAGAGGAGAAAAATGACCAGAGAGGCTACCGAGAGGCATATGACAATTTAAAGCAGTTAGAAAAAAAAAACATTTTTGGCCTGCTGAGATCCAGATTGAACTATTTGGCCTCAACTTCAATCAGTATTTCTGGTGGAAAGCCAATAGAGCTTAAAAATCCGAGGCTCACCATACCTACAGTAAAGTATGGAGGTGTTCACGATAGGATGTTTGCCTACAGAAGGGACAGAGACAGTTCAAGTTGGAAGGAAATATGAATAAAGGATGGATGAAGTTCCACCTTCCAACATGACAATGACTCAAAAACACAGCAAAGTTGGCCACACAGTGGCTGAAGGAGAAAAGGATGAATGTCCTTGCATGGAACAGTCAGAGCCCAGACTTAAACCATTCTGAAAATCTGTGGAATGACATGGCAGATTGTAGTCCACCAACGTTCACCATCCAATTTGACTGAGCTTGAACAGTTCTGCAAAGAAGAGTGGGCAAATATTGTATAGTCTAGATGTGTAAAGTTGGTAGAGAAGTACCAAGAGACTCATGGCTGTAATCAAAGCAAGGGGTGGTTCCACTAAATACTCACACAGGAGGAGTAATCATTGAACCATCTCAGCAACTGTTTTTATTTAGTCATTTACTTCAGAGAAAAACTATTATTACACTATTCACTTGGCATAAGATGCATTGAGTAAATACAGCTGGAAAAACATTTGTCTGCATATTCATTTTCTGGCTACAATGCAACAAAGTTTGAATATTTTGCAGGAGATGGTAGTCTTTTATATATTGCATATACACATCATGAAATTGGGATTCAGAAAAACTCTCAAAGCCTGAAGCAAGAGTTTGTTAAAAATATAAAGACAGCATTTAACACACACACACACACACACACACACACACACACAGGGATCCCTCACTTAACACAGTTAATTGGGACCAAGATCCCCCGAGACCAGCAAATTTCGTGAAGTAGGATCAATTCCCCTGACTGATGTATACATAAATGTATACGTGTACTTAATACCAATAAATACATATTCAACACTATAAATGCCTATAATTACAATTAAACATTCAAAAATAATGCATAACATGTAAATAAAATATAAATACACACACACATACAGACGCGCGCGCGCACACACTCAGATGTGCACCTAAAAATGTAAGTCGTTTTGATGGGGGTTTTTGGGTTTTTGTTTGTTTGGGGCTCTTTTGCATAACTGGCCTTGTTTTGCGGCAATTTCCTTAACCCTTTCACCTATTCTTCCTTAATTTTCTTATTTTTTAATTCGATAAATATTAAAAAAAATTTAAAATCGCGATGCACTGAAGCCGCATGAATTGAAGCACGAAGTAGCGAGGGATCCCTGTGTGTGTATGTGTATAAAAATTAATTCATATTACAGTGTCCTATAAAAGTTGTGCTGGTTTGGGGGGGGGGGGGGGGGGTTTGCACTCTGAGTTGCCTCATGCTACAGAAACCGGGATAAGCTCTGGGCATGATGAGCCACTTGGCTCAGGTGTAAAAACCCAACAGACTGACCTCTAAAAAAATCTCAAAACCTTATTTGAATTTTTTTTTATGGAAAATTAACAATTATATTCTAGACCTCCCGCGGGACCATAAATGATATTCTTTTTTTAATAACGGTCCTAGTGGATGTCACTGAAGAGACTATTCAAATCAGCGGCATTCACTAAGCCTAAGAAGCAGATCTGTTTCAGAATACACATTCAAAACTCAATATAAATCCCTCATTTGAGGTTTATTTGTGAAACCCATTCGATCAAACTCAAATTTTTTTTTAGATTACAGTACAAACGTTCCCCGACTTACATTCATCCGTTTTACGTTTTTTTTTGTGTGTGTCAAATTTTGAGTTTGGACCTCGCTATGTAGTACGTTGACGTAATAATGCAATGACGTAATGACGCTGCGTTCATTGTTTAAAACGACAGACTGAACGTGCCCCTCCTTCTTCCCAGTTTAGTTATATATACATCGTTTTATATATATCAATTATATAGCATGTTACCCTTGTGTTAAGACGTCGTCTCGGTGATCTTTGTGTTTACACTGTTTTTGCGGACTTTTGTAACCCTTAGCAAATATGGTTGGTCAGAAGCGTAAGCCTACTAGCATGGGTGCAAGTCTCATACACAGCGATGAATTAACTATTTGCTCGGATTGGCGCAATCTACCATGCATACTCAGTTAAGCAAAGAGAGTTGTAAAATGAATAAAAACTCGAATCCAGAAAAGAAAGAGAACTCTCCGCTCTTCTGGTGAGTCACATCAGTGGAGGCTGAGTACTAAACGAGTATTCAATGGGGCCCTGGCTTACTTGAAAGACCGGAAGTCCATATAACCCGCGCTTTGTCTCAAGCACAAATAAGTAAACTACTTTCAGTGTTTAGCACCTCACATATTGTAAGCGTTGATTGGCTGTTTTAAGCTTCATGTAAAGTGAGTCAGCTCAGCTTCATGCAATGTGACTCGGCTCAGCTTCACGTAAAGTGACCATCCGTCGACCATCGGAATCATTTACAAGCAGAAAGATTGCATCATTGAGAATGTTAAAGGTTATATTTGAGACTGTACTTGATATTTGATGAGTGAATTTGATTAAAATGTATCTATTTGAAATTATTTTGCTTGAATTTAATTTATTTGAAATTAATGTTGATATTATTTTACAATGTTATGTTTATAATAATTGGGGCAGTGGTGGTCTAGTGGATAGGGCACAGGATCGCTGATCCTAAGGTTGGCGGTTCGAGTCCCCACAGGGTTGTCACTGTCCCCCCCCAATGCAGCTAACTGGGTTATCAAAGGTGGGCCATGTCTCTCTCTCACTGTCTATGGTGAGAGGCATGTAAAAGAACCATTGCTGACTTTCGTAAAGAGTAGGCTGCTAAGCCGTCAACGTATTTCTGCCCCTTGCTAAAAAGAGTTGTGTCAGGAAGGGGGCATCCGACGTAAAAACCTATTCCAAATCAAATGTGCGAATCAGATGATTCGCTGTGGCGACTCCTGAGAAAGGGAAAAGGCCGAAAGGAAGAAAGAAAGATGTTTATAATAATTGATTTAGGGGTGTTTTATGAGATACGGTAATACGGTTATGGATGTATAGAGCAGTATGAGCGTCATACGTCACTGTAACAACTTAGTTCACTTTCAACTTATGTTTGGCCATCTGGAACCAATTAAAAACGGAAGTCATGGAGCATCTGTATATAAATTTTTTTCTTGCAACTAGCTATGCCATGAAACTTATGATTTTCAAAGAGTGTTTGATTATGGGTCAATCTGAGTGTGGACTCAGCCAGCGTCCAATTTCTACAAAACCATGACACTCCTCTAACTACATTCAAAAGTGACAGTACAATTTATTAAAGGCACAAAATCAACAGCATCCTGCTCACGTTGACCGCTGTACAATAAAAGATGTCACCCAAAAGCTCAAGTGATTTGAAATACTTCTGTGAGGTATCTCCATCAACTTGTCTACACTGTATGTATATCGACGTATAAATCTTTTTAAAAATTAAAGTGTCTAATTACTTTTAATATATCAAGCTACAAGATAGGAAGAGGTCATGGACCAGAATCCCTATTAGACTCCCATAGTGGTAAGGTCTGAATCTAAGGTGTACCATTGTCCATCCAGTGGGTACCAGTAAAAATACTGGGACGGTAACCTGTGATGGACAGGGGGAGATGAACTCCTAGGATAAGCGTCGACTTTAACTAGCCACTTGACTTGAGTATAAAAAGCACTTAGTGTGAACAACTTACACAGAAATGGAGTACTGTAGTTAACTTAAAACAAGATTTCAAACAAATGTTTATTTTTACATATTTTACCCGTGAGAGATTCAGGTTGGTCAGGAGTGCCCAGAACGCACTGAGCAGAGCCAAGCGTTGTGTAGCGAACACCGTTTTTTTTTTTGTTTTTTTTTTCTATAGCCTACTTGTTCAGAGTTTAAGACATACTGAATGGAAAGAAAAGTGAACCACACCAAGTAAACTTCAAACCTACAAGATAAGCATACTAAAGAGAATTTTTATGTTTACTTTTAAAACATGATAATGATGCTGCCTGTTTAAAAAGATCATGACAAACTGTGATTATCCCAAGTGGATAATTCTTGAATCAAAATAAGAGACAAATTAAAAAAAAAAAAAAAATTCCCGAGAGTATAGAAATCAGACTACGCTGTTGCTGTATAGTATATCATGAATAAAATTGCACAAATTCACATGTAACATGAAACAAAACAGAGCAAATATTACCCAACAAAACTCATACCGCAGTTTATCAGGTTACCAAAAACGTTTTCTTTCTGAATGCATATCACACAGATCATAGAACTACTACTAGAGGAAAAACTTTAGCATGTGGAGTTCTTACTTTGACAACAGGCTGTGCACTTGGGATCATAGGTGGTGCTGCTGCTGGAACGGGTTGGACGTTGGAGGTGATGGTTGGTACAGGTGTCGCTGCGATTACAGGAGTCTGAGGTGGCTGCGGAGGAGAGCTTGGACATGATGACGATGGGGAGGTTGAAGACAGTGCTGAAGCTTGCTGAGTTTCTGCCGGGGAGAAGATTGTGGTGGTGAGAAGTTGAGTCTGAGACAGGAACAAACTTGGGAGTTTTTTGGAGGTGGCACACTTTTTTCTATTTTGGCAAATTTCGTGGCAAAAACGTTAACATGGAATGATGGGTAGGCTGCCTTGATTCATTTGAAAGTACGTCAATTAAACACCATTACATAACTATTATGATGTAACTATTTTTAATGAATATACAGTAAAACCTCCGCTGACGAACGCTTAAGCTCACGAACTTTTCGCCTCAAGAACATTAAATTTGCGAGCATATTGTCTCTGCTGACGAACTAGTTTTCGGCAGACGAATCAAACCACGCGGTCGAACAGCGCCACGGTGGCGGCCACGAGAAGCTGACGCACGCTCACGGCGTCACAGTTAAATCACCCCTTTCTTTGAATACGGAAGTGGTTTGTGTTTGATAGACATTTTGGACCATATTGAGTGTACTTTTGCTATTATGGGACCGAAAAAGACCCCACCACAGGCGGAGATCATTGAAAAACACGAGCGAGGTGTGCGTTTGTGTGACTCAGCGTCCCAGTACCAGTACGCTAAGTCTACCACCATCCTTAAGAACAAGGAAGCTATTAAGGGTGCGTGTGTGGCTAAGGGTGTTTCCAAACAGTAGGTGTTTCCAAACACTCCTTCCAAACAGTAAGTCCCTCCCTCCCTCCTCCTCCCACTCCATTCCATCAAGCCATCAACTACCATCACAAAGGTAAATAAAACGACTTTATTATACAGTACAGTTTATTTCTTTAATTACAATACAATAGCACATTTATTATACATAAAATAAGGTATATTTTTATGTAGTTTTAAGGCTTATTTAGTAGAAAATTATGTTTTATGGGGACCTGGGAACGGATTATTCTCATTTTAATGGTTTCTTATGGGAAATAAATGTTCGGAAGACGAACTTTTCGCCTCACACACACTTTCTGGGAACCAATTATGTTCGTGAGCAGAGGTATCACTGTACTCAGGTGTTGAAAACCTCATAGGCAAAATATCTTTATAACAAGATTTATCAGAGATATTTAACTAAAATGTATGAAGTTCCTTTCTTGGATAAGCAAATAACATGTCTGAATAATGACCATACAGTGACCATGTCTGCCTTTTAAATGGAACCAATTATTATCAGTAAGGATTCAAATCACCACCTGATCACATCACGATACCACAAGGCAGATTTGATTTGTATTGCAATTATTTATTTGTTCTACAGATATCCCAATTATACATTAAACATTTCCCTGCTTTTTTGTTCCAATTTTAAAACCTTGAACCACATATAAAATACTGACTCAGGGCTCAAGCCTTGAATGCTTTACTTGAAAGCTTCACAAACTAAATAAATGAGTAATGAAATGTAACACTAATTAGAGCATTATTTACTCACTTAAAACTAAAGGCAGCACTTACAAAAATACAAAATTGCTGAAAAAATTGAATTAAAAAAATTTTTTTTCAAGGCAGTGTGTTAGGATGCATTAAATCACCAAACAACAGAATTGCAATACATAATTAAATCAACTACCCACCCCATCTCTACATATAAATTGTGTAAATATCTGATTGTTTGAATTTGTAGTGGTGATATGAACTATCACCAACAATATATTCAGAAAGTATATATATATATATATATATATATATATATATATATATATATATATATATATATATACATACACACACAGGGATCTCTCACTTTCCATGGTTAATTGGGACCGAGATCCCCCAAGATTCCGAGAAGTAGGATCAAGCCCACCCCACCACCCCCCGGACTGACATATGCGTACATGTATATGTGTGTATATAATATCAATGAATACCGAGTCAACGCTATAAATTCTTATAACAACAATTAAACATTCAAAAATAATGCATAAGATGTAAATAAAATATAAAGACACACACACACACACACACAAATGCGCACCTCACATAAAAATGTAAGTAGTTTTGATGGGGGCTTTTGGGTTGTTGTTTTTTGTTTGTTTGGGGTTTTTTGTTTTTTTTTTGCATAGTTGGACTTGTTTTACAGCACCTTCCTTAACTTTTTCCCATATTCTTCCTTAATTTCCTTATTTTTTAATTCGATGAATACAGTATTTAAAAAAAAAAACCACGATGGCACTGACGCTGCATGAATTGAAGTGCGAAGTAGTGAGGGATCCCATATATATATATATAGATAGATAGATAGATAGATAGAGAGAGAGAGAGAGAGAGAGAGAGAGAGAGAGAGAGAGAGAGAGAGAGAGAGAATTGATGTAGGGAGAACAAGTATTTAATTAAATAACTTTCCGTGCCATTAAACTGATAAGAGATGGCAAATAAATTAAAATGCATGAAAGGTGGGTCACTCCCAGTAGTAGTAACTTGGCAAGTTCAGTAGACGGATACAGAAGGATTTTTATGCACTCGGCTCATTTAGATCACATTCAGTGCTAAATTTGGTCTTATCTGAACTCTTTCAATGCCAGTGCATTGTTACCTGCAGCAGGGGCAGCACCAGGCTTGCGTGCCGCCTTGCCTTTCGGAGGTGGTGGCAACAGTTCCACCTCCTCCTGAGGCATCTGTGCCACTTTCTGGAGGAAAATTTTTTCCAAGGCCTGAGCCATGAGAACAATATCATCTGTAGGCTGAATCATAAAGAAATATATAAAAGTATTTTTACAAACACAGACAATAGTTTTAAAATTATTATCTTTAGATTGTACTGGTGCAGTGGGAATATACTGTAATAAAACAAATTATGAAATATTTACCTTGTTATAAATATAACAGTTTGTGAACATAGTGTTGAAATCCTGCATGCATTCGCCAGCTGTCCAGTAGTAATTATTCTCAAGTCTTTTCTTGATAGTCCCCATGTCCATTGGGTTTTTGATGACTTTATGATAGTCCTTTAGAAACAACCAAAACCAATTACTTATCAAGAATGATTACAGTCACACAGAACAAAGTGTGTTAGTAAGGAACACAAAATTAACACGAAAAAATGAATACATACTGGAAGATTTAATTTGATGGCATCCACAGGTGTGTAAAAAGGCCAAGCGAATTGATGCCTCCACAGCGTCTTAACCACAACGTTCTGCATGTACTGGAGCTGGTTGGTTTTTCGACCAGGCTTGCTTGAGTTTGTCACTTCAGGTGGAGGGGGATTGACTATTGGAGGAGCAGCCTGGGTTGGAGATGTGACTGCAGACATCATGGACAGTGGACAGGAGAGCGGGGCTCGACCAAGGTTAAGTCTGGATATATTTTTCTAGTGACTGCAGAGTTCCTCTTTCTTCTCCTTACTCCCTTCTTGACACATGCATCCCATCTCAAAGGCCTGAGGGTCAGCACTCTGCTAAGGAAACATTGAGAAACCTGTTTGATTCCATATTCATTTCAAGGCAAACACTAGTGTACCTATAGTTCACCATGGATTTAAATAAATAGTGGAAAAAGTAAATGTCAGCAAGTTATATAGAGGTTATGAGATTTTCTTTTTTTTTTTTTTAATTAAAAAAATTATATGATTGTCATTGTTCATATACAGTATATGTATATATGTATGTGTGTGTAAATAAATGCATTACTATATTTTTAACATGGAAAAACGCCTCATGCATTCAGTCTTCAGAAAAATGCAGACACTAATTTGGGTATCTACCAAATGACTCATAAGCCAAGTGAAATTAGTGATATTTACATCTGTGTTGTGACAATGCAGCCCTGAAGTGTGATTAGATTCAACCCTTGAACCAATCAAATAAATCATTAATTGACTGAAAGCGTTCAGAAATGTTGTTATATATCTCAGATCTTTATTTGGCCAGTTAATCAGAAGAAACATTCAGGTTAAAAAGTGAGCAGCAGGATTGTCATCTTTTTTTTTTTTTTTTTTAATGCACCCTCTCTGGTATTAGCTAGCCGTTAGTTAGCATCTCGCGCGCATTCGGAAGTCTCTGAGACGGTTTTTAACCGGGGAAATTTCAACAGACCACAATATTCCGACCACAAGCTGATACAGAGACGTGGATCGTCTCGATATAACTTTCTTCAAAAGATGGCGGGCATGGTAAAGCTGTGCATCGAGGCTGCTTCGAAGCTAACGCTAGTTCGCCGAAGCTAACAGCTCCTCCATGTCTGCTCCACGGCCACAACCATTGTGTTGCACGCCGTGCGATGAGCTAGCCGGTTAGCTGGCCGACTGGAAGCACACCGAGCTTCAGTCTTGATCAGGTTATACACCCAGAAAAGGGATCAAACGCACAACGACGTGAACGTCTCTAATCCGGTGTTAAATATCACCACATAGCGCTGAAGAGGGAGTAAAAGCCCTGCTTTGTTATATTGTTACACAGCGCTGTGCATTAGAGGAAATCTGTGTAGCTACAGTCAGCCGTGCATTCGCGAAAAACAACCGATATGCACCATCAAAGCGGAAAATCAACTCCAATCCAAAGACGTTGATCGTAAACACATATTTTACACTTTATTACTTTTACTCCAAGCAGCTCCGGTAGCGTTTCCTTGCAGATTTCCCGGTAGCTTTTATTTGCATCAAAGCGGCATAATACACGACTGGGTCGACTCTGTAGTTGGATTGTGTGTGTATGTGTGTGTGTGTGTGAGTGTGAGAGAGAGAGAGAGACAGACAGAGAGAGAAAAGAGCCGCACATGCGCAGTAGCGCGCAGTATTACGGTCCATATTGTAAGAACTGCTCGCTTTTCGGCTGCCAGGTGTTTCTAAACCGGCTGCTTTTTCTAACTACTCATGAACACGTACACCTTCCATTCACCCAGAAAATATTTTATTATTTAATTAGCGCATTCATAAACAGCACCTGAGACGGGTAGGAGTTTTTCACTCAGCGTCCGGTAAATAAAATGAAAAATAAAAGCAAACATCACACTGTCGTCTACCATCGACCCAACTGCTGGGTACTTATTATCCGTGCTGTTTGTGTTCTGCGCATGCGCTAAAGACGCATCGACTTGGGCAATGGCTTTTTCTTTTTAAAGGGGGAACTACGTACAGTGCGGAAGTCATTAAATACGCACCCTACGTAGTTGACGTAAAGAGCGACTCGTAGGTCATTTTTAACGAACTGGTACTTCATTCTTTTGTAGCACATCATATCTCTTTCCCCGAATAAATATCATGAAAGACTTTTAAAAACATTTATTTTTGTTTTTTTTCTGATACTTTTGAATACAGGTTGAACGAGTTTTAAACCGGAAGTGCAGCTGAGGCAGCCGTTGTGCCCAGCTGATGGAGTCGAGTGTTGCTCGTTGAGCTTCAGTTTACTCGGTTACTTATTTTAGGATAGTTGTGTGAGAAGTGCTTGTGAACTAATTATCGCTTGTCAAATTCGAACACAGTATGTCACAATGCAGACCGACCTGCTGCGCCCATACAATATTGTACACAATAGGAAGTTCAGTGTTTAGAGACTGGAGTCTGTTTGATCGATTTCTAGTACTTGTAGTGTTAATGTTTCGGGCTGTTGACTGTCTGAGAAGGCCTCCATAATAATATTACATACACAAATATTATAATTTAATGTTTCTTGTTTCAGATCGACTGTGTGACTTGCACTTCTTTCCCGCGCCCTGTTTTTGTGAACTGTAGCCATGGCAACAAAGAGAAGAACCATTGACTGTAAAAAGAAAAATACTTTAAGCTGAACAACAAAACTCATTCACCATCACCACCAACTCGCAAGCGACAGGAACTCGGAAATATCAAAGCTATTTAGCCCGTAGCCTGCTTTAGCCTGTAGATGTCGCTGTAATCCCCCCCAACAACTAGCCTTCGCCTGTATAGGCCACACGAACGTTAAACTTCTACTGTCTGTCTTCCTTCGGCTTTTTTCCCTTTTACTCGAGAGTCATCTGATTCGCATGTTTGATTTGGCAGAGGTTTTTACATCGGATGCCCTTCCTGTCACAACCCTTTTTAGCAAGGGACAGAAACACGCTGACGACTTTGCAGCTACTCTTTACGAAAGTCAGCAATGGTTCCTTTACATGCCTCTCACCATAGACAGTGAGAGACATGGCCCACCTTTGATAACCCAGTTAGCTGCACTGGGGTAACGTTATACTTCTACTTCTTCTTCTTCTCTTTTGGCTTATTCCCTTTCTCGGGAGTCGCCACAGCGAATCATCTGTATCGCACATTTGATTTGGCAGAGGTTTTTACGTCGGATGCCCTTCCTGTCACAACCCTTTAGCAAGGGACAGAAACACGCCGATGGCTCTGCAGCCTACTCTTTTTTAGGAAAGTCAGCAATGGTTCTTTTACATGCCTCTCACCATAGACAGTGGCAGACATGGCCCGCCTTTGATAACCCAGTTAGCTGCACTGGGGGCGACAGTGACAACCTTGTGGAGAGTGGGACTCGAACCACCAACCTTGGGATCAGCAATCCAGTGCCCTATACGACTAGACCATCACTGCCCCCGTTATACTTCTACTGTTATTACTAAAATAAAAGTCCATAGATGTACCCCCAGGCCACGTTGAATATGTTGAACAAAAAATTTGGCGTGCGTGAGGAGGTGAGGAATTACTCTATTATTTATTTATTTCTATTTCGTTACAGCTACAGGAGGCTAAGGCAAGTTGCTGGGGAGGGGTTACAGTGACATCTACAGGCTAAGGCAGTTGCCGGGGAGGACTGGGCATGGAATAGTGCTGAACTTGCACAAAATATGTAACCTTGTTCTAAGAATAACAATCCAAGCTGGGTTTGGTAACCTTTTAGCCATATACCAGGGCAATCAGTATTATATATTTATTTTAAATCCCCGAAAACAGTTAAAAGATCTAGCATCTGTCAATTCAGGATGCCATGTTGCTGATCCAATCAGTTGCAGTGACTTTTTATTTATGCCTGTACTCCCTCTACAAGTCTGCTTTTTGCCATAGGACATACAAACTCACTGGCTTGATTATATGTCTATTACTGCTAATAACACCTCCAAGGCCATGGTTCTCAGTCGGACAAGGGTGGAATGCACCCTCCGGGTCAGGAATGAAGTCCTGTTCCAAGTGGAGGAGTTTAAGTATGTTGGGGTCTTGTTCACCAGTACGGGAAGGATGGAGCGGAAGATTGACAGATGCATCCAGCTGTAAAGCAGGGCTTGTACCAGTCCATCATAGTGAAGAAGGAGCTGAGCCGCAAGGAAAAGCTCTCAATTTACCAGTCGATCTACATTTCAACCCTCACCTATGATCATGAGATTTGGGGAGTGACCGAAAGAACAAGATCGCAGATACAAGCGGCTGAAATGTGCTGCCTTTGCCGGGTGGCAAGGCTCTCCATTAGAGATGAGGTGGGAAGCTCTACCATCCGGGAAGAGCTCAAAGTAGATCCGCTGCTCCTCCGCATTGAGAGCGGCCAGTTGAGGTGGCTCAGGAATCTGGTCAGAATGCCTCCCGAACGCCTCCCTGTTGTGGCGTTCCGGACATGTCCAACCAGAAAGAGACCTCGAGGTCAACCTAGAACATGCTGTTGGGACTATGTCTCTCGGCTTGTCTGGGAAAGCCTCGGTGTCCCCCCTGGAAGAGCTGGAGAAAGTGGCTGGGGAGAGGGACGTCTGGACCTCATTGCTTAGATATCTGCCCCCACGACCCAACCCTGGAAGAAGATGATGATGATGATGATGATGATAGTGCTGACTATGCTAACAATATCTGGTGCCACTTAAAACATTCTTCTCATATAGTGTTGTTAACACATGATTAGTGCAGATAACATCCTGACTGAAGACCAGCAATGGTGTCTTTTTCCAGCCTTCACAGAGGTTAGATGTCAGCTGCCAATCAAAATTGTTTCTGATTACCAACTGTGGCCTAGATCTGCGAAGTGTCAGCATCATTACATATTCTAAGCCTGAACCATCCACTCCAACACTGTCTTTAACAAATAATCTGCGATCAGAAATTGAATACAAATGTCTGTCTTCCTTTCGGCTTTTTCCCTTTCACTCGGGAGACACCACTCAAATCATCTGATTCGCACGTTTGATTTGGCAGTTTTTACGTCGGATGCCCTTCCTGTCACAACCCTTTTTAGCAAGGGACAGAAACACGCTGATGACTTTGCAGCTACTCTTTACGAAAGTCAGTAATGGTTCTTTTACATGCCTCTCACCATAGACAGTGAGAGACATGGCCCGCCTTTGATAACCCAGTTAGCTGCATTGGGGGGGACAGTGACAACCTTGTGGAGAGTGGGACTCGAACCCCCGCCCTTTGGATCAGCGATCCAGCGCCCTATACCACTAGACCACCACTACCCCACTTTTGGATTGAATACAAATGTATTTATGCAAAATATACAAAGTGTATTTTAACAGTGGAGTAGAGGGCAGGACAAATGCAGCCATGAGGTGGGGGGGCAGTAACCAGTGTCTCTCCCCCTCATGCCGGTCCCAAGCCCGGAGAAATGCAGAGGGTTGTGTCAGGAAGGGCATCCGACGTAAAACCAATGCCAATTATTTATAATGCAAATCAAAAGTATTACCTCCATACCGGATCGGTCGAGGCCCGGGTTAACAACGACCGCCATCAGTGCTGTCAATCAACAGGGTGCTGATGGAAATTGGACTACTGTTGGTCGAAGACGTCGAAGAAGGAGAGGTGGGAGGCGTGTCCGTAGGCAGAGAGAGAAGAGGAAAGGCATGAGTCTAGGACTGAGAGTGGGGACTTTGAATGTTGGAACTATGCACAGAAAAGGTAGAGAGCTGGTTGACATGATGCAGAGGAGGAAGGTGGACATACTGTGTGTTCAGGAGACCAGGTGGAAAGGTAGCAAAGCTAAAAGCTTGGGACCAGGTTTAAGCTATTTTATCACGGTGTGGATGGGAAGAGAAATGGAGTCGGAGTCATCTTGAAGGAGGAGTTTGTCAGGAATGTTCTAAAAGTGAAAAGAGTGTCAGACAGAGTGATGAGTCTCAAGTTAGAAATTGAAGGTGTAATGCTCAATGTTGTTAGTGCTTATGCCCCACAGGCAGGATGTGAGCTAGAAGAGAAGGAGAGATTCTGGAGTTACTTAGATGAAGTGATGCAGAGTACCACCAGAGGTGAAAGAGTGGTCATTGGTGCAGACTTCAATGGACATGTTGGTGCAGGAAACAGAGGGGACGAGGAAGTGATGGGCAGGTTTGGTATCCAGGACAGGAACGCAGAAGGACAGATGTTGATAGATTTTGCAAAAAGGATGGAAATGGCTGTGGTGAATACTTCCTTCGAGAAGAAACAGGAGCATAGGGTGACTTATAAAAGCGGAGGTAGGAGCACACAGGTAGACTACATCTTGTGTAGGCGATGTAATTTGAAGGAAGTCAGTGACTGCAAAGTCATCGTGGGTGAGAGTGTTGCCAAACAGCATAGGATGGTGGTGTGCAGGATGACTCTGATGGTGAGAAAGGTGAAAAAGGCAAAGGCAGAGCAGAAGACAAAGTGGTGGAAGCTGAAAAAGGAAGAGTGTCGTGTTGTCTTCAAGGAGGAGTTGAAACAGGCTTTGGGTGGCCAGGAAGTGCTTCCAAATGACTGAACAACCACAGCAAATGTGATCAGGGACACAGGTAGGAGAGTACTTGGTGTGTCCTCTGGAAGGAAAGTAGATAAGGAGACTTGGTGGTGGAATGAGGTTGTGCAGGAGTGTGTACAAAGGAAGAGGTTAGCCAAGAAGAAGTGGGACATTGAGAGGACCGAAGAGAGTAAACAGGAGTACAGGGAGACACAACGTAAGGCGAAAGTAGCAGTGGCTAAGGCCAAACAGAGGGCATATGATGACTTGTATGATAGGTTGGATAGTAAAGAGGGAGAAAATGATCTATACAGGTTGGCACAGCAGAGAAATAGAGATGGGAAGGACGTGCAGCAAGTTAGATTGATAAAGGACAGAGAGGGAACTCTATTGACTAATGACAGAAGTGTGCTGGGAAGATGGAAAGAGTACTTTGAAGAGCTGATGAATGAGGAAAATGAGAAAGAAAAAAGAGTAGAAGAGGTAACCATTGAGGAGCAGGATGTAGCAAAGATCAGTAAGGGTGAAGTGAGAAGGGCATTGAAGAGGATGAAGAATGGAAAGGCAGTTGGTCCTGATGATATACCTGTGGAGGTATGGAAGTGTCTAGGAGAGGTAGCAGTAGATTTTCTGACAAGAACATTCAACACAAGGTCAGCCCTGAGCCCCTTCTTGTTTGCTATGGTGATGGACAGGCTGACAGACGAGGTGAGACAAGAATCTCCATGGACTATGATGTTTGCAGATGACATCGTGATCTGTAGTGAGAGCAGAGAACAAGTGCAGGAAAATCTAGAGAGGTGGAGGTATGCCCTGGAAAGGAGAGGAATGAAGGTTAGCCTCAGAAAATCAGAATACATGTGTGTGAATGAGAAGGACCCAGGAGGAACGGTGATGTTACAGGGAGCAGAGATAACGAAGGTGGAGGATTTTAAGTACTTAGGCTCAACAATTCAGAGCAATGGAGAGTGTGGAAAAGAGGTGAAGAAGCGTGTGCAGGCAGGCTGGAATGGTTGGAGAAAAGTGTCCGGTGTGATGTGTGATAGGAGAGTGTCAGCAAGAATGAAGGGAAAAGTGTACAAGATGGTGGTGAGGCCAGCGATGTTGTATGGCTTAGAAACAGTGGCGCTGAGGAAAAGGCAGGAGGCAGAGCTGGAGGTAGCGGAGATGAAAATGTTGAGGTTCTCCCTGGGAGTAACGAGGATGGATAGGATCAGAAATGAGTATATCAGAGGGACAGCCCACGTAAGATGTTTTGGAGACAAAGTCAGAGAGGCTAGATTGAGATGGTTTAGACATGTACAGAGGAGGGATAGTGAGTATATTGGCAGTAGGATGCTGAGGTTGGAACTACCAGGCAGAAGGCCTCGAGGAAGACCGAAGAAGAGATTTATGGATGTGGTGAAGGAAGACATGAAGGTCGTTGGAGTCAGAAAAGAAGATGCGGAGGACAGGGTGAGGTGGAGGCGGATGATTTGCTGTGGCGACCCCTGAAGGGAGCAGCCGAAAGTAAAAGAAGAAGAAGAAGTTGAGGGCAGGACAATACTGCCAAAATTTAATTTCATGATATAACTCATTTCATATCCTAGTACATTTTCTGTAAAAGCAAAGTATAAAAGATTAAACAAACTAATAAACCAACCTTTTTTAGGTAAAAAAAGAATAAAACATGTAAGTTGATAAGTTACTTTATTTCATTTTTTAAACAAGCACATCTTGCTATTTCATGGTAAAAGATATGTAAAATCTATACAAATGAGTATATAAAATCACACAAATAAAATGTTAATAGTATTTATACAAATAAATAATCTAAATGATGGAAAATATTGCTATAAATAGTGTGATTTGTGACGCAAAGATATAATCGGATAGAGCATAATATGTAACTTCAGTTTTAATGCACAGTGTGTGTGTGTGTGTGTGTGTGTGTGTGTGTGTGTGTGTGTGTGTACAGAAAATAATCACTACTTAAAAAATATTAATATATTGTTATATGCAGCCTCAAATTAATTTGCATCAAAATATTAACAGTTGCCCCCAGTGCAGCTAACTGGGTTATCAAAGGCTGGCCATGTCTGTCACTGTCTATGGTGTGAGGTATGTAAAAGAACCATTGCTGACTTTCAACAAGAGTAGGCTGAAAAGCCGTCAGCGTGTTTCCGCCCTGCGATGGCCTGGCGAGCTGTCCAGGGTGTACTCTGCCCTCGCCCTGAGTTGGCTGGGATGGGCACCAGCCTCCCCGCGACCCTAATTAGGATGAAGCGGTTACAGAAAATGAACTGAACTGATATTAACAGTTGCATTTTGGAAAAGCTCAATCAAATCATTATGGCCTTGATGTGAGGAGAGGCTTTCTTCTTACATGCCTCCCATATACGCCATATTTGGAGAATTAGTTTTGTTGTCACTTACACCCAACAACCATTCTTTGCCCAAAATTCTGTAACTGCTTTAAAGTTACCATAGACCTTTTGATAGCCTGTCCTACCAGTTCCTTTCTCCATCTTTCATCCAATTTGGAGGGTCATTCTCAGTGCTGTAGTGGGGGCAGTGGTGGTCTAGTGGTATAGGGCGCTGGATCGCTGATCCTAAGGTTGGGGGTTCAAGTCCCACTCTCCACCAGGTTGTTACTGTTACCCCCAGTACAGCTTACTGGGTTATCAAAAGCAGGATGGTGAGAGGTTGATTTAAAAGAACCATGGCTGACTTTCGTAAAGAGTAGCTGCAAAGCTGTCAGCGTGTTTCTGTCCCTTGCTAAAGGGTTGTGTCAGGAAGGGAATCCGACGTAAAAACCTACGCCAAATCAAACGTGCAAATCATTCGCTGTGGCGACCCCTGATAAAGGGAAAAAGCTGAAAGGAAATCTCATTCTCAGTGCTGTCGTGGTACGGCAGCCCAACAAGAAGCCGTCGAGGCGCATTCACATTGAATGATCGTAGAGAGAGTACGGAAACATGATTGTGACATGATTACAAGCCAGGACAAATTACATATTTTAAAAAAACTTTCCACTTGTAAAAAAAAAAAAAAAAAAAACCCAACAACTTCATACGAAACGATCTCGCAAAGCAAAATAAGTGTGCAAAATAAAACTACGTGCTTGATAAAATAAATGAGTATACGGTGTATACTCGCGTGTCCGCCCAATTACAGCCCTGGTCATTCTGATATGGGAAGGATCCGAGTAGTAAGAAACACTTTGCTAGACTCACTGTCACAAGATGGAGAACAACCTACACATGTAACATGCTAGAACCAGTTCAGTTCATTTTCTGTAACCGCTTCATCCTAATTAGGGTCGCGGGGAGGCTGGTGCCCATCCCAGCCAACTCAGGGCGAGGGCAGAGTACACCCTGGACAGCTCGCCAGGCCATCGCAGGGCAGAAACTTTGCAGCCTACTCTTGTCGAAAGTCAGAAATGGTTCTTTTACATGCCTCGCACCATAGACAGTGAGAGACATGGCCCGCCTTTGATAACCCAGTTCGCTGCACTGGGGGGGACAGTGACAACCTTGTGGAGAATGGGACTCGAACCCCCAACCTTTGGATCAGCGATCCAGCGCCTTATGCCGCTTGACCACCACTGCCCCATGCTAGAACCAGTCATTAATAATAATATCATGCAATCTAGGTGGACGAAATAAAATTTTGCCACTGCATTTATAAAAATTCCACCAGAACTTCATCTCATTTGTGTCCATGTAATGGTGGGATGTGTATTTCTAAAGATGAACATATTTCTCTTTAACGTCCTCACTGCAAGCTGCTCTTCATTGCTCATTAAAAATCACTCCTGTGCCAGCTACGCGCAGGGCCAACTAGAAAGCCAGCAGACCGGATGCTTGCACACTGGGTTCAGGGATGGAAAGCACCCGATGTTTAAATGGTACTGGATGATAGTTTAATTTGCAGCTCCCTCAGTCAGTATCTTAGAGAGGAGTGCCTGGAACTGCTTTTACCAACAACTACAGATTGTGCAGCAGCAGTCTTTGATTCAATGTATTATTTCATCATTCTCCAAACCTCAACATTTTAGCACTAATGTAACAGTTTGAGGCCTTGAAAGTAAAACATGTCCTATTTGGCCTTGACTCACAGCTAAAAGAGAAAAACATGTTGCAGCAAACATTTGCAATTTAAACCTTTAATGCTCCCAGCCTTCATCATTGGAACAAACACACAGGGGGAAAAGGACAATGTTTATATATGGATCAGGATAATTATGCCCATGTGCAGCTACCTTCACACTCACCATCCTCCAAACTTCATCACCATCACAGCCATTGCTGGGACCAAAGGCAATCTGGAGCAGCCAATGAGCATAATGTCCATGTCTTTCAACTATGAGAGGAAACCCAGAGAAGTATGAGGAAAACATGAAACACCCGAGCCCGCTTATCATATTAATGCATTTCTATATTCATATTGCATGTAAGAATCGATGACGGTTTTCCTTTTTCGTGATATCACAAGCATGCATTAGGTTTTGAACTACTCAGAGCACAGGCACTTACTCCCAACAATTTTCCCCACCCCAACTTTTTTGTTGATCTTTCACACTGTTTATTTTAGGAAATTCATTTAAATATAGTTATAGGCATAAATTACACATCAAAACGTATAAAAGACTATTACACAGATATTTATAATTATCACTATAATTGCTAATAGCAGTGTTAATTAATTACGTAATTAATTTATTTGCACCATAACCAAGGTCTGCCCATCAAATGACTTTGCTGCTATTCAGAACATTTAGCAGTAGGTGTCACCAGCAGGCACCGTGTTAAGTGACGCACAGGGAATGATAGACAGTAGCGACACCATGTGGTAAATCTGTTGAATATCTGTTTGGGCTGGTCTGGCACCTTCTGAGTCGTAGGACGACTCTTGGTGACCTGCCATGAAGGATAACGCCTTGATTATCATCTTCATGGAGGTTTTCTTGGCAAGGATAGTACAGTGGTTTGCCATTGCACAATGCGAACACTGCACATTGCGAACCTACGGGCAATTTAGAACAGACAATTAGCCTATTGTGCATGTTTTTGGACCATGGGAGGAAACTGAAGTACCCAGAGGAAACCCGCGCAAACACAGGGAGAACATGCAAACTCCACACAGAAACGCCCAAGCTGGGAATCGAACCCAGGCCTTCTTGCTGTGAGGCGGACGTGCTAACCACTACGTTACCTTACCGCCCCAAATATCTGTTTACTCTTAGACAAATCATTTTTCCTTTCGGCTTTTTCCCTTTTTTCCAGGGGTCGCCACAGTGAATCATCTGATTCGCATATTTGATTTGACACAGGTTTTTACGTCGGATGCCCTTCCTGTCACAACCCTTTAGCAAGGGACAGAAACACGCTGACGGCTTTGCAGCTACTCTTTACGAAAGTCAGCAATGGTTCTTTTACATGAACTTCTCACCATAGACAGTGAGAGACATGGCCGGCCTTTGATAACCCAGTTAGCTGCACTGGGGGGACAGTGACAACCTTGTGGAGAGTGGGACCCGAACCCCCAACCTTAGGAAAAGCGATCCAGCACATTTACCACCAGGCCACAACTTCCACCTCTTACACAAATGTAATAAGAATATTCTTCATTCATTTTATGAATCGCTTATTCCTAATTGGGGTTGCGGGGAGGCTGACGCCCATCTCACCTGACTCTGGGCGAGGGCAGAAAACACCCTGGACAGCTTGCCAGGCCATCACAGGGCTGTAATAAGAATATTATCGAATAATCTTGGAAGAAAAAATAAAAACATGGTGAATATCGAAAACACGGACAGTCATATTGTTAAGGCAAAGTCTGTTGGGCTTTTACACTCTACTGGCTCATCTTAGAATTCGAGTCGGAATTCAACTTCTCCTGGATGGGACGCAAGTTTGTAACAGGAAACATGATTCAAAGCTACACATTTTTAGTGTCAGTGTTAGAACCAATGATTGGCTGGTAGGAACATATGTTGAAGCTTGTGGTTAATAGTAGCAACTCCTGACTATTATTTGGAGATTATTCTATTGTAAATATACATATTGTTGATTTATTTTGCATCTGCACAAGTGAACTTTATTGCTGCTTTTACTTTTTAAATAGATATCGATTTTTGTGCTACATTCACACAGAGACCACCCTGAAACAGCATAGCATCCATCTTAGTGCTCATTGCACAGGGCTTTAGTTTTACATGTGCAGCGCCTCTACCCACCTTCCTCTTTGAAGCAAAGCCTTGAGTAATAAACCTTTTGATGAATCACTGACCTGTAAAGTTTTATTTGGTCATCACAAATCATAAATACTTGAACATGGTATGACCAGCAAATTGTGATGAGTATGAATAAACTGAATATTTACAGTGTGATGAACAACAGGTGTCTGTGACAGTCATGTGTTCAGTCATGTGACTTGGCTTATGTAAGGGGAGCTGGGAAATGTAGTACAAGACAATTAAGCAGCAAATGAGACTCTAGCTTTGACCAAGTCCAAGTTAGACGTTGAAATCTATAAAATTATGATTTAAGCATCACGTTCATGTGTAGCTTGAAATGACCTTAACCTTTGGTTATTAGGATTAAGACAATGTATTGCTCCTCAAGATGTACTTGATAAATCCATATCAGCTGGAATACAGTTGTATATTTCAGCAAAGCCAGATGAGATGCATCAGCTCAATAAAGATGAACAATGTTTAGAGAGAAATGCACCCTACCAGTCACGGGCTCAAACCCAGGACCTTCCTACTATTAGGTGAGAGTGCAAGCTATTTTATCGACATGTCACTTATGGACAGTGGATATTGTCACAAACCAGCTTTACAGAGTAAATTGATTTAGTTATGAATTTAAACATACGTATTAATTTTCTGAAGCGCTTAATCCTAATTAGCATAGCGGGGAGGCTTATGTTCATATCAGTCGACTCTGGGCGAGGGAAGAGTACACCATTGACCGTTTTCCAGGCCATCCAGTGCAAACACTCACACAACCATTCACACCTAGGGATGATTTTGGAACAGCCAATTAACCTGCATGTTTTTGGGCAAGCACGGGGAGAATATGTAAACTCCACACAGAAACGCCGAGCTGGGCATTGAACCCAGAATGTTCTCGCTGCCGACATGCTAATCACTACACCACTGTGCTAACCACATATGTGACCAATTAAACATATGTATTTATATAATTCTCCACATGTGTAAATTCTATACATCATTTACAGACCAAGGCGAATAAACAGTGAGGAAAATATTCATAATAAAACAAACTTTAAAGATACTGTATTATTAGCTATTTTTGGATGCCAGTGGAGCATCAAAGTACAATTCCTAAATGAAAAAGCTTCTCCTTTAGGAAGTCACTTACGCACCTCCCCTGAAACAAGTTTTGCTTTCTCCTCCCAATTACTGTATGCGCATTTCCCTCTGTCTGCCTTCTTGACGCCGAAGATATTTTTCTGATGTTTTTTTAGAGGTTGCAGATTCTCAGTGTGGAATGTTGTTGGCTAAGCGGTTGTGTTGGAATGGTAGACATATTCTCGTGTTACTTTGAAACGTCATCATTTGAAATTCAGCCATACACATCATTTATCATTCATTTTCTGAATCACTTAATCCTAATTAGGGTCACAGAGAGGCTCTCACTCACCTCAGCTGACCTTAGGCAAGGGCACAGGCACAGTACCCCCCCCAGGTACAGTGGTACCTGACTTTACGAAAGTTTCACCAAATGAAACATGCAGGTTACGAATCGCATTTTCCTAAAATTTTTCTCTCTGGATACGAAACAACTTCAAGTTACGAAAGCGCTATCTTAAAAATTCAAACACGCAATTCAAACATTCAAACAATGCACGAGCTGCTCTCCCATCAGTGACGTTCAAACATCCCGCCCCGCTGGCCTCCCATTGGCTAGGAGGGATGATGCAGCTACCCCCCATTGCCTATCTCCCAACATCCCACCCCGCTAGCCTCCCATTGGTCAGGAGGGATGACGCAGCTCCCTCCCATTGGCTATTATGGAGCTGCAGCAGCCATAATGCTCTGCGTGTATAGGACAGAGTTACTGCTATTTCATTGTTTATTTCTTGACTCAGGCTTTTAACCTTCCATAAACATTTGTAAGATTATAACTCTGCTAAGAAGACATGGTCAACACACGCACACACACACACACACACACGTGTGTGTTTCCGGTGCGAGTGGGAAGAAGAAACGGGCTCGAGTGATGTTGCAAAGGAATATGGCCAAACCCGTCTATCATCGGTATGATATTGAAGCAGAAGGAGGTCTTTAAAGGTATACTTTTTTAAATTTAAATGGTTTATGGGGTAGTATTGGGAGCTTTGGACAAATCACGCATTTTACATGTAAAATGCGGTTCAATTTACGAAAAATGCAGGTTACGAAAAAGGCTCTGGAATGGATTAATTTCGTAAAATGAGGTACGAGGGCAGTGGTGGTCTAGTGGTATAGGGCACTGGATCGCTGATCCAAAGGTTCGGGGTTCGAGTCCCACTCTCCACAAGGTTGTCACTGTCCTCCCAGTGCCGCTAACTGGGTTATCAAAGGCGGGCCATGTCTCTCACTGTCTATGGTGTGAGGCATGTAAAAGAACCATTGCTGAATTTCGACAAGAGTAGGCTGCAAAGCCGTCAGCGTGTTTCCGCCCTGCGATGGCCTGGCGAGCTGTCCAGGGTGTACTCTGCCCTCGCCCTGAGTTGGCTGGGATGGGCACCAGCCTCCCCGCGACCCTAATTAGGATGAAGCGGTTACAGAAAATGAACTGAAATGAGGTACGACTGTATTTAAATTATTTTTTCTGGCACAGCAATAATTAATATATTTCTATGACAAGGCTTAACATAATGAAAAAAAAAAAAAAAAAAAAAAAAAAAAAAAATATATATATATATATATATATATATATATATATATATGGCCCTCACAGTTATCAGCTTTCAAACTCACCGAACACCTGAGATTTTGGAGCAGTGACCATCATTAAAAAGCAAAATGAAAGAATATTTCTTGTAGTATTTGTTGTAAGAATGCCATTCAGTTCCTTCAGTACAGTTTCAGAGTTATGCAATATCTAGGACGAGGCATGCTGAATGCTGACACTGTTCCTGTGGTTTGTGGTGGCCACGACCATACAATACACCACATGTTACCTTAGGTTTCTCCCAGCTAAAAACACACTTTAAATTCAAATGTAAAACATATATGATTTATTTATTTATTTTGGTGAATTGTGTTGTATGCCTTCTCTGGTTGCTTGTGCCTGGTAAAGTATCTAACAATATTTTCCTTATTGTATTTAAATACAGAAAGATGGGGAACTTATGTTTTCACATAAAATCCAGGGTATGTACTGATGGCCCAAAGTCTGGAAATAATACTGAAAATTATTTTTTTAATGGGGGAAATGTATAATTTTAAAACATGCTTTTAATCGTCTTTGACGAAATTTGTAACTAGTTAAATGTTGTCATGCACTAAGAAAAGTATTTTTTTTTAAACTGAAAATTTAATTGTCCTTTGAACAACAAACATTGCATGGTAGGTCAACGTACAATTAACCCATTCTCATTGCACTGATATAAAAATTATGTTTTCACTTTTCAGGTGAAGCCCAGTCATGATTAACTAATATCATCATCAACAACAACGACGACGACAAAATAATGGGAAAATGTTTCAACAGCAGTTCAGAGGGAAAGACCCTTTCCATTTTACACAGCACTATCAATACCAAGTATGCAACTTTAAATAGAATGATGTAAATACCTGGACACAAATATATTTAAAAAAAAAATCAATTGTACAAAAATATATATTTCTCTTTAAACCAAGCTATTTTCATGGTTTGCCAAAACATTGCTTATTATGGCTAAGTGTATCAGCTCTCTCTTCTGGTTTAATAAACCCTGCTTGTCTTTCATGAGGCTTAATACTTAGTATTATTCTAGATTAGGATTTTTTTTAAGACTTTCAGCTCAGATTTTTGAACCAATCAATGTAAGAAAAGTATTTTTTGTTCTTCATATGACTTTATGCTGGTGTTTAGGGGTCAGAATTTTGAACCTGGTTTCAGGCTACAGGTGATAAGGTAGAACATTTTTAATAAAATTAAATTTTGTGATTTAAGTGAAGAAACTACCTGTAAACCATGTATGTGCCTACTGGCTATGCTGAAACTCTACACATGCTGAGGATCTGATTATGAAACTTTATATTTCATAACAATCATCATCATCATCATCATCATCATCTGATATTACTGTGATAGTCCAGTGAGCTGTTCAGAGTGTTACCTGCCTTTGCTCAGTGTCGACTAAGTTGGGCTTCAGCCTACCCATGACCCTAGTAGAATGAGTCTGCGAGTAATTTGAGATTAATAAAAATAATCTCAAATGTATATTTATGGTATAACTATATTTTATTCAGCTTGGCTCAATTAGCAAAAACGTTTCCTTTTAACAAACATTTCAAAAGTCTGTCTGTTCTTTATAATACAGAAAGTAATTGCACATTATGTGTGTGATTAATAATATAATATAAAAAGAGTTTTACAGATCCAGAGGTATATAATTATTTCATAATGCTTGCCTAGTTTGAACACTGTTAAAAAAAGAAGGATTCTTCCAGACCTGTTTCAGCATAATGCTTAAATGTAGTATCACCTGTGAGCCACCAGCTGGCAGAGTAAGCACTTCCAAAACCTTTAATGTCCCTGAGGGCAGACCATCATCTGGATTCTCTTAACAGAGACTATGCTCACATTACAAGTCATCTTTAAAATGTTCTTTTTATCTTTTTTACCCTGCTTGTGATATTAAGTTGTAAAACTTGCAGTATCACCTGCAAACACTAGGTGGAAGACTAACCTCTCTCCTTCTGTATTTACTTTCATGTTTATGTGAACTCAAATCTCTGCTGTAAAATGAATTGCATCAGTATATTTTACAATCAGCAACATCTCATGCATGATCCAAGTTACATGAACCACAACAAAAATGAAAGAAGGCAATAATGAAATCGTAGCACGATTAGATTTTCTCTGGAGGCAGATTCAGCAGCAGTTATATGACTAAATAATAATACAGTAATAATAAAAAATGTCATGCTAAGCCTATGATGATTTTTCAGCTATAAAAGGTCATTTGCTTTTCCTAGTTAACACTGCTAACAGCCTACCAGCACTGGGTGAATATGACCCACTAAACGATTTCTCTTATGATGTCATGGCCATCTATCTGGTACCACATAAAAATATCCTGAAACTGAATTGGGAAGACTGTGCCACGTCAGCTTTTAATATGAACGTAGCACACTTGCATATTTTCATAGCATAAATGCTTTGCTGGGAATCATCACATAACATTTAAATGAAAATCTTTGGAAATATTCAATAAGTTAAATGAGATGAATTTTAAAGGCAAACATCTGATAATCAAACGTCAAAATTTTTACAACAACAAAGAATCATTGCTTTTTCCATTAACATTGAATCAGACAACGAGCACAACTGATTTTCATTTTCGACCATTCTGTTATTCATACTCCTCTGGTTCATAAACAACACTGCTCTGTGCAGAGATCAAATGCTGGCAGGCTCGCTAATATCAACACTGTTTAAAAAAAAATAAAAAATAAAATCAGTTAAGTGCTGCAAAGACAACCATTTCTTTTAGAAAGATTGTTCTCTCATCAGTAATTTTCAAAATATTAAACATTGCAAAATTAATTGGTGTATGTTACAGTACATAAAATACAGTCCATAACAAGGGTACTGATGAGACATCAGAAAAAGGAGTCCTGTGGTACCAATGAGTGTGCATGAGGTATTGCAGAGGTTTGCATCTGTTCATCAAACCGTTATTCACACTGATGTGAATGTTTGAGCAGAGACATTGTGATCAGAGTGGACTGCAGAGGTAGGTCACTGTGAGGCAGATTATTCAAGAAATCATTTCAACCACAAGATCTGTTAAAATGTTTACAGCCAGCTCTCCTTTTAAGTGTACATCAGTCTTCTAATCCATCCTCTTTATGAATTACGCCATAGTGAATGTTCTTTGTGTTATTATATGGATTTGCAAATCCCCAAGATGAAGCACCAAAACTAATCTGTTTGTCTCCTGGATTGCAAGATAAGATGAATGATGGTGTCATTGGTGAGTAAAGGCACTGCTCCATTATGTCATTTGGTGTGGCGCCTCTAGCATTTCCATTAGAAAAGTGTCAATGGGTGTGTCTCCGATGAGTTTGAAGAAAAAGAGGTGCTCCAGACACTTCAGGCCGATGGAACGAAGAGCAGGCAGTCGGAGCAGCAATTTAGCAAATCTGCTCAAAGCATGTGAAGAAACAGATGTTATGATACAACTGGTTTAGAAGGTCTGCTTATTATTTTATTATTTTACTCCTTTAGGGTGATTTCACTGTTTATTATCAAAATCTTAATGCATTTATTTCTGCTTTGGTGAGGTAACTGTACTTAGTCAGAGCGAGATGGATGTGAGATCTGATTGTAGTGAAAAAGTGATTCAACCCTCAAATCAACCAAACTGCGGGATTTGACACAAGCGTGCAACTTAAACTGAGTTGAGGGGCACAAGCCAACCACAATCATCTGATTTGTTCAGAATACTTGGACCGAGAAACCGAGAAACAGATGTGCCAGATGTGACAAAATATTTTTAACATTTAAAATGTTTATTACTGCATTTCATATTGACTCCTGTTCCTTGCGTGATAACACTTGTGGCTGCTATACACAGTAAGCAGAAGTTAATGTTATCCCCCACTGTTCAATTTGTGGAAACAGTATGCTGTTATGAGTACATTTTTCATCCCTCCTCATACTACAGGAAAAGATTTTAACTTTTCTCCTCATGCACTGTAAAACTAAGCCAAACTAAAAACGGCAAACAAAGAAAATGTACTGATCGTTTTCTGAATCAGCAAAATGTAATACGTTTGAAAGAACCTTTAAGTAATTAAAATTAAATAAACGTACAAAAAGACCTGATTGCCTTTTTAAAAGTTAGAATTCTACACTTCCTGGCCAAAAAACCTCACACACTAATATTTTCATGGGGTGCATTTAGCCTTGATCACAGCATGTAATTTCCATGGCATTGTAGCTCCAGTTGGTCGGGTCGAGGCTCAGCAACATTAATATTGCAGTAAGATCAAGTTGACCTGAATGTACTGAATAAGCAAATTAACACAAATGTTTTTTTTTTTTTTTCTCCCTGATGAAAAGAATATAAAATGGAGACTCAAATAATGAAAAAGTGGTTCAGAGTGCATGGGGAATTATTTTCACAAATACATTGGCACCCTGACCTTAACCATAATGAAAGTTTCCGGGATGTGCTGGATCAGACTTTATGGAGTGGTTCAGTTTTTCCCTCATCAATTCAAGACATCAGTGAAAAATGAACCCAACACTGGATGGAAATAAATGTTACGTTGCTTATCCATCCATTTTATGAACCGCTTAATCGTAATTAGGGAGGCTGGCACCCATCTCAGCCGACTCTAGGCGAGTGCAGGGTACACCTTGGCCAGGTCATTACAGAGCAAACACTCACAACCATTCATATTCCCCACTCACATCTAGGGGTGATTTGGAACAGCCAATTAACCTACTGTGCATGGTTTTGGACTGTGGGAGAAAACCGGAGTACCCGGAGGAAGCCCACACAAGCACAGGGTGAACATGCATACTCCACTTAGAAACGCCCGAGTTGGGAATCAAACCCAGGACCTTCTTGCTGTGAGGTGGATGTGCTAACCACCATGCCACTGTGCTGCCGTTATGTTGCTTATGTTTCTTATGCTCGCTGAAACAACGGCAAGACGATTACATGCTGTAAGCAGGGTTTTTTTTTTTTTGGCCGGACAGTGAATGTGGCTTCCACAAGATTAATACTTCCAGCAACATTAAGACCATCAACATTTGCAAGGTTATATTCTCATGAATAAAGCTCACCAAGGTAAGCAAAGAAATGAAGTGTATAGGATATTTACCTTCCAGGCTGATCGGGGTATTTCTGTTTACAATAGGCTTCCAGTGAAGCGTACACTCTCTCTCTAAGTGCTTCCACCTCTGTTGGGTTTGACAGGCCTTTAGAGTCTTTATGTGTGTGTGTGTGTGTGTGTGTGTGTGTGTGTGTGTGTGTGGGGGTTGAGAGAGAAAATATTACATGACATGTTATGACGTATTTCAGAAATCAGTTAACCAATATGAGTGCATCAGATATATTATATATGTTAGTCCATACACTGCATGAGGTCATGGTAAGAGCATTTTTATTTTGTATGAGGTAAGAGATTTCATTGTGCACTGACGATGACATAACTGTTTTTGTGTTAAAAAATGCAGTATTAAATAAGATCAGTGATGATGGCTAGAAGTGTTTTCATTCTACACAGTCTGACAGTTTCAGAAACATGTTTACTCTTTGTATATATTTATGAGATGCAATTCTCGATATTTTTCAAAGGTTAGACTTAGTCACCATATGTTTGTACATGTGTCTGTACCTGGATTGAAAAGAACAATAGCTCGCAGGCATCCAAGCTCAGACTTGTCCATCTGCATGTCTCGCATCTTCGCCACCAGTTCTGTCAACACTCTGTTCCAATAAAAAGCAACTCAGTGTAATGCAATAGTAACCATTCCAGTTTTAACAATGGGTTTGCTTTCACCTCACTCTGAATGACATTAAACGAACTCATCACTCTGTTGGTAAAACCATTAAGGCATATGCAATGGTTTTTTTTGCTTTGCTCTATACAGACAAGACATTTAATTAACAAGGGCACTGACAGATTTCATATGAAAAGTGAAACATGATCTCATATCTACTGAACACTTCTATATGTGGTCTAATGTAAAAGGGCAATCAATCCAGTGAGACACCAAGTAATGTCCTTAGGACTGCTATTTAAAAGAAGTCACGGACAATGATCTATGGCAGTTGTAAATCTATCAGTCATAAAGGCCTACTCTAATTTCTCAGAGCTTTCGAGCCTGTGAAACAATGTGGCCTGTGTGTGTTGCAGAGGACAGCCCGTCCATGGTGTGTTGGCCTTTGAGGTCTTTTAGATGTATTTTTGGATTCATATACAGTGCAAGTAAAAGACAACTGGTGGCAAAATTTGGAAAAAGTACTGTCAATTCAATTGACAAATTGAATGAAAAGGACACCTTGAATGTTTTTTAAGACTTGGGTGCCTTAATGTGTCCACATCAATTATAATTTCAATTAACTAAATGAGTGTTTCCCTATAACCGAAAACCATAAAGCACTCGAGTCCTTTACCATACAAAACATGGAATGGGACTTGACTTCAGGTAGCTGGAGTTACATGAAGCATCATGCATATTTGTTTTTTTGTAATTTTTGATTTTGCTATACTGTATTAATCCAACAAGAGATATTACCTCTGCATTTAACCCATTCAAAGTGAGCACACACACACACACACACACACACACACACACACACACACACTCGGAGCTGTGGGCTGCCACTAATATTGGGGGCACCCATAGAGCTGTTGGGGGGGTGTCAGGTGCCTTGCTCAAGGGCACTCCAGTCATGAAGATGGAGGAAGGGAAGGTGCAGCTCACTCTGCCATCGCCACCCATTTTTCCAAAAGTGAATTTTGGTCCCCAAGCCGCTTCTCTAACATTAGGATACAGTTGCCCCCATATGCCATGTGGGATTTCATAGGGAAATCCAGGTAGGCATTTTGGTCTGTACAGTGTATAGCACAGTCAACTAAAGCGTGATTTAATGTTCAGCCATCCTGCAGGAATTAGTCAACCAATTTCCTCGAAGTATTGTCAAATATTACTGAAAGTTACATTCAGTAAGCAATGTGTAAATGAATACGGTTCATACTATTCTAGTCTATGAATGTTTGAGAGTCTTCAGACAACTGAATAATAAATGGTTTTCCAAATAACTTTAGGTTTGAATTTTACCTCACTAAGCCTCAAGCATTGGCACATTTTTGCCTCACGATAGACCTGTGTTCAAGCCCCGTACCAGGCCAGGGTGCTTCTGTTTGAAGTTTGTTGCATGGGTTTCTTCTGGATGGGCCAGATTCTTCTCACAGTTCAAAGACATATTAGACTAATTGGATATTCTTAATTGCACCGAGATGTGAATGGCTACCTTTCCCTGTGGCATCATAAGGAAGAAACAGAGAAGTGTCCGATTCAAAATGGAAACCCATTGGTTCATTCCGTGTCAACTCAAAGAGTCCCCATGTCACCCATTAAGAAGGAACTGCATTTTTTTAACATATGGTCATATATGTTTCTACCCACCATGAAAAAGATAAACTTTTCAAATTTTCCTCATAGTTTAGACTATATAGGCCTTTAAAATTTGTTCATAAAAACTATACATAATTAGAATTTTTTTCCAACTTCAGGGACTTAAAATTTTATAATGGCACAATCAAGAAAGCTGATAATTTTCCATTTTTGGCAGTGGAAAGCCTCGGGGAAGCATATTTGTCATAATGCTATGTTCAGTGCTTTGTTCCTAAGGGATGCATGTGCCATATTACAAGGTTAAAAAAAACCTTGGTCTATGGTGCCGCCAAATAATTTTATACTGTGAAATGGTGTCATACTACATGCAAGATATAAACCAGACATATGAGTTATAATAAAGGAGGAAATAAATGTGGCAGGATTTTTTTTAGACAAGCTTCCTCCTCCTGTAGCCACACACCAGCAACTCCTTATCGAACTTTATAATCCAATACATCTGCAATAACCATGACAACATGTATATTTGTGGCTGGTGATGAGACCTGTCCATGAAACTGCATTATACTTGAATATATTAAACTGCATGTGTATGTGTGTCGAGGAGTTTGGAGTAAGAGTAGAAGATGCAGAGGATAGGGAGAGATGGAGGCAGATCATTTGCTGTGGCGACCCCTGAAGGGAACAGCCGAAAGAAAAAGAAGAAGAAGAAGAAGCATGTGTATGTGCGTGTGTAAGCAGGGTTGCACTAATGCATACGGAGGATAATGAGATGAACTGAAGTGCATGTGTGCTGATTGTCTCGACAGCTTTTGTCTCCAACACAGTTTTACTTCAGCGATTCACAACCGTCTGGGGACCTCTACACTTACCATTAACTGAATTGACACACACTTCTCAGTTTCTACTGCAGAGATTTGTAAAGACAACAAACACTCACCTATCAAAAATGGCACCTACTCCAGCACTATGTGCACTGTTTCTATGGACATGGAGGCCTGTCGCTAACAATATGCCATCTTTCACACTTATCGAACGGTGTGAAAAAGAAGCAATGAGGAGCTCATTCCATCCTGTGAGAGAGACAAAGTTAGACAGGAAATCTTCAGTGATATTTCTGAATTGAAACAGGAAAAGACAGAACGAACACACACACACACACACACACACACACGCACACACACACACACACACACACACACACACGCACACACACTCACACACACGTTCCCCGACTTACGTTTTTAATTGGTTCCCGACGGCCGAACGTAAGTTGAAAGTGAACGTAAGTTGTTGACGTTCATACTGTACTATACATCCATAAATACCATTACCGTACCTCATAAAACACCCCTAAATCAATTATTATAAACATAACATTGTAAAATAATATCAAATATATCAAATGATATCAACATTAATTTCAAATAAATTAAATTCAAGCAAAATAATTTCAAATTGATAAATTTTAATCAAATTCACTCATCAAATATCAAATACAGTATCACATATAACCTTTAACATTCTCTATGATGCGATCTTTCTGCTTGTAAATCGTTCCGATCGTCGACGGATGATCACTTTACATGAAGCTGAGCTGAATCACATGACGAAGCTTAAAACAGCCAATCAACGCTTACAATATGTGAGGCACTCAACACCGAAAGTAGTTTACTTGCTGTGCTTGACACAAAGCGCGGGTTATACGGACTTCTGGTCTTTCAAGTGAGCAAGGGCGCCATTGAACTCGTTTAGTACTCAGCCGGCACTGATGTGAATCACCAGCAGAGCGGAGAGTTCTCTTTTCTGGATTTGGGTTTTCATTCATTTTACAACTCTCTTTGTTTAACTGAGTATGCATGGTAGATCGTGCCGATCCGAACAGATCGTAATTCATCTCTGTGTATGAGACTTGCACCCATGCTAGTAGGCTTATGCTTCTGACTAACCATATTTGCTTAGGGTTACAAAAGTCCACAAAACAGTGTAAACACAAAGATCACAGAGATAACGTCTTAACACAAGGATAACACGCTATATAACTGATATATATAACCGAACTTTGAAGAAGGAGGGGCACGTTCAGTCTGTTGTTTGTAAACAATGGACGCAGCGTCATTGCGTCGTTACCTCAGCGTACTACATAGGTACGTCTAAACTCAAAATTAAACATTTTTTTTTGGAAAAAAAAACAAAAAACATAAAATCGAAAAAGCGTAAAACGGATGAACGCAAGTCGGGGAGCATCTGTATGTAAAATATGCATACGTGTGTGCATGTTTTAAACATGTCAAGCTTATATCAAGTCTAAATAAGCTCCAACAAATAGCATATTCAGACAGAGCTTAGAATCCAGGTCTGGAAAACACCTGCTGCAGTGCAACGACTACACAAATTTCCCTTAAATCTTACAACATAATTAGAATAATGTTTTTTTAACGTTTAGTATACCTAAAATTATTTAGACCAAGAGTAAAATTATTTGTATGTCATAAAATGTTATTTTGTTCAGTCAAAATTATGGGGTGGGTTTTATACAAACTATACTACATTAAATGTCAAAAAAAAAAGACCTCACGATATAGCATTGAACAAATGGTGTCAAAGCATACAATTTTCCCTTCAATGTAGAACAAACTGATATAACAAACCATATATTTTTCTTAATTACAATACTCTGGGTGCTGAACAACAATAAATTATAAGAGAATGTATATTATACTTGGAAGAGAATACATCTGTATATAATTACAAAGTGTGCTTATATAAGTGTCCACTACTGTTTCCAAAATGCAGCTTAATGCAGCTTAGATTTGTTTGAACATGCAAGTACCTGCTCTTAAAAGAATGACCTGGTCATCTAAAGGTAGGTCAGAAAAGTGTGGTATCCTCTTTGCCCATTCTACTAACGTGAAGAGCTGCTTATCAGCTGCTTGACAAATGTTTGTAACAGGGTCATTGGGCTGCAGAGAAAGGAACAGAAAAAAAGAGAAAGTTTCATGTTAATAAATATCCTGCTGCAGTACTGATCTGGAAACATACATTCATTCATTTATTATCCATACTGCTTAAGGTAAACGGCAAGGTACACCCTGAACAGTTCTCCTAGTCTATTTAACGGCTAGCACAATCATCCATTCACACTTATAAGCAATATAGTGTCGCCAGTCTACCTTATGTCGATGTTTTGGAATGTAGGAGGAAACTGGAATACCCAGAGATAACCCAGCAAAGCATGTGAAGATCATGCAACATCCACAGAGAAATGCCTGAGCCGACTACAGGGCTATAACCCAGAACCTTCATTCAGTAAAGTGAGAGTACGAGCCACTGCAGCCACATACAGCCGTGATCCAAAAAATGCATTTTTAAATCACAATTTCTTTCTAACTACTTTTTTTATTGTGTTGGAGATCATTGACTCAGTCAGATTACTGAATATTGGTATTATTTCAGGGTAACTTTGTTTTTTTTGAGTTTTTTTTTTTTTTTTGGGGGGGGGGTGTCATGGTTAGGGTACTGGGCTCATGATCAGGAGGTTGTGTGTTCAAATCCCAGTTAGACCCCCACTGTGCTAAGACCCCTGGGCAAGGTCTCAATCACAAGTGTGCCTCTGTTCACCCAGCAGTATAAATGTCCTTTGGGCTTTTTACACCCAAGCCATAATGGCTCATCAGGCCGGTGCTCATCCCCGGTTTCCATAGCGTAAAGCAACTAGGAGTTCAACTCCTCCTGGATGGGATGCTAGTCCATCACAGGGTATATTTTTACTGGTACCCATTTATACTGCTGGGTGAACAGAGGCACACTTGTGGTTGATACCATGCCCAGGTGTCATAGCACAGTGAGGGTTTCACTGGGACTTGAACACACAACCTCCTGATCATGAGCACAGCACCCTAACCACTACACCACCGGCCTGCAGCAGTATAAATGGTACCAGTAAAAATATACTGGGAAGGTAACCCGGGATGGACTAGTATCCTTTTCAGGAGGAGTTGTACTCCTGGTCGCTTTAGTTAGGTTTCATTTCAAAGAAGCTTTTACAATTCAAACAGTAAAAACAACCCTGTGGTGAAATGCTAATCTTAAGCATTATTCACTGCAAAATGTGCAGTTGTTGCACATAGTACCTTCTGGGTTGATACAGGGGGAAAAAGTGCATTCTTTACATGTCCGTCTGTCTTCCTTTCAGCTTTTTCTCTTTTATTCGGTTGGGAGTCGCCACAGCGAATCATCTGATTTGCACGTTTGATTTGTAGAGGTTTTTCCGTCAGATTCCATTCCTGTCACAACCCTTTTTAGCAAGGGATAGAAACACGCTGACGACTTTGCAGCTACTCTTTACAAAAGTCAGCAATGGTTCTTTTACATGCCTCACACCATAGACAGTGAGAGACATGACCCGCCTTTGATAACCCAGTTAGCTGCACTGGGGGGGACAGTGACAACCATGTGGAGAGTGGGACTTGAACCCCCGACCTTTGGATCAGCAATCCAGCGCCCTATACCACTAGACCACCACTGTCCCTGACAACTGCACTTAAATTGTCCATGAACATCAGAATTTTTTTTCGATTTTAAACTATTTGTTTTACGTTGGTAAAACACTCCAGTATGTGTTTGAGGATTACTGATTTAGCTGAGATAATATATTCAAAACCATGATGCTCTGTAATCTGAGAGTAGTAATTCACAGTATCTGACAGTAAAATTTTATCTTACAGCATCAAAATTTCAAGCTTATTCATGAAAACAGTACAGGCAAACAATCCTACCTCAAATTTTTATATATCTTAATTTGGCGCTGCAGTAATCATTCAAGCCAATCATGTTTCGACGAGCAGCCTCTGAGACACACACAGGTCTAGAAACAGCATGTAATGTCACTCTGCAGGTTTGAACAAGTAGTGCCTTGACAGATCATAATGGAAGGCCTTGCGTTTTAGAAGTTACACTGGGAATTCTGTAATCAGTTTGTTAATTCATTAGCATAGCACTGCTGGAAGTAATTATGCACTGCTGGTAGTAACTAATAAAGCTGAATGTTACATCTGTTCCTCAGTAGAGTCTACACCATTTATTAATCTGATTTAAAAACTAGAAAGTGGTTCGTAACCCACAGAGCATTAATTGCAAGATTATTTTTATATTAAACGGCAAAATTCTCAAATTTGACATTTTGTAGCTTTCGTAGAGAGAAAGAGTACACTTTTGTCTTACAAGTTCAAATAAGGTTGAAAAAATATGAAGACAAAATTATTTATAAAAATGATGGCATTACTACAGGTGCAATATGTGGCTGAGAAAACACATTTAAAAATCTGTCTTATGTCATAGAAGGCTTGTTTATTTTATAAACATGTCAGAGTCCATCACTATGCCTTATCTGAGACTGAAATCAGTGTAACCACATTATTATCCTGTGAGAGAGAGAGAGAGAGAGAGAGAGAGAGAGAGAGAGAGAGAGAGAGAGAGCGCTTCAGCAGCAGTAAAATCAGTATAAACACTGGCAGTAAAAATTAAGAAATCCCTCACTTTCTGCGGTTACTTGGGACCGAAAGCCCCCCGCGACCACCAAATTCTGCAAAGTAGGATCACCCCCCAAATGATGTATACGTACAAGTATATGTGGATATCATATCAATAAATACATATTCAATGCTATAAATGCTTATAATAACAATTAAACATTTAAAAAAATAATGAAAAGATGTAAATAAAAAGAAATACACACACATATAGACACGCGCGCACGCATGCAGATGCCTACCTCACAAAATTGTAAGTAGTTTTGAAGGGAGGTTTTTGGTTGTTTTTTGTTTTGTGTTTGTTTCGTTTTTTTTTTTTTTGCATAATTAGCCTTTCCTTATTTTTTTAATTAGATGAATATTTAAAAACGCGATGCATTGAAGCCGCATGAATTGAAGCGCGAAGTAGCAAGGGATCCCTGTATATTATTGCTAAAGAACACAATACTGGATGATGCAGGATGACCAATGTTTCCCCTGCACAATCATGTACATGTCATTTTTTATCTTCTTCTTTTCCTTTCGGCTTTTCCCTTCAGGGGGTCGCCACAGCGAATCATCTGCCTCCATCTCACCCTATCCTTTGCATCTTCTTCTCTTACACCAACGACCTTCATGTCCTCCTTTACCACATCCATGAATCGTCTCTTTGGTCTTCCTCTAGGCCTTTTGCCTGGTAGTTCCAGCCTCAGCATCCTATTACCAATATACTCACTATCCCTCCTCTGTACATGTCCAAACCATCTCAATCTAGCCTCTCTGACTTTGTCTCCAAAACGTCTTACATGTGCTGTCCCTCTGACGTGCTCATTCCTGATCCCATCCATCCTCGTTACTCCCAAAGAGAACCTCAACATTTTCATCTCTGCTACCTCCAACTCTGCCTCCTGTCTTTTCCCCAGGGCCACTGTTTCTAACCCATACAGCATCGTTGGCCTCAACACCGTCTTGTACACTTTTCCTTTCATTTTTGCCGATACCTTCCTATCACACATCACACCGGACACTTTTCTCCAACCATTCCAACCTGCCTGCACACGCTTCTTCACCTCTTTTCCACACTCTCCATTGCTCTGGATTGTTGAGCCTAAGTACTTAAAATCCTCCACCTTTCTTATCTCTCCTGAATTATTTGTCTAGCCAGATTAACAAATTATAAAGATGTTTTTCATTTCTAAAACAAATTAAACTAACAAATAAATTAATTGACTGTGATTGCATCGAATATCCTAATGAGTTAGTCTAATTTTACACATTTACACAGTAGAGTTGTAAATAGTGCAGAGTCATGGCCTGAGTTCTCCACAGATCCTTGCAGCATCACCTTCCTAGTTGTTGTATCTCAGTGTTTATAACATCTGCCCTCTCTTCTAGAGCTGTCTTGGCATGCTAAGGTAGGCTTATTCCGAACTCCCCAAGGACAGAATATAATTATACATGGCCATTTAATTTTCAGGAAAAATTTCAGATTCCATACTTGTTTTCTAAGTTGTCACAATAGGAACAATAAAGTATAAAATTTAACATTTATTCGCAAAAGGTGACAAAGGATGTCATTGAATACTCCCTGAGTGGCTCCATCAAGTCTGAGACAAATAACTCATTAATTCACTGAACTGCTTAATCATATAACGGTCGCTGGGAGGCTCGCAGCCTGTCTTGATAGACTCTGGATGAAGGCAGGGTACACACTGAACAGCATGAAAGTCCGGTGCAGGGCTAACACACAACCATTCAATCATACCAAAGGGCAAAGTAGACCATCCAATTAACATAATGTGCATCTCTTTGAACTTTGGGAAGAAACCAGAGAACCCAAAGGACACCCAGGCAAGCACAGGGAGAACATTTAAACTCCACACAGAAACACCCTTGCCAAGCCAACGACTGGAACCCAGGACTTTCTTGCTACGAGGCGGACATGCTGAATACCATGCCACTGTGCCGCCTATCCAAATAATTGTTTGGGCATTTACTCCACAGAAACATAAGAGATATAATTAAAGCTTCCATTGTTTATTTTTACATAATTATCTCTCATCTCATGCATGAAAGTGTCAGGTGAGCTCAGCAAGCAGAACATAAGCATGCTTATGTGATAACCACAACTGAAACTACTGTCAAATAGCCGCTACAGAAAATTAATTCACACCATTTTATTTGAAAGTTAAACAGTGCTGTAGAAAAACTACTGGTATTATTTGACAAATATATTAAATGATATTTTGTTTATTTAACAAACCTCAAAAATCTATAAAGTGGAATATTACTAGTTGCAAAAAAAAAAAAAAAAAAGGTAAATTTTAAATGCACTTCTCTTCCATGCTTTGCCATATGAATGTGTAATGATTCACTGCTGAAATGCATTACACTGTACAAGAGGACATCCTGCCTAGAGGGAGGCCCTTCCTGTTAGAGTTCACTAAATACACTTCTACCATTTCTAAAATAGTTTTTGGCGTTTGGCACAAAATACTCCCATGAGCCCCATAAGCCTCAATGTGGACAAATCAAGATGATACAACTGCATGAAATAGGTAAATTGATACTGTACTTCAAATGACAGTGTTATATACACGGTATGTGCTTTAAAAAACAACCCTGAAAAAGGCAGTTTTCTCACAGAATTGGAAGCTGTACCAATGCTGCCTTCCACATAGGTTTCAGTTTTGGGCTCCACTGCCAGCTCAGCTTCCAGAATCTTTTCTACTGGCATGTCTTCACTGGCACAGCCCGCCAGCTCCAATTCTGCTTCACTCTTTTCTTTTGCCCGCTGCCGCTCCTCCTGGACAGCTAGAGACGCAGAAACACAGAAACACACACACACACACACACACACACACACACACACACTGTTGTGAAAAATTCTTATTTCCTGCCTTACATTTATATGTTGCTTGACGTTTTAGCAATATCAGTTGGACCATAGCAATAAGATATAAGAAACAAACATTTAGTTATTAAGGGTAAAAGTGATGATTATATGTAATCATGCAACAATCATTTACTAAATTATTAAAGTACTGTTAGTGTACTAATGACCACACCAGAACTCAAAATAGAAAAACAAATTTATTTAAAAAAATTGGATATTACAAATCAGACAGGAAGAGTCAGGCTCTGTGGGGGTGGTGGGGAAATAGTCTATGGGATAATCAGGCCAATTCATAGGCTCACTAACAGTAACAGGTTGTGGAGAAGGTGCTGGAGAATAGTAGTCAAGGGAAGCTAAAGGAATGAAGGGTAACGCCGGAGGAGAAGAAGAAGCAGTGGAATAGCCATCAGAAGTCAATCTAGATCAATCTAGGTAGACTGGTCACAGGTCTCTGATTGAAACTGGGTGGCCTGTTCATGGGTAACAAGAGGTGAAGCCTGAAATTGGGTAGCTGCCAGGAAGTGCAGGAAATTCAGGAGGTCAGCAGACAGGATAGATGGGTGAGGTGGATGACGGTGTTGTATGACGCTTCTTCTCCCTCTAAAGACGCTGCAATGGGGTGACTGAACTAAAAAAAAGAAACAAAAGAACTGTCCTGTGAATATATAATCAAATATCATCTCATGCAAAGGCAATAAGGGAAAAATATTGAAACGTTTGAAGGCTTAAGGCCGAGCATGCACCTATATAATGGTAGCATGTGGCATTGTTATTTTAATGGTTATAAAAATGCAACAATATTAATCACAAAGCTTTAGAAATATAGCTAAAGCTCATTTATAAATTATTCATTTTATATTTACTGCTTCAAATTAAATTACTAGGATAAATAGAAGGGAAAGGTACTTACACATGGTGATGTAAAATAAGAAGTAAAGTCAAGTTAATCCGTGTGATCAGCTCACGCGAGCACCATCGAAAGAGGCAAACCAGGAAGAAGGCCTGATAAATGGCCTATTTTTTTAAATAAAAATCTCCCAAATTCAGCTAGAAATAATGGAAATTTTATGAGGGAACTCGAGGGGTGGATGTCATCGAAGGGCGGATGATGTCAAATTAAGGGTAGTACAGGGAAAACTGGGAAAAAAGATGGGAACTTTATAAGTATGTAAATTAAGGTAGGAGGGACGAAAATGACTCAAACTGCGAATATAATAAGAAATTGATTCAGATCAGAGAAAACTGATTCAGCTTTTAGCCCGTGATTAGCTTTTTTTGTTTTCTTCATATCAGTAAAAATAATCTCCGCTTTTTTCCAGTCACTCACAAGTTTCTCGTTCACTCCAAACTTTCTTTCTGCTGCTCGATTACCATTTTCTGCTGCATATTTCACTACTTGCAGCTTGTAATCCAGAAAATAGAGTTTTCTTTTTGAGGATATTTCATCAGCGGGGGATGTAGCAGGTACTGGCTCCCAAGCTTAGAGTGTCCTCTTGTGGTTGTGAGTGTAAAAATAACAAATGTGTAAAATTATTTCTTATTATTATGACAAACAGAATTATATGTAATAATTTCACATACAAGTTGCTCTGGAGTATAAGTTACACCTTCAGCCAAAGTATGAGAAAAGTGCGACTTATAGTCCAGAAAATACGGTACATCATCGAGAAATTTTACTGGAAATATAAAACACCTAGAAATAACTGACAACTCTTCAAAATTTTAACTTACAAAAAGGAGTTGGCGCACCAAAGTTCTAACATTACTTCATAGCAAATTAAGTGAAATACATGCTCAAGAGCATTTGTTTCAAATTTGTTTCAAATTTGTTCAAATAACAAATTATTAAATTTAGACAACTAGTCTAGTCCCAAGATTGAAGATTTACCCTTTCACAGTAAATCCACTAAGGTTCATACATGTTTCATGTCATTAACAGTATCAACAACACTGACAGCCTGGTAGAAATTTTAGAGCATACAAAACTATGTTATGGCACCATCAAATTTCATTCTATTTGGAACAAATCCAGACTGTTTTTTAAATAAACAACCACTTAACAATCGCATATAGTCAAAAAAAGGGAGAACACACTTATCCTACTTCTTTAAAAATAATACCTTTCCATGCCCTTCTCTTATCTAGTCTAGAGGTATGCCATAGGGAGCAGCCAACTGCAGAAATACCCATAACTCTAAATTATCCATCTAAGCTAAATGAAACATCGAAGCCACTAATTTAGAGCTCCCTACATTTTTTTTTGGGCTGATTAAATTATGTACACACCATTGGTCAAATCGGAAAGGCCAGTCAGTTGCTTCTTTTCCTGCTAACTTCTTGAAATATCTGTCAATACATTTACTCCATGACAACAAATGACACTCCACAGAAGTCATTATAAAAATATCTCTGGGAAATGGAGCATTGTCCTTCTGAAAAAAGCAATCCTCAAGGTGGTCAGAAAAGTATCAAGGCACAAGAAAGTTTCCTTACAAGGTAACTATGAAAATCGATTGACTTATGTGGGTTTCACAAATAAAAATTTGCCCCATTCCAGCCTTGCAGAAGGTCACCTAAATCATGACAGATCCTTCATCCACTTACAAAATTGAGTGTGAGACGCTGTGGCTTGTAGGCCTCTCCAGGTCTCTGTCAAACTATTTGTAATGGGAAAAGGTTAAAATTGGAATGTATCCAAGATGAAGAACTTAGTGAGGTTCTCTATGGTCAAATTATTGGTCTTTTTTCAACCTTCAAACTGTAGGTCACTCCCGGTCATTCAACAGTTGATCGTATGACATTTGCAGGAGTTGACAAACTTCCTGATCAGTGGAGAGTGGTTTACCACATGTGGTCCATCTTGACCACTGCTTGTCCTTGTTCTTATAACTGACTGAAATGTGAACCCATATAATTATGAAACTTGAAATGTTACCATTGGAAGCAATCTGACACTCACTGTATACCTCCGTCAGTAAACATGATAGCGATGACAAATTTTATGGGATTATTTGAAATATTCCTGAAGCAAAGTGAAAAAAATTGTAATTTAAAAAGCAGTTCTAAAGAGAATTCTACCAATATTTTGAAAGCTTTGTATGTGATGTACTTATAACAACATTAGAATTCACATAGAGACAGGTATACAGCTGCTTTCACTTTTCTCCTTGGCAACAAATTTCCAGAGTAATGGCAAAGTCTGTTTCTGTTTGTAACAGAATAGAGGACAGGCCAAACTTTGTGTACATGAAAATTGGCCGGCTTTAGTCTGCTCAAAAGACTTGGTGAGTTTATTGGTGTCCAACTGCATTAAGATTTTTTGAAAGCAGATAATTTTGGGACATATGAAGGTGGAACAGGTTGGAATTTGTTCAGTCTGCTAGAAGTATTCTGTAGCATATGCAAAATCCTTAATCCCACGTGCAAAGTGAGAGACTTAGAGGGTGTTTTTGTATCTTCTTCTTTTCCTTTCGGCTTTTTCCCTTTCTCGGGAGTCGCCACAGCGAATCATCTGATTTGCACATTTGATTTGGCATAGGTTTTTACGTCGGACGCCCTTCCTGTCACAACCCATTAGCAAGGGACAGAAACACGCTGACGACTTTGCAGCTACTCTTTACGAAAGTCAGCAATGGTTCTTTTACATGCCTCTCACCATAGACAGTGAGAGACATGGCCCGCCTTTGATAACCCAGTTAGCCGCACTGGGGAGACAGTGACAACCCTGTGAGGACCGAACCCCTAACCTTTGGATCAGCGATCCTGCGCCTTAACCACTAGACCACCACTGCCCCCAGAGGGTGTTTTTGTATAGACACCAAAATTCACAAAATCTAATTCCCTGAGTGAAGGCATGTCTTTTGGCACCACTTCAATAAAATTTGATTCAATAAATTGAAAGGGCTTCAATTTTACTGTTAAATGCTGTGGTAATAAAACAGCAGTACATGCTTTTAGTATGCTGATGAGATTCAACGTCTTGCCTTGTAAACAGAGTGTTTGCATAAACACTGGATTTGATATGGGTGAAAAACAAACCGGTCTTATATTGAGAGCATTTCACTTTTTCCAGACTAATTTCTATTAAAGTATTTTTATAACTTCGCTCTGTTTTCCCATCAATATTGAGAAATACCGTCCGTCTTTTTCCCTTTTACTCGGGAGTCGCCACAGCGAATCATTTTGATTCGCACGTTTAATTTGGCAGAGGTTTTTACGTCGGATGCCCTTCCTGTCACAACCCTTTTTTAGCAAGGGATAGAAACACGCTGACGACTTTGCAGCCTACTCTTTACGAGAGTCAGCAATGTTTTTTTTTTTACATGCCTCTCACCAGAGACAGTGAGAGACATGGCCCGCCTTTGATAACCCAGTTAGCCGCACTGGGGGGACAGTGACAACCTTGTGGAGAGTGGGACTCGAACCGCCAACCTTTGGATCAGCGATCCAGCGCCCTATACCACTAGACCACCATACCAAATGCCAATATTTTTGTTTCAAAATAAATACATCACTCTTACATAGCATTGACCCTGCATGTATCTTACGTTTTCAAACAGCTGGCTGAAGTTACAAAGGGACACATAAACATCCACCCAGCATTGGCCAAAATTATTCGAAGGAGAAGTGACACAAGGTGCCATCAACATGTCTGACTCTAAAACATTAGCACAAGATTCGTGAAAACACTGTCAAAATCTTTGTTCAGGCAGGCCGCTCAGATCAGATATTATGGCATACTATAACCGAGCAGAATGGAGGTCCTGCAGGCAAGTATACTGTATATGTGTTGATATGGATACAGACAACCCACTCATATCACATTTCAAGTGCACAGTGCAGTTTGAGAGAAAAATTTGCAAGAAGAAAAATTTGGGGGTTCTTCTATATTCTCATTAGTGGGGTTAGCAAAGGAAAAGACACAGTTGAAACCAGTCAATTGCATCTTTTCAAATTGTTGCTTAAGCTTCAGCACAGGGTAGCATCTCATACTCAGAGGAAAGTGGCACCTGCCTTCTTCTGCTGATATGTGCTTATATACTAGTACATTCAGCCTGCATGAAGCCATGTCAGAGAAACACAGCCTGTAACCTGCTACTTTCACAGAATCGAGCAATTTGGCTGACAAGTCTGACAACTAAGGTCGGACGAGCTTCGATCCTCACCCCATGAAAAATACAAAAGATTGTCACCTTACTTACGATTTTACAGTTTGATACTTCCATTTAAATACACACAAGCTGATGGAAAATCAATCAAATATAAAAACAAATAAAAAGTGATCCAAATTATTCTCATTCATTCATTTTCTGAAGCGCTTAATTCTATTTAGGGTCATGTGAAGGCTAGTGCCCATTTCAACCAACTCTGAGCAAGAACACAGTACACCATGGACAGCTCACCAGGCCATCGCAGGGCTATGATGGCTATGCAACCGACTCTTGATGAAAGTTAGCAATGGTTCTTTTACATGACACAGACAGTGAAAGAGATGGCCGGCCTTTGATCACCCAGGTAGCTGCACTGGAAGAATAGCACAGTGATAGTGGGGCTTGAACCCCCAACCTTCAGATTAGTAAGCCAGCACCCTACAACCTGGCCACCACTGCCTCTGATCCATAATATTCATCGGAAAATCTCTTTGTAGAAGATTTCATATATAAAATTACATTGTCTCTATGAGTGTTCATGTAACTTTATATCATGTCAGTATAAAATGAAAAAAGGAAGTTGGAAGAAATGGCAGTGGACTGAACCATGGACAAGACTGGCAGCGAAGGTATCAGTGGAATGTGCTCACTTGCGCAGTTTTAAAGTTGTGGAATCACACAGTCACTTCCTTATTTACAGCTCCACTGACATATGTACACTCTTACAAAACTTCTTGCTCACATCATCACTTTCCTATGGCAAATTTGCACCAGTTGCAACTAAAATGACATCAAAGTAATTACATTTTGTTTCATGTTATTTACATTTGAAAAAAATAAAAGAATTGTCTTGCTGTCTGGAGAAAGTGATACACACAAAATGCAGAAAACAAAACTAAAAATCACCTTCTCTCTTCATGCCCATGGCCAGACACTTCTGGTAACGACAATACTGGCAGCGGTTGCGCTGGCGCTTGTCAATCAGACAGTTCTTTGTTTCTCGGCAGGTGTAAGTCAGGTCTTTCCTCACTGTGCGCTTGAAGAAGCCTTTACAGCCTTCACAGCTGTACACTCCATAGTGTTTACCTGAAAAGGCAACTCAACCATCATCATCATCTTCATCATCATCATCATCATCATTCTTGTTATTATTACCTGTATTGAAGAAATATTTATTTATTTATTTAAGGGACAATGTACAGGAACATTAAGCTCATAGAGACAGAGATGTACTGTACCAGATTATAGCTTAATAGCTAGTTTCCATCTGTAGTCCCTAATTTAGAACGGCCAATTAACCTACAGTGCATGTCTTTGGATTGTGGGAGGAAACCGGAGCACCCGGAGGAAACCCATACAAGCACGGGGAGAACATGCAAACTCCACACAGAAACGCCCAGGCCGGGAATCGAACCTGGGCCTTCTTGCTGTGAGGCGGACGTGCTAACCACTACGCCACCGTGCCGCTTATTATTATTATTATTAATTATTAATATATAAAAAATAGTATTAATTATTCATTATTAATATTATTATTATATTATTGCTATTATTGCACATGGCTCACCTGAAGATCGATCACCACAGATGGTACAGATATGTTTGGTGATAGAAAGCGAGGTGCCAGTTGGCTGAGCTGGAACTTTTATGACACCATTTAAGCCTACAGGAGGTTTGATGTCTTCTGGACTGCTGACTGAAGTCATGGGTGAGTTCAGCTGAAACACACACACGCACACACACACACACACGCACACACACGCACACACGCACA
>CM045734.1:35661063-35688563 GCA_024760905.1 Plotosus lineatus
TAGATCTAATAATTTTAAACAGCTTTTTAAGTAAGTATGGAAATGTATTTCCTGAGACAGTAAGATGGTCAAAGAATGAATAGCTTTCCCTATAACTATCTGCATAAAGTTCCTTTAAAATAATGTCAAGTTAAAAGTTGGAATTTGTGATAAGCCAGCTGACCATAATATGACCAAGCAATGGCACTCATTTATTTACAATACATGTATTTTACAGGATTCAGGAAATGCTAACTCACCACCACAAGTCAGAGACAGTGATCTGACACATTAGCAAGCTTTAACTTTTTTAAGTTAATTTCACTTCAACCAACGAGTACTACACTGCATAAATAAAAGATAACCATTCATTCATTCATTTTCTAAGCTGCTTAATACTAACTATGGTCACAGGGAAGTTGGTGTCTATCTCAGGGCAAGAGCATAGTGCACCATGGACAGCTTGCCAGGCCATCACAAGGCATAACAGATAACTTACCAGAGTAAAAATACTGATGTTCCGTATTTAGAAAGTTCAAGGTAACCATTTTAGTTTTGATTAAAAATATTTCTCTGTAGTCTCTACAGCAGTTTATTTACTTACAAGCAGCTTTGAAAATAGCAATGTGTTCACCTAAGTATTATAAAATAATATTGAATTTGCAAAATAAATATAATCATCATCTTCCTCCACTTAATCCGGGTCGGGTCATGGGAGCAGCAGTGTAAGCAATGAGGTGCCGACGTCCCTTTCCCAGCCACTTCTTCCAGCTCTTTCGACTTGATCCACAATAGGAGTAGCCGCTTCATCTCATCACTGAGTCCTGATCTTTCCTTTGATAAAATAGTAACCCCCTTTGCTGGTTTAACACTCTTCAACATGGCCTTCTGTTTGAGAATTGTCCAGATGTCCGATGTACTCTTGAAAACGCATTGAGTTGTTCCAACAACTGCTCCAACAGCATCACTACATTCAATTGTATTGAATATATTTTTTGCTAATCACATGGCACCATTTTGCACACTAGAAATAATCCTGGTAAAACGTATGTTTAACCAGTGGGATATCCATACGTCAAAGCATCTGCCGTACACTTAATTTTACGAAAGCCTTTGAAAGGGACACTTTTCTGCAGGCATGCTCCTGTTGATAGGGATTTGAACATTTTGCCCCATGGATGCAGTGCAATTCTACTTCAACAAACTTTATAGTGGGATTGAATACTTGCTTAGTCCCCTTCGCCGATTGTTTGATAGCGTTTTTGATTGTACATGTCCTTCTTTTATACAATTGAATGTAGTGATGCTGTTGGAACAACTAAATATGTTTTTCAAGCTCTTCTAATGATGAAAATTTATCCCCAACATGGAACGCATGTTCTTCAAACGCCATTTTGACCACGTGACTGAGGTCTGCTAAACATATGGCAGAATGATTAACCTCATTTCCAGTAGATGGTGTGTCAACGCACATGCGCAAAAGGATTTCCGTATGAATAGCAAAAAATAAATCCCGTACGGATAGCCACGACCATGATTTTAAACTTAATTTCAAGAGAAATCGATTTTCTCCTCTTCAGTACATCAGTACGACCCATCTTAGAAACACTGGGCTATGCACAATAAAAAATAAGATTAAAAAAGTCACAAAATCCGAACCACAGAAAAGAAAAACATTTATGCGCGTGCATGTGACATATGCCGCTACTAACATGCTTTTTTTAACATACTGGTGGACCAGCTTTATAAGTGTGATTGCGTATCCTCCACACCAGGTGGCAGTGGCGCTCTCACTGTGTTTTCTATGGCCGCTCTCTAGTGGGCATTTTTGAAAACTACAGTGCTGTATGTTTCTTCTTTTCTTTTGGACTTTTTCCCGTTCTCGAGAGTTGCCACAGCGAATCATTAGATTCGCACATTTGATTTGGCATGGGTTTTTACGTCGGACGCCCTTCCTGTCACAACCCTTTTTAGCAAGGGACAGAAACACACTGACGACTTTGCTGCCTACTCTTTACGAGAGTCAGCAATGGTTCTTTTACATGCCTCTCGCCATAGACAGTGAGAGACATGGCCCGCCTTTGATAACCCAGTTAGCTGCACTGGGGGCAACCCTGTGGGGACTTGAACCCCGAACCTTAGGGTCAGCGATCCTGTGCCCTATCCAAGGAAAATAATCTTTTATATAATATATACTCTCCACAAGGTTGTCACCACCCCCAGTGCAGCTAACTGGGTAATCAAAGGCCGGCCATGTCTCTCACTGTCTATGGTGAGAGGCATGTAAAAGAACCATTGTTGACTTTCGTAAACAGTAACTGCAAAGCCATCAGTGTGTTTCTGTCCCTTGCTAAAGGGCTATGTCAGGAAAGGCATCCGACATAAAAACCCCATGCCAAATCAAATGTGCGAATCTAATGATTCGTTGTGGCAACTCTTGAGAACGGAAAAAAGCCGAAAAGAAAAGAAGATATGTATATAATATATATACAGTGTATAAAATTATAAAAAAAAAACAAATTCAAAATACCTCATGTCTTATTTGATATCTTTTGAGACTGTTTTCTCACAGCATGTCTTTTAATGAAATGTAATGTGAAAAAGCTATAAGGATATTGAGTCTATAATATCAATCAGAACAACAGGTTGTCTGCAAAATCCAAAATAAAACATGTTATATATCCAACAACTGGACTGAAATAATAAAAGGTAAAACTTTTCGTACACTTCTGTCTTACATTGAGGCCTGTAAAGGGGCCATGTTTAAGAATTTGTGAGGATTTTAGTCGAAAATATAAAAACAGCATTAGAGAAAAAACAGTTCTGATATTGTTACAAACATTAGTGTAATATCTACTGAAGTTAACTTGTCTAACAGCTACTCCTGATCAGAAAGGACCATCAGCCTTGTATTACCAATATGTACGCATTATAGAGTCTGTGTAGTGTGCAGTCTGCCTTCAGTCCAAAATAAAATTAAATTTCCTGTATGCAAGTTAGGTTATATTAGGCAGAAGTCCTTATGATTACACTCACTGAGTGGCAAAAACAGCTGGCAGAAATACTGTTTATTTTTTAGTGTTCAGCTCAAGTGCAATGAAAAGACACACAAAAAAAAGCACATTTAAAATAGGAAAAAGCTTTTATTGGCTTGGCTGTTCAAATATATTCAACAAGAAATCAAAGCTTCAAGTGATTTTTATAGTCTGTCAAAAGCTAAAGAAAGAGAAGCAAGTTAATTGCTGCAATTTTCAGAGGAAAAAATGGAATTGGAGGCACCAGAACTACTTTTTTTGTCTCTGACATGGTAGACTTTTGGAAAAGGCAGAAGAGGAAAAAAGGGATAAACTGCAGAGCTAAGCAACCTCCGTATTTGGACAAATTAAGCACAGATGCATTAGTTCCGTAAATCTTGTTTTTGGACTCACTTTTAAAAGCACAAAAAAATAGTATATATATATATATATATATATATATATATATATATATATATATATATATATATATATATATATATATATATATATATAGAGGATTTTCTGAGTAGATCCTTCCGTAGGAGAGTGCTCAATACTTTTTGGTAGAGCAAATAACAAAAGGACAGGACAAAGGCTTTCTATTGAAACTCCATTTATCACTACAGATCTGTTTCGAGGGGTGGTGAAACCATCCCCTCTCTTCAGGTGATTACAGAAGAAGAAGATTATTCTTCTGTAATCACCTGAAGAGAGGGGATGGTTTCACCACCCCTCGAAACAGATCTGTAGTGATAAATGGAGTTTCAATAGAAAGCCTTTGTCCTGTCCTTTTGTTATATATATATATATACAGTTATACAAAATAATATCGGTGGGGCAGTGGTGGTCTAGTGGTATAGGGCGCTGGATCGCTGATCCAAAGGTTGGGGGTTCGATTCCCACTCTCCACAAGGTTGTCGCTGTCCCCCCCAGTGCAGCTAACTGGGTTCTCAAAGGCTGGCCATGTCTCTCACTGTCTATGGTGTGAGGCATGTAAAAGAACCATTGCTGACTTTCGACAAGAGTAGGCTGCAAAGCCGTCAGCGTGTTTCCGCCCTGCGATGGCCTGGCGAGCTGTCCAGGGTGTACTCTGCCCTCACCCGAAGTTGGCTGGGATGGGCGCCAGCCTCCCCGCGACCCTAATTAGGATTAAGCGGTTATAGAAAATGAACTGAACTGAACAAAATAATATCAGTCAGACATTACTACCCTAATCAATCAGAGTGCCACTCGCCACAAGGTTGTCAAAGGCCGGCCATGTCTCTCCCTGTCTATGGTGAGAGGTTCATGTAAAAGAAACATTGCTGACTTTCGACAAGAGTAGCTGCATAGCCGTTAGCGTGTGTCTGCCCCTTGCTAAAGGGTTGTGTCAGGAAGGCCATCCGACGTAAAAACCACAGCCAAATCAAATGTTCGAATCAGAAGATTCGCTGCGGCAACCCCTGAGAAAAGGGGAACAGCCAAAAGGAAAAGAAGAAGAAGATCACTACCCTAATCAATCACTGTTTTTGGTAGAAATTATATTTCTACATGGCAAATAATTTACTAGCAGCTGTCATAGTAATAAAATCGAACACACCCAACAGTCATGACATGCATGCTGCTGAGTCTGTGTAATTGAATCACTAATTGAAAGGGACATGTTGAAAATAATAGCAGTGTGGAGTTCAATTAGTGAGGTCATTCATTCTTTAAAAAAGGTGCCAATGAAGGCAGCAAATGTTGTACATGCTATTATAGAGTATTTCTCTCTGAAATTCTGAAGAAAATGGGTCTTTTCAGACATTGTTCAGAAGAACAACGCACCTTGATTAAAAGTTGATTGTAGACGGGAAAGCAATTAAAGAAGTGCAGAAAATGATAGGCTGCTCAACTACAATAATCCTAAATGGTTTAATATGGTAACCAGAGCCTGAAACATGTGGAAGAAAGTGAAAAAACACCATTTGAATGGAGCAAAGAAGAGCCAAAATGGCAATGACTCGGCCAACAATCAGCTCCAGGAAGATCAAAGGAACCCTAAAAGTTGCCTGTGAGTACTGTTATAATTGTAAGACGCCTATGTGAAGCCAAGCTTTTGGCAAGAAGACCCCACAAAATCCCACTGTTGCAAAAAAGACGTGCTAAAGAGGTTATAATTCGCCAAAGAGCCCACTGACTGGCCTCAAGAGAAATGGCACAACATTTTATGGACCGATAAAAGCAAGATTGTTCTTTTTGGGTCTAGTGGCCCCGTAGACAACCCCCAAACACTGAATTCAAGCCAAAGTACACTGTGAAGACAATGAAGCCTGGTGGCGCAAGCATCAAGATATCGGGATATTTCTTGTACTATTGCGTCTGGCCTATTTATCGCATACCAGGAATCATGGATGACTTTGAATACATCAGAATACTTGAAGAGGTCATGCTGCCTTATGCTGAAGAGTAAATGCCCTTGAAATGGGTGTTCCAACAAGACAATGACCTCAAATGCACCAGTAAATGGGAAACATCTTGTTTGCTGACCAACACGACTGATGTTATGACGCGGCCGGCCTGATCACTGCACCTTTAATCCAATCTAAAACTTGTGGGGTGACATCAAAAATGCAGTTTCTGAAGAAAAGCCAAGAAATACAGAAGAACTGTGGAATGTAGCCCAATCTTCCTGGGCTGTAATATCTGTTTGCAGGTGCCAGAGGTTGGTTTACTCCATGCAACACAGATGTACAGCAGTTCTCAGAAACAGTGGTTATACAACTAAACATTAGTTCAGTGATTCAAAGGAAAGCAAAACTTTAAACCATTTTTCAGTTTATACACTGAAGGTTTGAGTTTGTAAAGAAGAAAGCAAACACTCACTTTTTTTCAATTTCTTTCAAGAAATAACACAAATTTAATATATTTTTCTTTAATGTTTTGATTTAGAATGGAATGTGTAGTGTTTCCAATGCATTTGTGTGTATGTATGTAAAGGCCATTATACGGATTCTGAGCTTTATTCACTTTTTTACACACAAAATATTTATCGAAAAATAAAAAAATAGGGAAAAGGTTAAGGAAAATGCTGCAAAACAAGGACAATAATGCAACCCCCCCCCCCCCCCACAAACAAACAAAAACAAAAAATACTCCCAATCCCCCAACAAAACTATTTATGTGAGGTGCGTGTCTGAGTGTATGCGCGCGCATCTGTGTGTGTGTATGTATTTATATTTTATTTACATCTTATGCATTATTTTTGAATGTTTAATTGTTGTTATTATAAGCAGTTGTAGTGTTGAATATGTATTTATTGATATTATATACACATTTACATGTACATATACGTCAGTCAGGGGCGGTTGATCCTACTTCACGGAAATCGGCGTTCACGGGGTGGTCTCGGTCCCCATCAACCGCAAAAAGTGAGGGATCCCTGTATATGCAATGCCACAAGTTGTAGTAGTTTCATACACTACTGGTAAGTGTACGAATATTTTCTGTGGTTTTTAATTTTTTTCAGGCACATGCAGTCTGTATCTATACAGACACATTTTTGTAAATCATCCAGAATAAGGCTTGGCATTGTTTAGCTAAAATACTGTAGGTATGATCCTTCTAGGCAGAATTGCATTAATGACAAATTAAGCCTATAAAGAAAATGAAACTCGCCCGCACCCCATACTCACATAGATGCTGATTTGGCACTTTTTGCCGTTTTTATCTTTGGCACAAAGGACTTGACATCCACTTTTCCTGAAAGCAAAAGTTGACTCATCTGACCACAGCCCAGTTTTACTATGTTCCATGGTTGCACTATCTCTAAGATGAGCGCAGGCCCAGAGAACTCAGAACTGCTTCTATACAGAACTGATGCATGACCAACTCCTTGTCTAATGCAGTTTCAGGTAGCATTCCTGAATGTAGCAAAAGACAATGACAAAGTTTTTCAAAGTACTATCAAACTCACATGACTACGGTATGTTGATCATAGTGCAGTACCATCTGAGAGCTCAAAGGTCACATATATCCAATAAAGGCTTTTGACCTTGCCCTTTACGCACTGAGACTTGTCTAAATTCCTGGAATCTTTCCCCAAAACTTTGTACTGTAGGTTTTGGCAGACCTTTGACTGAGAAATGTTCTTTTTGAACTGACTAACAATTCTCTCATGAATTTTTTCACAAAGGAGTAAAATAAGTTTCTTCACTTGTTTCCAAAGAATTCTTTATCATATGCTAGTTTTAATCAAAGTATGATACCTAACCTGCTGCTAGTTACTTTAGAACTATTACTAAACCCTATTTTAACTCTGTTCCAACTTTTATTGACAACATAAATGAAAACACAAACATAGGAGAGTGATACCAAGTAAACATGACACATCACAATACTTAACTAAAAGCTCTCCATGAACCAAGAATACATAAAAAAACGGAAGCTACACAGTTAAAAACAACAGAAGGTGTGTAGACGGAAAGAATAAGAGAATAAACAAAAAACAGACTCAACAAATGAAAGGTTCGTCAAAAGAATGACAAACTGTTAACTTCAAGGATGCTACAGACTGAAAAGCAAACAAAAATCAACCAACTGACAGATTCACTACAAACACAGACAAACAGACCAGTCGTAAGATCAATGTTCATCAACTTAAAACACTCCTGATAACCAGCCGTTATTAGCCAGTATTTACTTAATGACAGGTTTGCAGCCATGTAACATGTGATCTTGTGCATGCGCCAAAATGGCCGCACTTGCCATTAGTTGCAGATGGGTTCACGATTTGAAGGTGATATCCATGCCACACTCAAGCACTGACACATGACATCTATCCATGGATGGTCATGGACAGATGTTACACCAATTAAATTGTAACTTTCTACTTCAGTTCAGTTCATTTTCTGTAACTGCTTCATTCTAATTAGGGTCGCGGGGAGGCTGGCGCCCATCCCAGCCAACTCAGGGCGAGGGCACAGTACACCCTGGACAGCTCGCCAGGCCATCGCAGGGCGGAAACACGCCGACGGCTTTGCAGCCTACTCTTGTCGAATTTTTACATGCCTTGCACCATAGACAGTGAGAGACATGGCTGGCCTTTGATAACCCAGTTAGCTGCACTGGGGGGACAGTGACAACCTTGTGGAGAGTGGGACTCGAACCCCCAACCTTTGGATCAGTGATCCGGCGCCTTATACCACTAGACCACCACTGCCCCAACTTTGTACTTCTGTTTGGTAAATAAAAGTCTGTATAATTTAACAAAGCACATGTGTTTTTTGTTGTGCCTGTTTTTTTTTTTTTCATTTTGGAAAATTTCTAGAAATGTGGTTACGACTAAACCTGTAGTAAATTCCAAAAATATCTATATGCTTTGCTCAGTGAGTGCATTTCACTGGAGGAACTGTGCATTTCCTTCTTTGTTGTGATGATTTCATGATGAATGCTTTTACCAGGATCACAAACATCATAGTGATCAAACACCGAGGTACTGGTACACCTATTTATACACCCATTAACCACCTCATGCCATGATTCTGGGTAGTTGAAGGAAACCAGAAGAACCAATCATGGTAAAGTGACAACGTGTGACTTATTACACAACAGTAGCCTAAGTTCAAGATTAAACCTTGTAGTCGTGAAGAGGTAATGCTTATTGCTGTGTCACCAACCCTGTAAAGACTGGAATGTCACTGAAATATTTCTGTAAAATCAGTATAAATATATTTTGTTCTGAGATGAGTAATGAATAAGGGGCAGTAATGGTCTAGTGAATAGGGCGCAGGATCACTGATCCGAAGGTTGGGAGTTCAAGTCCCCACAAGGTTGCCACTGTCTCCCCCCCTAACTGGGTTATCAAAGGCGGGCCATGTCTCTCACTGTCTATGGTGAGAGGCATGTAAAAGAACCATTGCTGACTTTCATAAAGAGTAGCTGCAAAGCCGTCAGCGTGTTTCTGTCCCTTGCTAAAAGGGGTGTGACAGGAAAGGCATCTGACGTAAAACCCTCTGCCAAATCAAATGTGTGAATCAGATGATTCACTGTGGCGACTCCCGAGTAAAGGGAAAAAGCCGAAAGAAAGAAATGAATAATGAATAAAGATTTATAGCACAGATGCAGGAGGCTGGGTCGTATATTTGCTTTTATAGGATTCTCACAGCCCACGTTGTCTGATCAAGAACAGCACAAAGCATATAAAATCATGTATTTCAAAACAATGTGTAAAATACTTGAGCAAAATGGCTCAAGTAATTATATCCCCTGGCCTGTAGGAAGGTATTATGTCTATGCTATGGACAAGATGTACACGCAGCGTGTATGTATGACATGTGGATCTGGCTGAGTGTTAAAAATGTTTCATTCTGACATAAACCACATGGCTAAACAGTAGGTTTTACAGGCTGCTCATTTCCTGTCTGACCAGGCTCTGGCCAGGCCTCTTCTGGGCCTCTGGTAAGCACTTTAAGCCAACCAATAAAGATCAGAGCATTCATGTGGCACAATAGGAAAATAAATGAGACACCCTGGTCACACAAAAAGCACTATGATAGTGCTAATGAGTATCACAGAAGGGAACGAGGGGCACAGCTAAAAATCTCCCCCTTTTGAAATTTATGATGTAGTCCAAATGACAAAATCTAAAAATCTGAATATGCAGTACCCCTATGGATTTACTGAGTAATTTGGATTTTTCAGAAAACAAAGTTGTGTTTTAATGTGTGTGTGTGTGTGTGTGTGTGTGTGTGTGTGTGTGATCACATTTTCCTACCTGCCCAAACATGTAGGTACTCTATACCGAACTAGCACACAGCACTAATGGCTTCCTGTCTTCAATGTGAAGTCATTTAAGAGAACTGTACACCAAGATGGGTGGCATATTTTTAACTTTGTTCTTGTGAAATACAACACAGCAGCAGTATATCGCCTTAGTTCATTGGAAAATTTCCTCACTTTATGTCAACAGCATTCTGTGACGCTGTAACAGTAGGAGACGCATGTACAAAGAAAAAATGAGAAACTATAGCTGGTGGATTATAAAGGTCTTTAAGTTTCACTAAATGCTGTGGTTTGTTTATTCTCTGGCTAGTATAACACAAATAAAGAGTTAATTAAAGCCACACAATTATTTTTTTATATTAAGGATCCATATATTTGTCCACAGACTCTGCAACATTAATGCATGTTCCACGTCCTGGAATGCAAACACAGCTTGCATTACTATGACCTTAAGTGGAATTAGTGGAATTTTTTTTTTTTTTTACAATGTGTTGTAAAATCCTATTCCCATTCACTGCCTTCAACATTTTAGAAAAATCCAAGGACAGCACAAACTTGTATTAGTACTAGTACAGAGACCAGGCTTAAGTAAATAAAATGTTATAATTGCTGATCAAAGAAGAGGTTTGCGTCTTGCTGCTCGGCGATAAACCTATTTGATAAAGATATCACTTTTTGACTTTGACTTGGTTTGGATGTCTTCTGCAATGTCTGAGGCTTTGGAACTGGGATTTTCCCCCACTGTTCTCTTTGAGTCGTGGGTCTGTGGTGTTTTTTCCTTTACTGTTGAACTTTTTACAGTTGACAGAGAAATATTCAAATTGTCGACTATTTGAGCTTTTCCATAACAGCAATGAAAGCTCAGTTAATATAGCTTAAATTAAATTTACACACAGATCACAAGTCGACGATATAAACTAGTCAAAGCAGTGTTCTTCCAATTATTTTTCAACTGTAGCATTTGGTCTGCTAAAATATCACATTTTATCCATCATCCTACAGAGAACATTACAAGGCACTCACTTGTGGACTTAGACTGGGTCCAAAGGCCATGTTGGTGTTGGAAGGTCCTGTGATGGAAGGATGGCCCATGGATGAGCTGATGACAGGGAAGGGAGATGCTAGGCCATTGGTAGGTGAATGAAGCTGACCCTGGGCAGAGCCCATGGAAGACGGTGCGAGCAGGGACTGGTGGAGTGGGTGAGAGCCAACAGTGCGGTGAACAGTTGGGGAGCTCAGAGGAGATGAGGACATCTGGCCTGATGACTCTGGGTGAAACAGATGGACAGAGAGAATATGTTGAAAATAAAAGATAAAACAAGTAATGGTGATTGGGCACACTGTTATACATGAACTACTGTTGAACAATTGACATCCTTTTGTGGAAGATGTAAATGGCATTGTAAAATCTCAAAACATGATTATAATATGACATATATTTGTGTCCATCTACAATGAAATGCGAAAGCATGGACATTAATTTTATTTCATTATCCATAGTGATTTATCCATTATTTAGGTCATAGGGAAGCTGGAGAACATCCCAATCGACTACAAATGAAGGTAGAATACACCCTGAACAGCTCTCCAGACCATCTAATACCAACACAGACATACAGCAATTGACTCAAATTCACAACTAATGGCAATCAATAATAGCCAATTATCCTAATGTGTATGCCTTTGTTAATACTGTACATGGCAACATGTAAAGCTTACTTGTTTAAGTTTGTGTTCTGTTTCCGGCATCTCTTAGGTTGCCAGACCCCAAACATAATCCTTATCTAACATATCATATCAGAATTAAAATCATCAGAATACTTTATTGATACTAGGGCAAATTGTGTGTACACAGTTACAGTTACTCCAAACCGAGTAAGGAACAGGATAAAGATAAATGTGTGTATATAAGAAAAACTACAAGTACATACACATGGGGACCCTCTCTCTGTGTGTGTGTGTGTGTGTGTGTGTGTGTGTGTGTGTGTGTGTGTGTGTGTGTGTGTGTGTATATATATATATATATATATATATATATATATATATATATATATATATATATATATATACAGGGATCCCTCACAACTTCGCGCTTCAATTCATGCGGCTTCAGTGCATCGCGTTTATTTTTACAAAATATTCATCGAATTAAAATATAAGGAAATTAAGGAAGAATAGTGGAAAAAGTTAAGGAAAATGCTGCAAAAACAAGACCAATTATGCAAAAATAAAAAAAAAACCCTAAACAAACACAAAATAAAAACAACCCAAAACCTCCCATCAAAACTCCTTACATTTTTGTGATGTGCGCATCTGAGTGCGTCTGTATATGTGTGTATTTATATTTTATTTACATCTTATGCATTATTTTTTAATGTTTAATTTTTACTATAAGCATTTATAGTATTGAATATGTATTTTTTGATATTATATACACATATACATGTACATATACGTCAGTCAAGGGAGGGGATGGGGGGTGATCCCACATCGCAGAATTTGGTGGTCATGGGGGGGGATCTCGATCCCAATTAACCGCGGAAAGTGAGAGGTCCCTGTAGCGCGAGTTGCTCTCCCATTGGCTATCTCCCAACATCCCGCCCCGCTGGCCTCCCATTGGCTATCTCCCAACATCCCGCCCCACTGGCCTCCCATTGGCTAGGATAGAGCTGCATCTCCATAATACCCATAATGCTTTTCGACCCATTGTTCTTTCATGGAGTTCTAACATGCGTAAAGGACAGAGTTACTGTTGTTTTGTGAGTTTTTCGAGTGTGCTCACTGCAACATTATTTTTTGGCTCAGGCTTTTAACCGTGCCTAAACATTTGTAAGATTATAACTCTGCTAAGAAGACATGGTCAACACACGCGCGTGCACACACACACACACACACACACACACACACACACACACACACACACACACACACACACACACACACACACGCATGCATGCACGCACGCACACACACACACATGCACGTCTGATTCCCGGTGCAAGTGAAAAGTAGAAGCGGGCTTGTGGCAAGTGGTTGAGTGATATCGCAAATTAATATAGCCAAGCCCGTCTACCATCGGCATGATATTGAAGCAGAAGGAGGCCTTAAAAGGTATACTTTTATAATTTTTGAAGGGTTTAGGGGGTAGTATTGGGGGCCTTGGAATGAATCAGGCCTTTTACATGTAAAATGCGGCTCAACTTACGAAAAGATCAGGTTACAAAACCATTACGTTAATTCATTTTATGTATTTTTCGATTTTACGTTTTTTTTTTTTAAATTATGTTAAATTTTGATTTTATCGTGCTCTCTGTAGTACGAGACGTACCTACATAGTACGCTGACGTAATACGCTACTTCAGCAAGACGCTGCGTCCATTGTTTACAAACGACAGACTGAACATGCCCCTCCTTCCCAGTTCACTTCATGTTACCCTTGTGTTAAGATGGCGTCTCTGTGATCTTTGTGTTTACACTGTTTTGCGGAATTTTTTAACCCTAAGCAAATATGGTTGGTCAGAAGCGTAAACCTACTAGTGATAGTGGTAATCAGAAAAAGCAGCAAGCCATCTCCTTAAAAACGAAGATAGCTATTATCAAGAAAATTGATGCTGGTAAAAATGTTTCATGTTTCTTCCAAATGGCTCCGTCGACCATCAGAACCATTTACAAGCAGAAAGATTGCATCAAAGAGCATGTTAAAGGTCATATTTGATACTGTATTTGATATTTGATGAGTGAATTTGATTAAAATTTGTCTATTTGAAATTATTTTGCTTGAATTTAATTTATTTAAAATTAATGTTGATATTATTTGATATATTTGATATTATTTGACAATGTTATGTTTATAATAATTGATTTAGGGGTGTTTTACGAGATACAGTAATGGTATTTTTGGATGTATAGTACAGTATGAACGTCATACGTCACTGGAACATACAGTAACAACTTACGTTTTTTTTTCACCTTACGTTCGGCCGTCTGAAACATAACTAAAACGTACGTTGGGGAACATTTTTCATTAATTTTCTGAATTGTTTAATCATAATTAGGGTTGCAGGGAGGCTGGCGCCCATCTCAGCTGACTCTGGCCAATGGCGGAGTACACCTTGGACAGCTTGTCAGACCATCGCAAGGCAGAAACACGCTGACAGAATGAATTTTGTCAGTGAGTAATATGTACAGCATGTACATATGTACAGTAGAATATAAATGTAGTGCAAAATATCTACAGTGAAACGTACATAGAATTTAGTGCGACATGCAAATGTATAAGATAATATTGTTGCTATCTGGAGGAGTTGTAAAGTTTAATGTGCACAGGTAGGAATGATTTCCTGTGTTGTTCAGTAGTGCATTTAGGTGGAATCAGTCCCTCACTGAACATGCTCCAGTGACTGATCAGCAGGGTGTTAAACAACCTTAGCCACCTCAAAAAATAGAGACAGCTCTGGCATGTTTTGTAAAGTGCAGTAGTGTTCTTAACTCAGTCAAGTTTATTGTCAATATGAACTCCAAGGTATTTGTTATACTCCACCATTGATGCCCTGGATAGAAACAGGGGTCATTGATGTTTTGACTCTCCTAAAATCCACAATCAGCTTTTATGATCTTTGTCACATTAATCTGTAGATGGTTCTGCTCACACCATGTGATGAAAGAATCCACCACAGCCTGATATTCCGTCTTCTCACCATAACTGATACGTCCAATTACAAAAGAGTCATCACAAAACTTCTGAAGATGGCAGGTCTCTGTGCAGTAGATGAAGTCTGTTTCATAGAGGTTGAAGAGGAAAGGAAAGGGGACGGTCCCTTGTAGCACACCAGTGTCGCTGATCAATGTGTCCAACACGCAAGTGCTGCAGGCCTACATACTGTGGTCTTCTGGTCAGGCAGTCCACAATCCAGAACACAATAGAGGCGTCCACCCTCATTGCTGTCAGCTGTCAGCTGACGGTTAGCCAGATGGCATTGAATGCCCTGGAAAAGTAAACAAACATGTCCCTCACAGTGCTCATCGGCTGGTCCATTTGGGTGTAGACACAATGTCCTCAACTCCAAGATGGGGCTGGTAAGCAAACTGAAGGGTGGAAAGATGTGTTCTAACCATGGGTCGGAGTTAATCTATTGTGGGTGTTCCGAGGATTTTCATGACATGGGAATGTCAAGGCATACGTTTGTTATAGGAGGCTTTCAGCTCACTTTCATTTCTCTGATGAAAAAGAGCTTTAAGACGAACGATGAGTAATTTGCGGGACTTATTTCAGAAAGAACAACCCATGGCTGTTGTTCGGCCTGTAAGCACAGACATTCTTGTAATTGAATATTCCTCACAAAATGCTGTATGTAATATGACATCTGAATTGTGAAGCACAGTATGAGCCAATAAACACTTACATTATACACTAGTAATGTCAATTTGGACTTCAACCAGAAACTGTGGCTGCCAACTAGTAAGTACCACAATCTTTCCAACACTCTCTCTCTCTCTCTCTCTCTCTCTCTCTCTGTGTGTGTGTGTGTGTGTGTGTGTGTGTGTGTGTGTGTGTGTGTGTGCGCACGCATCACACATTACGACATGTTTCGAAAGCTTGAGTAAAAGGCCACATTTGAACACTTTGCGTATAGCCATTTTTCTCCACAGCATTCTGTGCAGCATGCAGTGCTTTTCCGATAGCATTAAATCTCGGGGCTCTTCTGGCATCAGCCCTCGGCCAACTTTTCACCTTTTCAGGTACATGATACTAGTCTGTGATACTGTGATACAGTACTAGTCTATGATACTAGGTAGTGGCACCCCCACAAAAATGAGTGCATTCACGCAGTCATGAATGTAAACAGTCATGTTTGCACAGTTCTGAAACTTCTCTATATCATAAACAAAATGTGAGATAACTTCTTTGTCTCCAGGAACTACCTAAATGAGACACGTCTTCATACTGTATCAGCACAGCCTTCTGTTCACTAACATGCTTAAATCTCAGAATCAACACTGGCTCAGTGGAGTAAAGAAAGGCATGATGGCAATGAATTATCTTCTAAATTGTGTTATAGTGCACACTCTCAACAGAGCCACTAACATTCATACAGACAACTGCATTCTCTGAGAGGTCCTTTCTTTGTCGAGCCTTTAGTACTATACTGCCAACCATCAAAAATAGTGGGCTTAAGATACCCTAAAACCTTCTACTCCATTTAACAGGACACTATAAATAACATCTCCGCGCTGGCTTTAGAGGCCAAGCAGGACAGTGCGTGCATCAAGAAACAAAACAATCTTCCTCTGGTGTACAAACAATGCGGTCTGAAGTGAAGTGCCAAATGAACACAGTTATGTGAAGTATTAATCTGGTAACCCACAAACATTCACACAGTAATATTTTGTGAATAATTACAGGGTTTGAACTCCATAAGTAGCATCTATGACTGTTTAATTACTCTCAAAGTGAGTAAGTATTAGTGTTAGTGTGTAAGCCAGTGACCGTGTTCAATGGAATGTGATCAATGTGATTTTCATAGATAAGTGTATGGCAGCATAAATAAGATAAAGAGCACACATTCTTTCAATACTAGCCTTAACTGGAATACAGAAAACTATATCGACGCTACAGATCACCCACTCATCACTCTCACTCATTTTCCAGAACACTGAATCCTATGAGGGTCACTGGTGCCGATAAGAGCAGAGACGGAGCAAAGGCGGGTTACACTATAAACAGCTTGCCAGACCATTGCAAGGCAACACACATGGCCAATTACACTTGCACTCACACCTAGGGGCCACTTAGCTTAGTCTTTGAGCTGTGGGAGTAATCCGGAATACATAGAGGAAACCCCTGTAGGCAGGGGAGAACGACACAGAAATGCCCGAGTCCCGGAATCGAATCCAGGAATTTTTTGTTCGGAGATGGACGTGCTTACCACTATGCTATTATGCGACCCATTAGAAAAAACTATATATAGTATCCAAAAAATTTACCGAGTTCATTTTCTGCCTAAATGAACCCCCAGTGCAGCTAACTGGGTTATCAAAGGCCGGCCATGTCTCTCACTGTCTATGGTGAGAGGTTCATGTAAAAGAACCATTGCTGACTTTCGTAAAGAGTAGCTGCAAAGCCATCAGCGTGTTTCTGTCCCTTGCTAAAGGGTTGTGTCAGGAAAAACCTATGCCAAATCAAACGTGCAAATTATTCGCTGTGGCGACCCCTGAAAAAGGGGAAAAGCCGAAAGGAAATCTCTTTCTGACTAAATTAAAAAGCGAACAAAAACCAATAAAATGAGTCTGTCAGCATAAACAAATATAGAAGTAAATCTATTTCTGTGCTGTTTTTGTTCCTTTTTAGTGTGTCAGTTTCATGACAATCATGTCCAGTAATATTCAGTTGTATCTGCTTGCAACTCATACCAGTGATTAAGCTCAGAAACATGAGGCAACAATGAAAGGCTTTGTGTTTTGCTTTTCTTCTTCTTCTTCTTCTTCTTCTTCTTTTTCTTTGTCTTCTTCCTCTTTCAGCTTTTCAGGATTCGTCACAGTAAATCATCTAATTCGCATGTTTGATTTGGCATAGGTTTTTACGTCAGATGCCCTTCCTGACACAACCCTTAGCAAGGGGCAGAAACACGCTGACGGCTATGCAGCCTTCCCTTTACGAAAGCCAGCAATGGTTCATTTACACGAACCTCTCACCATAGACAGTGAGAGACATGGCCGGCCTTTGATAATCCTGCACAGGGGGTGCAGTGACAACCTTGTGGAGAGTGGTACTCAAACCCCCAACCTTAGCATCAGTGATCCAGCACCCTTTACCACCAGGCCACCACTGCCCCTGTTTCGCTTTTCCTAACCACCAGAATACAAATCCCCCCCCCCAAAAAAAAAAGTAAATACTACTATCATACTTGCCTCATTGCTAAGTATGCTAACACACAGCACTGTTACAGTAGTGAGGCTTCCATTTTTTTCACTCCACTTTCTCTCCACTAGGATGTATCCTTTATCAGCATTTTTCGATCATATATTATCATGCCTGTGGTATACACCACTAGCACAGTCAAGCTGAGTTATCTGTTTATACCTACAGCACACTGTACTACGGGGCTTGCTAAATTAGCCACACTGCTGACACAATGACACAAGAGTGGGAGTCGTTTCCCTCCCTGTGGGTCAGTTTTTCCCTCTAAGATATTTTTTGCTCACGCTTTTCCACATCACCCTTCCAATTGTGTGACTACATACTGTTGAAGGCTTTGAGTGACTTTTTCACCATAACAGAACATAATGTTTTTGGGAGGTTAAGTTATTAATTAAAACATGATTCAAGTCATGCTCATAGATGAAATGTTCAGATCTTGTCTTCTTTAACTCAGATATGCACACCTGGCTGATGGGTGTAAAATCAGATTCATAATTGTCTCTACGCGTCATTTTCTAGTCATATGGACCACCTGACAAATTTCTTGATTCTTGAGCAGTAAGAGTAATGTGCGGAACACTGGGTCCTCTTATAGAGCCCCCATAATTATTACTAAATAACCGCCTTTACTTCCTCAATTAAGAATTGGGACAATGTTTCATATAGAGCATCATGAGGAATTTGGCAAAAAAATAAATCGATGCCTGTCTTACAGTGAATCCTGGCTAAGCTTTGTTTAATAAGCACACTGTGACAGACTCATAAAAGAACAATTTGCATCCAAATTGATAGTGACATGCAACCTGCATCTGTGAAAGGTTAAAACCTGGATACTTTTATTTCATATTTTTTATGCATCTTAATATACACACAAACTCATACATGCACAGTACACCAGCATTTTCACAACATTAAATAAATGTAGAAATACCGTATTCGACGTGATAAGTGCCCAGGGCCCTTTAAAAACTTGAGTGGGTGAGCGCTTATTAAAATGTTACCAGCGGAGTGGAACGGTAAGTGCTTATTAGTTAGCATTGACGTGAAAAACATGAATAATAACAGATCAATAAAATACTTTTACTGGTATTTGTGTTATTCATTTTGTGGTGTCAATCACACTACTTACATGACAGCTGAAAATAAACAGAAAACAGCATTTTTTTTTAAAAGTCCCCTTACTTCTCTCTCCCGGTCTTTTTCTTTTCCTTTCGGCTGTTCTCTGAAACATTTTCCAGGAAGTGAAATTGAGCCAATCAACACGAATGTCAACTTTAGCACATGGCAAGTTGAACCAATCAACATGAACATAAACAAAAGCACATGGCCAGGAACATGCTTAAATTTATGAAGTGAGAGAGCAGGAGAATTGGGTGAAAAATACTCGTCATCACTTTCTGATCACTTTTTTCCATATCTGGCTCATCGCTCCATTCATTCAGAGCATCCCATCGTTTTCGCTGTAACAGTTTCTAATGGTTCATCGGGTGTTGGATATTTACCAAGAAAACACTGCAAAATATTTTTCTGTTTTTTTAAAACGTGGAGGAGCAAGCAAATGTGTTGTACTGATGAACATTATAGACATTACCCAGTGGTAGGGGGTCTTGAAATACCCTGTAAACTCACTTTTGCAGGCAGTGAACGCCTCATTTTACCTTTACAGAAACTGATCCAATAAAATTGGTAAATTTTATGTACGATTTTGTGACCAGTACACATGGGCGGTTATTATACCTAAGATAAAACACAGTGGGGGCGCTTATTGGAGCAGGGCGCTTATTATGTTGAATACAGTAGTTTGTTTCAGCTGATGCAGCGAATGCCGTGAATCATATCAACGTTAACGTCAGCTTGTCATCTTTTCCAAATGGCTTTAACTAAGTAACTATTGAAACTCATAATCCATAAAACATCAGAACAGTTGCAATCTTTCTACTAGCTGTTTAACAGTTTTCTAACCAAATATAAGAGAGTTTATCAGATTATCACCACAGTGACATTTAATGAAGATAAACTAAACGAATAACTTTGTTCATGTTAATGTTTCTCTCCATGTTTTGCTGAACTTATCTGTGTTCTTGATTTTATCTTTGGTTCATGAATCTGAAAACAAAAAACGATTCTCTTCGATCTTGTGAACTGTGAACATCAGAACTGACAAAGCATATACCGTTTAGTTGAATGGTCAGTGAAGTTCTGTTTAGAATAAAATACCTGTGATTTGGGGCACCTGGCTGATTTTGCTATCCAATGACCATCTACGGTTGACTAAACGAGTCAAGATTGACCATGCAGAGCACTGCACAGACTTAGGTCATTATTTCACTTAAATTACTTATATAATTATGCACCATTCATACCTTCAAAAGCCTTTTCTGACATAGGGAACATGCTTTTCCTGTCTTAACTTGATGTAAATGTGATTTGTCACAAAAGAGCTTTCTAGAATACTGCCTCTAAAAAAACCTTTCGGTCACTATTGACAGTCTGAATATAAGCAGTCCTGTCTATACACTTAAAACTAAGAAAGGCATTGTGGCTCAGTGGCTACTGATCCATAGGTGGGTGGTTTAATCCCTTGTACCACCATGCTGCCACTGATGGGCCCTTAAACAAAACTCCCAACCCTCAACTGCTCAGTCGTATAAAAAAAAATTATAAATGTAAGCCACTCTGGATAAGAGTGTTTGCCAAATTCAATAAATGTAAATAAATAAAATATTTCTGGGCTATCCAAAATAAAGTAACCTCTGGCTACACAACAGACATACACAGGTTTCAAATTATAACCATTTACCTTTTATTGTGGCCTCTGCTATCTGACTATCTGCTATCACATTTGGACAGACTTCTCAAGGGAGGTTCAGATTGCAACAGGTTCTGATGATAAACAGACACCTGCTCAGACTTTTTCATGTGGGTACAGTTTCACCTGGAGTGACATTGTACAATGTAGTCTACTCATCTTGACAAAATCTGAATCTTTCTTTACGGTTCTCTGCATTCACAGTTACACAAAAATAGATATATACGTACATGTACACGCGTGCGCACAAACACATACACACACGCACGCACACACACACACACACACACACACACACACACACACACACACACACACGCACGCACAACTGCACTGACAGAAATGTCTGTATTGATGTATCACCGTAGTCCTGTATGAGAGCTTTTAAGTGTGTTGCAGCTGTTTTGCACAGTCAAATTAAAGACAAGTAATAACGAATGACATCTGGCGTTATGATCTAGATATAAAGAAGACAATTTCAGGGCTGCCAACTCAGGAAAGTACCATTTTGTGTTTGATAAACCAAAAATGTGTATTTTGAGCTGAAAATTAGTACAGTATTCGTAATAGACCAAATTGGTACTCAAATAAGGATTCCACATAATTACATATATGGACATACAGGTTATCTTTGTCAAATTTTACTACATTTGGATTAATAATGAAACAACAGCATATCTGAGAAAACCATGTTTATTTGACATAATTCTGGTATGGTCTGGTACCTTCCGAGTTGGACAACTCCTGGCAACCTGCCATGAAGGATAATGCCTTGATTATCATCTTCATGGAGGTTTTCTTGGTAAGGACAGTGCAGTGGTTTGCCATTGCCTTCTGCATGAAGTGAACCTATGGGCAATTTAGAACAGCCAATTAGCCTACTGGGCATGTCTTTGGACCATGGGAGGAAACTAGAGTACCAAGAGGAAACCCACGTGAGCGCGGGGAGAACATGCAAACTCTGCACCGAAACGCCCAGGCCGGGAATCAAACCCAGGCCTTCTTGCTGTGAGGCGGACGTGCTAACCACTACGCCACCATGCTGCCTTACATAATTCTACTGGCGTTATAATATAGTATATAATATTCCACAAATATGATTATATATTGCATATTTTTTATTATATTATGCACGACCCTGAATGATATTTGCTATTAGCATTTACAAATAACAAGTAAGAGAGTTCAGGACAAGAAAAAAGTTATAAAGTAAACAAATCAGTCCCTAACTGGCTGTGTCTTCCTCCCTTTATATCAAAAATGCCTAAATGTGCAATGCTAAATTTCGCATTGCACATTCTGCAAAAGGCTATGCATCTGGCATGCTTCCCAATAAATGGATAAGATGTTGAATATTTTGATAAGAATTCTTGCTTTCTGTTCGTCACCATTTTGGGTTTCCCACAACCGTGTTGCCAAACAGCATAGGATGGTGGTGTGCAGGATGACGCTGATGGTGAGGAAGGTGAAAAAGGCAAAGGCAGAGCAGAAGACAAAGTGGTGGAAGCTGAAAAAGGAAGAGTGTTGGGTTGTCTTCAAGGAGGATCTGAAACAGGCTTTGGGTGGTCAGGAAGTGCTTCCAGATGACTGGACAACTACAGCTAATGTGATCAGGGAGACAGGTAGGAGAATACTTGGTGTGTCATCTGGAAGGAGAGTAGATAAAGAGACTTTGTGGTGGAATGAGGAAGTGCAGGAGTGTGTACAAAGGAAGCGGTTAGCTAAGAAGAAGTGAGACATTGAGAGGACCGAAGAGAGGAAACAGGAGTACAGGAAGATTCAGCGTAAGGCGAAGGTAGCAGTGTCAAAGGCCAAACAGAGGGCGTATGATGACTTGTATGCTCGGTTGGAAAGTAAAGAGGGAGAAAATGATTTATACAGGTTGGCACAGCAGAGAAATAGAGATGGAAAGGACATGCAGCAATTTAGAGTGAATAAGGACAGAGAGGGAAATGTATTGACTGATGACAGAAGTGTGCTGGGAAGATGGAAGGAGTACTTTGAAGAGCTGATGAATGAGGAAAATGAGAGAGAAAAAAGAGTAGAAGAGGTGACCATGGAGGACCAGGAAGTAGCAAAGATTAATAAGGGTGAAGTTAGGAGGGCATTGAAGAGGATGAAGAATGGAAAGGCAGTTGGTCCTGATGACATACCGGTGGAGGTATGGAAGTGTCTAGGAGTAGATTTCCTGACAAGAACATTCAACAAGGTCTTAGAGAGTGAGAGGATGCTAGAGGAATGGAGAAGAAGTGTGATGGTGCCCATTTTTAAGAACAAGGGAGACGTGCAGAGTTGTGGCAACTACAGAGGGATAAAGTTGATGAGCCAAACTATGAAGTTATGGGAAAGAATAGTGGAAGCTAGACTAAGGGCAGAGGTCAGCATTTGTGAACAACAGTTTGGTTTCATGCCAAGAAAGAGCACCACAGATGCAGTATTTGCTTTGAGGATGTTAATAGAGAAGTACAGAGAAGGTCAGACGGAGCTGCATTGTGCCTTTGTGGATCTGGAGAAAGCATATGACAGGGTGCCGAGAGAAGAATTGTGATATTGCATGAGGAAGTCTGGAGTGGCACAGAAGTATGTTAGAGTGGTGCTGGACATGTATGAGAGATATAAGACAGTGGTGAGGTGTGCTGTCTGCGTGACAGAAGAGTTCAAGGTGGAGGTGGGTCTGCATCAAGGGTCAGCTCTGAGCCCCTACTTGTTTGCTATGGTGATGGATAGGCTGATAGACGAGGTAAGACAAGATTCCCCATGGACCATGATGTTTGCAGATGACATTGTGATCTGTAGTTAGAGCAGAGAACAAGTGCAGGAAAATCTAGAGAGGTGGAGGTATGCCCTGGAAAGGAGGGGAATGAAGGTTAGCCTCAGTAAGACAGAATACATGTGTATGAATGACAAGGACCCAAGAGGAACTGTGATGTTACAGGGAGCAGAGATAAGGAAGGTGGAGGATTTTAAGTACTTAGGCTCAACAATCCAGAGCAGTGGAGAGTGTGGAAAAGAGGTGAAGAAGGCAGGTTGGAATGGTTGGAGAAAAGTGTCCGGTGTGATGTGTGATAGGAAGGTATCGGCAAGAATGAAAGGAAAAGAGTACAAGACGGTATTGAGGCCAGCAATGTTATATGGTTTAGAAACAGTGGCACTGGGGAAAAGACAGGAGGCAGAGCTGGAGGTAGCAGAGATGAAAATGTTGAGGTTCTCTTTGGGAGTAACAAGGATGGATAGGATCAGGAATGAGCACATCAGAGGGACAGCACGTGTAAGACGTTTTGGAGACAAAGTCAGAGAGGCTAGATTGAGATGGTTTGGCCATGTACAGAGGAGGGATAGTGAGGGATGCTGAGGTTGGAACTACTAGGCAGAAGGCCTAGAGGAAGACCAAAGAGACGATTCATGGATGTGGTGGAGGAGGACATGAAGGTAGTTGGTGTAAGAGAAGAAGATGCAAAGGATAGGGTGAGATGGAGGCAGATGATTCGCTGTGGCGACCCTTGAAGGGAAAAGCCGAAAGGAAAAGAAGAAGAAGAAGAGAAGTTCAATGATTGGCTCTGGTTACCACGGAGTGGATGTAAGATAGCCGCTGATTCGTGGAAATCAACCTACCTTGCTGCCGATTAACGAATCATGTGGTAAAATACAACAGTAACAAGGGGTAAGATTATCTTGAGACTTGGATTTCCCATGAAGGCATTTGTTCTCAAATAGTGGGGTGCGATGCCAGAGAACATGCTTTTTTTTTGCAATATTCGAACAAAGTGGCTTCCTCACTGTCAGAGTGTGCCCAGAGGTAAAATACGAAGTGAAGTTAATAAACACACCATGGAAATTTTTAACAGGGACGGAAAGAGAGGCGGAGACAGACAGAGACGGTTAGAGAAACCAAAGTCTACAGAAAGCTAAGTGGAGGAGGTATGATGAAGCGGCTGTATCACTCGGCTTCACTGTGTTGCAGTGAGAAACGAGGAAAGACCGCTGTGCTTACTGTGTCTGAAAACATTGGCAGCGGAGAGCATGAACCCAAATAAATTCAGGCGTCACTTAAAGACATCACAGCCCGATCACGTGATGAGCCACATGAGTTTTTTCAGCGAAAACGTGTCGAATATTGCCAACGACCATCCCGCCTTGTGAATGCTACTCCAGCAAACCAGCGAGCTCTGTTAGCATCAGATAAGGTGGAGTACCAAACTGCTCAGTGTAACAAACCCCACAGCAGAGCAGAGGAACTGATCCGACCTGCAGCACACATGGTCTCTGTCATGCTGGATGATGTCACTGCTACGGAAATAAGTGCAGGTCCCAGTTCAGCATTGAGCAGAAGCTGAGAGTTCAGTATCGTGCTTTAAAATTGCTTCGAAAAGCTGTGCACTGAGAAACGGGCTCATTATAGCCGTTAATCTGGACTCATTTTGATAAACAAATAAATAAATATATAAATAAATAAAAATAACACAAATTGTTTTATTCATTTTTGTTTTGTAGGTTAAAGTGTTTTATATATTGTGCTCCTGAGTTAATGTTTCTGATCAATTTGAATGTATTACTATTTATTGATTTTATTTTTCAGTATGGAATGGCTTAAATTGTTGGTCAAAATTTTTTACAGTTTTTAAATAAGGATAGGTTTTTTAATTTCAGTCAAAATAATGCACTTTAAATCTTTTTGTTTCAAGACTAAAATTGTTAATAAAGTTATTCTTTGTTGGAAGTTGATCTATAGTTCCTACTTTTTTTGTATTCCATAATGTTAATAAGGATACAGTGTTGTGCAGAGGATTACTTAACAATTTTTAGACCAATAACACTATTTATATATTGTGTGTGTATGTGTGTGTGTGTGTGTGTGGGGGGGGTTTCCTCTTCCTGGAATAATAAGAAAAAATAAGAGAAGCACTGCACGTAGATATTAAATTTGATGCAATTGATCAGAATTATTGACCAAATATTGTTAAATAAAATGAAAGGAGCATATTTTCCTGAAAGTTTGAAATTTGTATTAGTTTCTGAATTAATTGTATTGCGGATTATGTTATTTTTGTTATGTTATACGGATAAATTCATACAAGTTGGCAACCCTGCAATTTAAAACCGTAGTTTGAAATTAGACCATATTACTGTTGTGTTACTGCTACCCCTTAATTTCTGCCTTTTGTCAGGTATAATGACAAATCTCTTGCAGGCCATTTGTCTGTATTTTTCTCAGTCTGGCTTCTCAACTACTCAATTTTTTAAATATTTTATAATTCTCAAATGCACAATATTATATATATATATATATATATATATATATATATATATATATATATATATATATATATATATATATATATATAACTTGTGATTTCTGATCCCATACAAATTGATTGTCCAGTAAACCTTTCTCTATTGTTGCCTTCACAAGTACTTTCAAAACAGCATAGCAGAATTTATAATTCTTTTGTGAAACTTAAAACAGACTTATTTTACTTAATTAAAAAATGTGTAGATGATTGTTACATATATGTCTACAGGACTGACTAAACCTATAAACCCTAGTAATCTTGATACAGTCGTCAGAATCTCTGCTTCATGCTGCCTTCATAGTTTGATGGTTTTCTTAAGATTTTTATTTTTACAGTGTAGAACCCAAGACCGAAATAACAAAATGATGAATGAAAACGCCTTGTCCAAGACAAAAGTTATAATCAGGTCAGTAATATGGTTTAAAATATGGCAGGTCCCATAATTTTTTTATCATTACTGCATGTATGCAGGGTTAAAAGCTTCATTCACTGGTCAAAAATACAGTGACAAAAAAAAGGTAAAACATGTTCGCCAAGTGTGTGCAGAAAGAGCAAAAATCACTCGATCCTCACTGACTTTTAAATAACACCCTGCAACTGAGTTGTGTATTGTTGTTGTTGTTCTTCCTTCGAGGTCGAAGATGACCATGACTTCATATCAGATCAATGATCTGCAAGATTGGTTGACTTGCACTTGACTTGAATAAGTGAGGGATAGTTCTACAGATTGTCAGCCTCACTCTCTTGTCCCGGTCTATCTGAGTACAGGGGCAAGACATAGTCGAGACGGCTGGAGATAGGTCAGGATGCAGTGGATGGCCAGCAGTGTCCTGTGTATCTCACTGTGCCCTGGTTACGCTCCACGACACTTTTCTGAGTCCGCCTTCTTTTCCGTTGAAACAATTTGGACCCAGTCTTCGCATGCGTAGGGAGACAGGTCCTACTTTCCCAACTGTCTTGAGGCATGCGCACATAACAGTGGAGACTCGTGGTGGCTGAGACACCTAACTCCATCACAGGTGCAAAAGACCTGCCCACTGCCCTTAGATCCTTAGGGTTACGTATTACACTGTGGCAGAGAGCACCTAAATATGTAATTTGTGCTACTTTTTTTTTTTTAACTCCTGCTGCAGGACGCATGTGCACAAAGGCTAAAATATATCTCATGGTAGGAACTTACTAATTGTAATGTTTTATAGCAATGTGCTATATTATATTCAGCCTTACAGTGTTTACATGATCATGAAAATTGATTTTGGTTCTATTGCTGAACAATTCCTAAAAGTACACATTTGTCATCCTTACTTTTAGGAATTGTGTAGAAATAGAAACAGAATCAATTTTCATGATCATGTAAACATTCTGTCAAACCTGAGTATAATTTCGCACATTGCTGTTAAACATTACAATACTCTAATGCCAGCACAACACATTGTTTAAAAGAAAATAAAATGAAACCCGTCCAACCGCCCCTGTTACACAAGAATATGTATATTTTCATCATCATGTGGTTCTTTACTCACACTTCTGAAGTTGCAATTTGCTTAAATGTGTTGTATATTTTGCATTAGCCTGTTGGAAAAGGCTGTAATTTGTAGTCTGTTTTATTCTCACGAAAGTACAAAATCACAAGAATAGGATGTTAGAGATGGGTCAGCTTTAATAAGGCAAAATGGCAGCAACAATATCAGTATACAGATATTAAAATAACAAAACAAATATAAACTAGTGAACCTCTTAATAAA
>CM045734.1:35693563-35703563 GCA_024760905.1 Plotosus lineatus
AGAGCTGTTCAGGCTGTATGTGGTATTTTGCCTGAAGTCAAATGGGATTGGTTACTAACATAATGTGTCTAATGTTAAGGTGTAATAATCTAGTGCATGGGTATAGAAAATGATCAAAAGCTAATCTAATGTAAAATAATGTAATGGTCTGATAGTCTGAGTATTTTCATGATTTGTAGAACATTTGAAGATTTTACGTGCACTTCAAAAACTTGATATATAATGGGCCCATACGGATTTTTACTTGCTGTCTCAACTATATAAATAGTCTGGATTAATTACATAATCACAGAATGACCAAACATTGTTAATTTTGTTTGCATTGCTAATAGCAGAATATACCACTTCCATTACAAATAAGAAAAGGAAAATAGGAGGTCCTGGGCTGTGCTTCAGCATGTTTATATCAAAAGTTCTTCAAAGGTTTCTCTGTTCTCACACCCACAAAACCGGCATGACACCATTTTACACAATGAAATCATAATGCAAAGGATTTACTCTGCAGCTAGAGACTGATGTATGATGAGTAATTGTAATAGCAATGAGCTCTCTTGTGGGAAGTAAAAATCATAAGTCTTTACAGCAGCTTTGGTTACTAATGCTTCTTTTTAAAGAATATAGACGCATTCAAACCCCCCCCCCCCCCCACACACACACACACCCACCCACGCCTTTAAAAAAAATACAGCAGTGAGTATTGTAGATGTGACACTGTACAGTAGAGACGGTCTGGTTCATGAGTAATTGTGTACATGTGTGTGTGGGGTGTGTGTGGGTGTGTGTTCTGTACCTGTGGGTATCCTGCGCTGGTGCATTGGGCATGTGCCCGTCAAGCAGGAGCAGCCCGAGGGCGAGCTGCCAGCATCACTCGGCCAACCCTGCACATAGGGTGGCGCTACTGAGCATGGGCTTTTCAGGAACCCTAGGTGTGTGACACAAGAGGTTGCAGGTGAGAGTCACACACTTCCAATCATTCACTCATGCTCAATGTGCTGTTCCAATATCCAAGCACTAAACAAATTTCAGGGTGGGAATGGGATTCATTCGTATGGAAGATCAGTAATTGTAGCTGTAATATTTATAAGCTAATACAATTTTTTTGCTATCAGCATCTTCATATCACTATTCAGTCATATTCAAGTCTCACCAAACAAACACTGAAAGCTTCCTTTATAAGCCCCTGGGATGTTTTCTGCTTTTATAGCTCGTATTTACAAGGCTCAGTGGCAGCCTCGATTTCCAGTGTCACATCTTGTTTTCAGGACAATCAAACTCAGGGTCAGACATCAGAACTGCAATTCAATACATCACAAATGTCATAAAAATCTCTTCTCCTAGTCCTCTTGATTAAGGCCTCAGAATAAAGCTTGGGGACATCCTTACCGCGACGACATCAATTATTGCCTGGGTTTATGATTACACAACACTGTCTAGCTGGCTTTGCTAGCTATATTAAAGATGAGGGAAGTGAACTGTTCAAGTGCAATTACTCATCGTAATTAAATAGATCAGCATGTGGAGCCTTTCAAATGACTTCTTGGCTCTTTAGCTATAATAATAATATGAGACAGAAATTATACTTATGCAAAAGAAAGCAGCTTCTATACAAACTTAAGATGTTGTAATGAAAGCATTACTAAGCCCACACTACCTGATACTCATACTGATACAGGGATCCCTCGCTACTTCGCGCTTCAATTCATGCGGCTTCAGTGCATCGCATGTTTTTCATTTTTACATATATTCATCGAATTAAAAAATAAGGAAATTAAGGAAGAATAGGGGGAACAGTTAAGGAAAATGCTACAAAAACAAGACCAATTATGCAAAAAAAAAAAACCCAAAAAACCCTAAACAAACACAAAACAAAAAACAACTCAAAACCCCCTATCAAAACTACTACTTATTACTTACATTTTTGTGAGGTGTGCATCTGCGTGCGTGCGTGCGCGTCTGTATGTGTGTGCATTTATAGATTTTTAGCATTTACATTAGCATTTATAGCCTTAAATATGTATATATAGATATTATATACGGGGGGGGGGGTGATCCTACTTCACGGAATTTGGTGGTCACGGGGGGATCTCGATTAACCGCCGAAAGTGAGGGATCCCTGTACACAATTCCTGTGCTAAGACTACAAAAGACTCACTGACTGCTCAGGGGCTTCTGCACCTCTGCTCACATTGGATGCACATCTGGTTGAGAAGGTTGATTGTATAAAAATGCATAGAAAAAAAAAAAACAATAACAAGAACAGCAATATTAAAAATTTCCAAAGATACTATTATGTAAATAATGTTTAACTACAAGTGGGATCTCTTAATAGATAACCTAAATAGAACATAGTTGTAGACCTGCACAAACTATGTGCCAAACCAAACAAGCTCATTGAGGCATCAGTCAATGTGTACGCTTTCCAAACATAATACAAATACATGGTACCACCTTTCCTGCAGATTATCTAGATAACCTTAATAGGGTTTGTGAATTTCTCTGGATCTGTAATTGTGCACTTTGAAATTATGCAGGTATGTGTATGGCTTTGCTAATGGAAACACAAATTGAGACACCACATCTAAATTTTCAAGTGAAATAAAATAAGATCATGCTATAAGACAGTCAAAATCATCCCTCAAAATGATACATAGGGTTTATGGCATAAACTTTGTGTACATTAAAATTGGCAGGCTTTAGTCCGCTCAAAATGTTTTGTGAGTTTCATGGTGTCCAACTGCGTTATGTCCCTGTTTTGTTTTCTCTTATTTGTAGGTCCAGCCTACGGCATTGAATCCATTCCATGTCATAGGGGGATAACCTTGACCTTGGCCCTACTTCTTGGTGATTGGTTTTTATACAGCAGACAAATCACAGCGGAAGGTGCGAATTGTCTCCTCTATGATTGGCAGTGTCTATGAGTGCCTTTTTGGTTTTATCATTTCTAGTGCTATCTTTTCATGTATAACCTGGTGCCTGGTGCTGATTCTGTTTATGTTGTAAATACCCCACATTCTGATTGTTGATTTTGTATATATTGTATTAATACGTTTCTGTGTGCATATATATATATATATATATATATATATATATGATTTTCTGAGTAGATCCTTCCGTAGGAGAGTGCTCAATACTTTTTGGTAGAGCAAATAACAAAAATAAAAGGACAGGACAAAGACTTTCTATTGAAACTCCATTTATCACTACAGATCTGTTTCGAGGGGTGGTGAAACCATCCTCTCTCTTCAGGTGATTACAGAAGAAAATATATATATATATATATATATCATCAGTTAATTTTCTGTAATCCTAATTTGGGTTGCGGGGAGGCTGGCACCCATCCCTGCCAACTTCGGGCGAGGGCAGAGTACACCCTGGACAGCTCACCAGGCCATCGCAGGGTGGAAACACACTGACGGCTTTGCAGCCTACTCTTTAAGAAAGTCAGCAATGGTTCTTTTACATGCCTCAGTAAGGAGTGGGAGACAGTGGGAGACATGGCTGGTCTTTGATAACCCAGTTAGCTGCACTGATGGGGGTGGGGGGGGGGGCCAGTGACAAGCTTGTGGAGAGTGGGACTCGAACCCCCAACCTTTGGATCAGCGATCCAGCGCCCTATACCACTAGACCGCCACTGCCATTATATATATATATATATATATATATATATATATATATATATATATATATATATATATATATATATATTTTTTTTTTTTTTTTTTTTTTTCACATGCTAACAGTCCCATGGTTAGTAGGAAGCCGATGTCATTTATTTTCCACACATTTTCTCCTGGTATTGCATTAGCTAGGGAATTAGGGAACCCAATGTGCTTTTTGTTTGTTTTTTTTCCCTTTCGTGGCATTGGGAAGTCAGATTGTTTGTTTAAAGGTAGATGGGTTTTGTTTATTATGTTGGTCTGGTACATTTCTGAAGGAATGGCTAGGCTACGAAAAATAAAAATAAATGAAGGAACGGAACACCAATCATATTTCTTTTATTGATACGTATGTTCTGGCTCAACCTAGACTACCTCGTAACAAACTGCACAAAGGTTTTTGAAAAGAAAAAAAAAAATGTGGAATATATGAATGTGTAACAGACTGAAATTTGTTCTGTCTGCTAGAAGTATACTGCAGCATGTGTAAAATCCTAAATCCCATGTCACAAGTGAGAGATTTGGAGGGTGTTTTCACCAAAACTCACAAAAACTGATGTTCCATTGAAACCCTACTCAAATATAAAGTTTTATATAAATCTAGTGGTATAGGGCACTGGATCGCTGATCCAAAGGTTGGGGGTTCGAGTCCCGCTCTCCACAGGGTTGTCACCGTCCCCCCAGTGCAGCTAACTGGGTTATCAAAGGCGGGCTATGTCTGTCACTGTCTATGGTGAGAGGCATGTAAAAGAACCATTGCTGACTTTCGTAAAGAGGAGCTGCAAAGTCGTCAGCGTGTTTCTGTCCCTTGCTAAAGGGGTTGTGACAGGAAGGGCATCCGACGTAAAAACTTCTGCCAAATCAAAACGTGCGAATCAGATGATTCGCTGTGGCGACTCCTGAGTAAAAGGGAAAAAGCTGAAAGGAAGACAGACAGACAGACTGCAAAAATGTACAAGGAATGGTTAAAGAAAAGAGGGACAAAGAATAAGGAATGTGGCTGAATAAATGTCGGCAACATCCACAGATTCTTAAAATAGTTACAGAAGTCAGCCCCTTAACTGTACCCCTTCAGACATAAAAACAGACCTGCAGTGCATAGATGAATAGTATGGAGTAAAGAAAAAGCCGCAAAATGAGAAAAATAAATGTGAGAAAGAAAGGGAAAAACAAAAAGAGAAAGAGATGAGAAAGGAAAAGAAAGCAGAGAGATTGTCCTCAACTGAGAGGAACTCCTGACCTTGAGTTCAACTGCACAGTCAGAGGTCACAGTTCATTCCTCTCACTTTCCAGTGGTCATCACTCCAGACACCCTCCAACCCCCCCATATATATATATATATATATATATATATATATATATATATATATATATATATATATATATATATATATATATATATATATATATATATATATATATATATATATGTGTGTGTGTGTGTGTGTGTGTGTGTGTGTGTGTGTGTGTGATAGCTCAATAGTTGTCCAGCTAACCAATTTACCAGACTAATTTCAAGTTGACCACATAAGTTTGCTCCTTGTTGGGGGCAGTGGTGGTCTTGTGGTATAGGGCGCTGGATCGCTGATCCAAAGGTTGGGGGTTCGAGTCCCACTCTCCACAAGGTTGACACTGTCCCCCCCAGTGCAGCTAACTGGGTTATCAAAGGCGGGCCATGTCTCTCAATGTCTATGGTGAGAGGCATGTAAAAGAACCATTGCTGACTTTCGTAAGGAGTAGCTGCAAAGTTGTCAGCGTGTTTCTGTCCCTTGCTAAAAAGGGTTGTGACAGGAAGGGCATCCGACGTAAAAACTTCTGCCAAATCAAATGTGCGAATCAGATGATTTGCTGTGGCGACTCCCGAGTAAAAAGGGAAAAAGCCGAATGGAAAACAGACACATAAGTTTGCTCCAACATTTGTGACAATTCGTTCCAGAAAATGGTCAAAGTTTTAAAGTGAACCAAAATAATTATCTTCTGTCTTGTCACTGCTATGGATTTTTGTGAGTGTGCAAAACAGTTCCCTGAAATTTATTCCCACTGCAACCAACATAGTTTCCAAATTAAATCAGCCTGGCATCACTGCTCTGCTTTAAGCCTGAGGAAGACGAAGTGTGTATTTTTCATATTCCTTGCCAGCCCAGATTTTTAGCATATGTAAAGAAACAGTATGCTAATCGCACAAACTGCAGCAAACATTAACGTCTGGAGGAAATATGAGGACACTAACTGAGTCCTGTATGACAGAGAGACAGAGAGGGAGTAAGAGCGAGAAAGAGTCACAAGTGCTCACCTATACTGAAAAAAAACAAAAACACATGATTAAGACTCTTGATGTGTATTGATGTTGTCAGTATAGCTGCATTTCCCTTTCCTGTTTTGCCTCAGGCTTAGAATGAGAGAAATGAATCTTTTTGTGAGATTAATGAAGGCTCGATGGAAAATAAAGTCTGGTGGCAATAAAGACTGTGCTGTTTTCTCCTGCAGGAAATAATAAAAGGGGGGAACATACTGTGGTAATATTTTGCAGATTTCTTTTTGGATTTGACAGGATGTTTTCTGTCATCCTTTTACAAATAAAAAATATATCTTTTACCGTTATGTCACTTTTTTTGTCTCGGTTCATAGTTAAAAATTTTCCTCAAAACTAAACCTTTTTACTTTGTACAGATAACAGAAAAAGGATGTGCTATGGAGTGTATAAATTACATTGAGGCTCATTCATTCATTCATTTGCTAAACCACGTAATACTATTAGGGTCATAGGGTCTAGAACCAACTCTGTCCAAAGGCGGCATACACTTTGGACAGTTTGCCAGTCCATCGCAGAGCATCACACACACACACACACACACACACACACACACACACACACACACACACACACACACAGAGGCAATTTGGAACAGCCAATTAGTCTAATTGTGTACAGTATGTCTGTCGACTGTGGGACGAAACTGGAGTATCCACAGAAATCTCACACAAGCATGGGGAGAACATGCAAACTCCACCCATTAATGCCTTTGGCAATCCAGAGACTAGAATCCCGGACCTTTTTGCTGGGAGATGGACATGCTGATGGACCACTATGCCGAGGTAAGAATCAGCATTCCTTAAACGGAGTTTGTATTAATTATAATAATTGTCCACAGCTCATTTTTCAGGCATCTTTGAGAATGCAGTGTCAATAAAAATGACTGCAGTGACCTTGTCTTGGACAAAATAAGTGTAATGATGACCTTTTTTTCTGCATGCCGCATTGATCCGCATCAGGTTTATAAGGTCACAAAAGGTTTGGGAATTCTTGCAAGACACATGCGACTTACAATATTCACTGAAGGGAGTGTCAGCAGAACTAGCACACAAAGATCTCTGTTTTCACTGGACCATTAAGCAGAATCGAAATCTAATGAAAACAGCCTTTTATTATGTGGGATGTCAAACCCAAGATTAAAACTACAGACATATATTTCTGGATTAAACAGGTTAATCAGATAACAGAGAAGAATCTATTTCATCCTTTTGTATAATGACGCAGATATTAAATAAATTATTTCAACAAATAATTCAAACATCCATGTATTTATTGTAGTCAATTCATAAAAATCATAGATATACTGCACAGCACACTGTTTTAATTACAGTATTATTACTTATGGTTAACTACATGCACCACATGCACACATACTCCAGCATCCTGTTCCTTATCTCTTCATTGTTCTCCGATGACTTCCTGCTGTGCAAAACCTTAATTCATACACTATGTGATATAAAAAGCTGTTAAGAACTCAACAGGCATAACATTCAAATTCATCACTGAGCAGAGCTTGATCTGTGGTTCTGATGATAAGTCAGTTGTTCAACGACGATATAAAATGAGGTGGGACAACATAAACAGGACTTTGAGTGTAAAAATTGGCAAAATACAACCGCATAGAAACTCCATCCAAAAGTAGGAGAAGAAAGTCAATGGGAATAGTTATGGCCTTACATTGTTTAAACACAAGCAACACCCCAGAGACATGTGCTTCAATCCATAACGGAAGTAAAGCCGCATAAAGGAACTGTGTGGAATGTATTGCACAATTCAGAGGGTGTGTTATATTCTAACCTCTCCAAAAAGAAGCTGCATACAACTACAAATAAGAAATAAAAAGAAATAATTAGAGAAAAAACTTGATACACTAAATGTTTAACTCATCTACTGTCATTATAAATTCATTCTCTGAATTGCTTAATCCTAATTAGGGTCACGGGGAAGCTGGCACCCATCTCAGCTGACTCTGGGTGAGGACAGACTACACCCTGAACGGCTCGACAGGCCATCACAGCCAGAAATACACTGACGGAAGCCCAATGGCCTATTCTTTACAAATGACAGCAATGGTTCTTTAACAAGCCATTCAGCAGAGACAGTAAGAAACATGACTGTCTTTTGATAACCAAGTTAGCTGCACTGGGGTCACTGTCAAAGCAGTGACAACTCAGTGACAGTGAAGCTTGAACCCCCAACCTTCAGATCAGTAAGACCTCTGGGTCACCACTGCCCTGTTTATCACAATATGTTATGAAAACAATATTCAGAGACAAAAAGACTTGATCGTTCTTCCTTCTCTCATGACTGCCGACAGTGATATTTTATACAGTGCAATACAATACAATACAGCACAGTAATATAATAGCCGGCCTAATATTAATCAAGATGGTTATCCATATTATGCAACATTATACAGAATCTTCACTGATGTGTTAATGAGGGCAAAAACTCAGCAAATATTTCTAGAGGACAGTTGATTGTTTGTGGGGCTGGTGGCGTAGTGGTTAGGGTGCTGCGCTCATGATCAGAAGGTTGTTAGATCCCAGTTAGACCCCCACTGTGCTAAGACCCCTGGGCAATGTCTTAATTACACGTGTGCCTCTGTTCACCCAGCAGTATAAATGGGGACCAGTAAAAATATACTGGGAAGGTAACCTGGGATGGACTAGCGTCCCATCCAGGAGGAGTTGAACTCCTAGTCGCTTCACGCTATCGAAACCGGGGATACGCACCGGCCTGATGAGGCACTATGGCTCAGGTATAAAAAGCCCAACGGACTTTACCTATACAGAATCTTCACTCGTGTTAATGAGGGCGAAAACTCAGCAAATATGTCTAGAGGGCAGTTGATAAATCACATATTATTCATACACTACAATGTCACAAGACGATAAAATAATTTATAGTCCAGCTCTACTGTGTAAGCTGTGTGAGCAATCTGTCTGAAATTTCATATCACAATCTAAGCCATTTCATATCCTGATAAAAATATACTGCATGTCATGATATTGCACATTTTCTGTAAACTTTGAAGACCACCCAGCCATACATGCAAAGACACTGTGGACATTGGGAGGCAACAAGATGAAGCTAGTCTCAATTTCTACTAAATTCTTTATTATATTCTTTAAAAGTAATACTGCATTGAAAGTTTACATACATCTTTTCACAGCTTCAAAAAAAAAATTCTGAGGTGTGATTTAATTTAGATGAGTTTGCTACTGTAAACTCATAAAAATATGCTTACCTACACAAATAGATAAATCTAAGAGAGTTATTGCAGTTTATGTGCTGCATAAACTGTCTTCTCCCAGGGACTATAATATACAAATACATAGCTGGATACACTAACCAACATGAAATGATTGGATGAAGACAGGAATAAACTCGACTTCATAAGACAAATCTTAGAAGACAAAAAAAATCCTTGGATATTCCTGTGATATTTGCTTAATACAGTATATAACCATAGTATGGCTAACACTCTCATAAATACATGTCACATGATACAGTGCATATAAGGAAGTCCACATGTGCATAAATAAGCTGGCAGCTCATGAGTAAGATGGAGATGTAAAGTCCTTTACATACCGGGTATGACAAAAACATGTGAAACGAGTGTGTGCGAGACATTTGCACAAATAGTATACACACATAGTGAGATGTCATCTGTCATGCACTGTCATACATTTTTTCTGATACAGAAACAGACCCTGCAAGGCACTCTGACCAAATATCATACATAGAATAATTTACTCCAAAAACTACTACATTAAACTGGACTATAATTGAGAGATATGTTAAATGCATGCTTAGCATTTATTAAACTTATTATTATGGACAGTGTAAATTATTTTAATTAATATATTAAGCATGCACTGTCTGCCTTTTAAAGTTATTTATTTTATTTTATTTTTTGTTGTTTAAGCTCTTTATCACCAAAACAAGAAATGATTAAAAAAAATTCACAAACTTGGCTGTGGCCCTCTGTCTGTTTTCACAAAGTCCCATTACAGGATGGAAAGCC
>CM045734.1:35706063-35721063 GCA_024760905.1 Plotosus lineatus
CAGCCTAGCAGTGAGGTCCAGAAGTTCCTCTCCGCAGCCACTTCCTCAAGACTTCAGTGTCTACTAGGTCGACCTTGGTGTCTTTTCCTGGTTGAATAATTTGGGAGGCATTCTAATCAGATGCCCGAGTCACCTCAACTGGCTTCTCTCAGGAGCAGCAGTTCTAAGCTCCAAGCTCCTCCCAGATGGCTGAGCTTCTCACCCTATCTCTAAAGGAAAGCCCCGCCACCCTGCGAAGAAAGCTCATTTTTACTATCCACAATCTTGTCTTTCGGTCACTACCCAAAGCTCGTGACAATAGGTGAGGGTTGGAATGTAAATCGACTGGTAAATTGAGAGCTTTGCCTTGCGACTCAGCACCCCTCTTCACCAGGACGGACTAGTACAAGCTCCACTTTTAGGGCAGAGGCTGCACTGATCCACCTGTCGCTCCAGCCATCCCTCACTCATGAATAAGATCCCGAGATAATTTGGGTCTTTCTAGTGAACGCCTCCACTTGGGGCAGGACCTCATTCCAGACCTGAGGGCTGCATTCCACCCCTTTCCAGTTGAGAAATATGGTCTTTGATTGGAGCTGCTGATTTTCATTCCGGCTGCTTTCCACCCGTTGTGAATCGCTCCAATTAGAGTATTAGGTCCCAGATTGACGAAGCCAAAAGGACAACATCATCCGCAAAAAGCAGAGACGAGATCCAGTGGCCACCAAATCAGAACCCCTCAACCCCTCGGCTGCACCTAGAAATTCTGTCCATAAAAATTATGAACAGAATCAGTGAAAAAGGACAGCCCTGGTGGAGTTCAACCCCCAGTAGAAACAAATTCAACCTGTTGTGTTACAAATGTGGACCAAGCTTTGGCTCTGGTGATACAGAGACCAAATAGCCCATAGTTATGAGTCAGGTATGCCGTTCTGCTAGAGCATACCCCCACAAGATAGCCCAAGGGCCACGATCAAAAGCCTTCACTAAATCCACCCAACACATATGGACAGATTGGGCAAACTCTCATGCCCCTCCATGATCCTATATAGTGTGTAGAGCTGTTTGAGAGTACTGTGGCCAGAAAAAAAAAACCACACTGTTCCGCATGAATCCAAGGTTTAACCATCAATCCTCCACTCCAGTTCCCCTGCATAGACTTTCCTAGGTAGGCTGAGGAGTGTGATTCCACAATAATTGGGACCCACCGTCTGGTCCCCCTTTTCAAAAAGATGGATGACCTCCCTGGTTTGACAATCAAGAGGTATGGTCCCGGATGACCATGTGATGTTGCAGACATGGGTCAACCAAGAGAGTGTTACAACGTCCAGAGCCCTGAGATATTCAGGGCGGATCTCATTCACTCCAGGAGTAGGACCACCGATGAGTTTTTTAGTACCTTGTTGAACTCAGCCCAGTGATGGATGGACCTCCAGGGTCTTCCTTCTTCATAGAGGGCATGTTGATGGGATTGAAGAGGTCCTTGAAGCATTTTTTTCCACCTCCCAACAACATCCCCAGTCGAGATGAGCAGCTCCCCACTTACACTGCATTTTGAAGAACTGCTTCCACCTCCTGTGGCATGGGATTGTGGTCCAGAACTTTTTTAGACCAACCAATAGTCAATTTCCTGGCACTCACTGAACTCCTCCCACGTCTAAGATTTTGCTTCGGTGATAGCTCAGGATGCAGCACATTTGGCCTGCAGGTGTCCACCACCAAGGTCAGGTACGCACACACACACACACACACACACACACACACACACACATGTATATATATATATATATATATATATATATATATATATATATATATATATATATATATATATATATATATATACAGTCGGCCCTCTACTTACGAAATTAATCCGTTTCAGATCCTTTTTCGTAACCTGGAGTTTTCGTAAGTAGAGGTGCACTTTACATGTAAAACGCGTGATTCGTTCCAAGGCTCCCAAGACTACCCCATAAACACTTTAAAAATGATAAAAGTACACCAATTTTGTATGAAATATGTATGAAATACGTGTTAAAAGTAAAAGAAAATTATTTATTAAACCATTTAAACATTTTATTAACCATTTCATTAACATATTTATTAATTAAACCATTATTAAACCTTTTTTAGGAAGATGTCACAAAAACAAGGCCAATTATGCAAAAAAAAAAACACCCTAAGCCAACACAAAACAAAAAAACAACCCAAAATCTCCCATCAAAACTGGATATATTGTTGCATCTGTGTGCGCGCGCCACGCCCCCCGTCTGCTGGAGCCTAGTATTAAGTGTACCTCAGGATAATGTTTAATCATATTTCATACTTATATTTATGATCTATCTGTCTGCAGATTTTATTCCATTTCTATTTGTTCTTCAATTTCATTTCACTTTCACTTTCAGTTTCGACCTTGGACAGCTTTGTTGGTATCTCCAGTCTGTCTGTCTTCCTTTCGGCTTTTTCCCTTTTACTCGGGAGTCGCCACAGTGAATCAATTGATTAAATGCACGTTTGTTTTGGCAGATGTTTTTACATTGGATGCCCTTCCTGTCACAACCCTTTTAGCAAGGGACAGAAACATGCTGACGGCTTTGCAGCTACTCTTTACGAAAGTCAGCAATGGTTCTTTTACATGCCTCTCACCATAGACAGTGAGAGACATGGCCCGCCTTTGATAACCCAGTTAGCTGCACTGGGGGGGACAGTGACAACCTTGTGGAGAGTGGGAGTCGAACCCCCAACCTTTGGATCAGCGATCCAGCGCCCTATACCACTAGACCACCACTGCCCCCCTTTGTTGGTATCTCCAGATGTTTGTAAAATGAATGTTGGTAAGTTGGAGAGCATCTGTATTCATATTTTATTGACATTTTATGTTATTTTTTCAATGTTTAATTCTTATTATAAGCATTTATAGCATTGGATATGTATTTATTGACATTATATACACATATACATGTACGTATACATCAGTTGGGGTGGGGGGTTGGGAGAGGGGGCGTGATCCTATTTTCGCAGATTTCAATGGCCGCGTGGGGATCTCAATTGCAAACAAAAAACAACCCAAAACCTCCCATCAAAACTACTTACATTTTTGTGAGGTGTGCATCGGAATGTGTGAATACGCATCTGCGTGCGTCTATATGTGTGTGTGTATTTATATTGTATTTGCATCTTATGCATTATTTTTGAATGTTTAATTGTTATTACAAACATTTACTGCATCGAATATGTATTTATTTATATTATATACAGTACACATATACATTTACGTATACGTCAGTCAGATCGTGGTTGGGAGAATTGATCCTACATTTATATTTTTTTAGTATTTACATAAGCATTTATAGCATTCAATATGTATTTATTGATATTATATACACATATATGCAGGGGGTTTGATCCTACTTAGCAGAATATGGTGGTCGAGAGGGGATTTTGGTCCCAATTAACCGTGGATAGTGATGGATCCCTGTATATACGGTTGCAGTTATGAATTGTAATTATATTTAATAGTAGAGTTTGTGCCTCAGAATAATGTCTGCATGTTTGATTTGCCTCTACCATGCAATGCAAGACTATGCTGAACTAGTGAGTGGATTGACAGTTAATTTGGTTTACAGGTTTTGCTTCTTCATAAATGTACAGATATTATCTAAGCTGTTACATCTACAGAGAACATTCTTACATAAGAATGAAATAATGAATATATAACTGTTAAGAGTGTATTGAGCAACATAGCAATATAAATGACAGAATCTAACATAAAACGATATGTGCTTCTGTTTTGTCATTGAAGATATATCAAGTGCAGAGCCCTATGACTCATTCTTATGCTGACTACATTAACTGTCATTTTGCATTCAAGTGAACTTATATTAAAAAGATCTAATATATATCCATAAAACAGGTTCTCATTATACCGCTACATTATGATGTCAGAATGTTTTCTTTCAAAAAATCAACCAGCACCTCAAAACACCATATTTTTCATACTTTCATACACCATCTGATACTTTAATTACCCAGTCATCCTTGTTGACGTATAGCTTGACCATGATCCTATATAGTGTGTAGAGCTGTTTGAGAGTACTGTGGCCAGAAAAAAAAAACCACACTGTTCCGCATGAATCCAAGGTTTAACCATCAATCCTCCACTCCAGTTCCCCTGCATAGACTTTCCTAGGTAGGCTGAGGAGTGTGATTCCACAATAATTGGGACCCACCGTCTGGTCCCCCTTTTCAAAAAGATGGATGACCTCCCTGGTTTGACAATCAAGAGGTATGGTCCCGGATGACCATGTGATGTTGCAGACATGGGTCAACCAAGAGAGTGTTACAACGTCCAGAGCCCTGAGATATTCAGGGCGGATCTCATTCACTCCAGGAGCAGGACCACCGATGAGTTTTTTAGTACCTTGTTGAACTCAGCCCAGTGATGGATGGACCTCCAGGGTCTTCCTTCTTCATAGAGGGCATGTTGATGGGATTGAAGAGGTCCTTGAAGCATTTTTTTCCACCTCCCAACAACATCCCCAGTCGAGATGAGCAGCTCCCCACTTACACTGCATTTTGAAGAACTGCTTCCACCTCCTGTGGCATGGGATTGTGGTCCAGAACTTTTTTAGACCAACCAATAGTCAATTTCCTGGCACTCACTGAACTCCTCCCACGTCTAAGATTTTGCTTCGGTGATAGCTCAGGATGCAGCACATTTGGCCTGCAGGTGTCCACCACCAAGGTCAGGTACGCACACACACACACACACACACACACACACACACACACATGTATATATATATATATATATATATATATATATATATATATATATATATACAGTCGGCCCTCTACTTACGAAATTAATCCGTTTCAGATCCTTTTTCGTAACCTGGAGTTTTCGTAAGTAGAGGTGCACTTTACATGTAAACGCGTGTGATTCGTTCCAAGGCTCCCAAGACTACCCCATAAACACTTTAAAAATGATAAAAGTACACCAATTTTGTATGAAATATGTATGAAATACGTGTTAAAAGTAAAAGAAAATTATTTATTAAACCATTTAAACATTTTATTAACCATTTCATTAACATATTTATTAATTAAACCATTATTAAACCTTTTTTAGGAAGATGTCACAAAAACAAGGCCAATTATGCAAAAAAAAAACACCTAAGCCAACACAAAACAAAAAAACAACCCAAAATCTCCCATCAAAACTGGATATATTGTTGCATCTGTGTGCGCGCGCCACGCCCCCCGTCTGCTGGAGCCTAGTATTAAGTGTACCTCAGGATAATGTTTAATCATATTTCATACTTATATTTATGATCTATCTGTCTGCAGATTTTATTCCATTTCTATTTGTTCTTCAATTTCATTTCACTTTCACTTTCAGTTTCGACCTTGGACAGCTTTGTTGGTATCTCCAGTCTGTCTGTCTTCCTTTCGGCTTTTTCCCTTTTACTCGGGAGTCGCCACAGTGAATCAATTGATTCGTACGTTTGTTTTGGCAGATGTTTTTACATCGGATGCCCTTCCTGTCACAACCCTTTTTAGCAAGGGACAGAAACATGCTGACGGCTTTGCAGCTACTCTTTACGAAAGTCAGCAATGGTTCTTTTACATGCCTCTCACCATAGACAGTGAGAGACATGGCCCGCCTTTGATAACCCAGTTAGCTGCACTGGGGGGGACAGTGACAACCTTGTGGAGAGTGGGAGTCGAACCCCCAACCTTTGGATCAGCGATCCAGCGCCCTATACCACTAGACCACCACTGCCCCCCTTTGTTGGTATCTCCAGATGTTTGTAAAATGAATGTTGGTAAGTTGGAGAGCATCTGTATTCATATTTTATTGACATTTTATGTTATTTTTTCAATGTTTAATTCTTATTATAAGCATTTATAGCATTGGATATGTATTTATTGACATTATATACACATATACATGTACGTATACATCAGTTGGGGTGGGGGGTGGGGAGAGGGGGCGTGATCCTATTTTCGCAGATTTCAATGGCCGCGTGGGGATCTCAATTGCAAACAAAAAACAACCCAAAACCTCCCATCAAAACTACTTACATTTTTGTGAGGTGTGCATCGGAATGTGTGAATACGCATCTGCGTGCGTCTATATGTGTGTGTGTATTTATATTGTATTTGCATCTTATGCATTATTTTTGAATGTTTAATTGTTATTACAAACATTTACTGCATCGAATATGTATTTATTTATATTATATACAGTACACATATACATTTACGTATACGTCAGTCAGATCGTGGTTGGGAGAATTGATCCTACATTTATATTTTTTTAGTATTTACATAAGCATTTATAGCATTCAATATGTATTTATTGATATTATATACACATATATGCAGGGGGGGGGGGTTTGATCCTACTTCGCAGAATATGGTGGTCGCAGAGGGGATCTTGGTCCCAATTAACCGTGGATAGTGATGGATCCCTGTATATACGGTTGCAGTTATGAATTGTAATTATATTTAATAGTAGAGTTTGTGCCTCAGAATAATGTCTGCATGTTTGATTTGCCTCTACCATGCAATGCAAGACTATGCTGAACTAGTGAGTGGATTGACAGTTAATTTGGTTTACAGGTTTTGCTTCTTCATAAATGTACAGATATTATCTAAGCTGTTACATCTACAGAGAACATTCTTACATAAGAATGAAATAATGAATATATAACTGTTAAGAGTGTATTGAGCAACATAGCAATATAAATGACAGAATCTAACATAAAACGATATGTGCTTCTGTTTTGTCATTGAAGATATATCAAGTGCAGAGCCCTATGACTCATTCTTATGCTGACTACATTAACTGTCATTTTGCATTCAAGTGAACTTATATTAAAAAGATCTAATATATATCCATAAAACAGGTTCTCATTATACCGCTACATTATGATGTCAGAATGTTTTCTTTCAAAAAATCAACCAGCACCTCAAAACACCATATTTTTCATACTTTCATACACCATCTGATACTTTAATTACCCAGTCATCCTTGTTGACGTATAGCTTGACAGAACCAGCTTTTCTTTGCAGCTTCTAAACAGAAAAATGTTCCCTATTTGGCTCGATGCCCATGTGTCTAGGGCTGTACATATATCACCAGTTAACATTCACAGCAATCCAAAGAGGCTTTCACGTTCTTCTTAATGCCGAGGTATTTTGTTAAAGGCAAGAAAGTCTTTATATATTCATGGAAAAGTTGCAATTGCACTGTGAACCTGAGCTCCATTTGCAGGCTTGTCTTCGAGACAAAACGTAAAATAATATGTGGAGTGTAACAATAGGCATGAATAAGGATATGAGACACATCACACCTAATCTTGTATGATGAGAATCGCTCTGAGTCTGCCAGTATTATGTTTGTGGATTTGAGGACGTGTATATTTTAATGCATTCAGCCTTTGAAGATTGATAATGCATGACTTTTCTAATATCACAATCTGTGACAGATCTTATCTGGATTACTAACTGCCACACTTTCAGCCAGTGACATCATGCAACAGAGTAAACAGCAATCCTTTAGAAAATGTCAAATACAGTCGACCCCCAACTTACGAAATTAATCCGTTCCAGAGCCCTTTTCGCGTAGCGGGGATTTCGTAAGTAGGGGTTGCATCTTACATGTTAAACGCCTAATTCATTCCAAGGCTCCAGTCTTTGGACTGGATAAACCCCATAAACCATTTAAAAACCGATAAAAGTACACCAATTTTGTATGAAATATGTGTTAAAAGTAAAAGAAAATTATTTATTAAACCATTTAAACATTTTAATGAACATATTAAAGCATTTTATTAACATATTTATTAATTAAACCATTATTAAACATTTTTTATTAACACACACACACACACACACACACACACACACACACACACACTTACTTCTCTCTCTCTCTCTCTCTCTCTCTCTCTCTCTCTCTCTCTTTCTCTCTATCTCTCTCACAAGACGTGGAATTCAAAGCGCATTCCCTGCTTGAAATTCAACTTTAATTTGATTCCTTGAAGGATTGGAATTCCAGATAAGCTCAAATGCGCCCACATTTATTCAACATTTACTGAATTAAACAACTTAAAACACTAAAAACTAAAGCGTTATTCCTTCTCTCTCTGTCTCTCTCTCTCTATCTCTCTCTTGCGCGCGCACTGCGGGCCACGCCCACAAAACGTGAATTCAAAGTGCATTCCCAGCTTGATAAAATCAACTTTAATTTGATTCATTGAGGGATCGGAATTCCAGATGAGCTCAAATGCACCCACATTTATTAAACATTTACTGAATTAAACAATTTAAAAAACTAAACTAAAAACTAAAGAGGGAAGCTTCCTTCTGTCTCTATCTGGGAGGCCAGCGGGGCAGGATGTTGAGAGACAGCCAATGAGAGAGAACTCACGTGTGAAATTTTGTTGGCGCGTTTGTTTCGTATTTCGGGGACGGAAACTCAGGAAAATGGTTTTCGTAACCCGGGACTTTCATACACAGGGGTCTTTGTAAGTTGGGGACCGATTGTATACCAATTAGCCATAGCATTAAACCCACCTGACTGGACTGTGGCTACACAGCCACATACCCATTCTGATACCTTTTAGTAAACATTTACATAATGAGCATTTGGTACATCATCTTACCAAGAGCAACTTACAATTAGCCGTTTTTTCTAATATATCTGCCCAACTGAAGGTTAAGGGCCTTGTAAAAAAGCTTAACAATGGCAATTTGGGGCTGCAACCCAAACCCTCCGATCATTAACCCAGAGCCTTAACCACTGAGCCACCACCGCCTAACAGTCATAAAAACAATTTTATCAGTTTGTGCTAGACTACCTTTTTCTGTGGGCTCAGCCCAGACTTACCAGCCTTTGATTTCTATGTATGGCAATGCGCTGTGGGCACCATCAACACTCTTGCCAGCTCAATGGTTGTCCTTCTTTGGTCCACCTTTGGCAGGTACATGCCAGGAACACCCTACAACACCCACTGTTTTGGAGATGAATAAACCCAGTCATTATGCCATCACAACGTGGCCGTTCTCAAAGTCATTCGGGTCTTTATGCCTGCTCATTGTACTGCGTCCAACACATCCATTTAAAAAACAAGAATGTGTTCCCTGGTTTTGTTTTTGTTTGTTTGTTTGTTTTTTTTTGGCAAGATCGATTCTGCAAAACCAAACTAAAAACGAACCTACTGAATTTGTATGTATGTGTGCAAAGAATGGAATCAAGTAGCAAGATTTATTAGTCTTTTTTTTATATAGGTGGAAGCCTAACTAAACCACATGATTAAAAATGCACTTACGCCAGAAACCTTTGTGACGAATTCATCACGTCGGGCAACGAAAACAGATAACAACAGCACTTCAGGTATTTCCTGGCATGCAGTTGTCCAGATCAGTATGTAGGCTGTATGAGTAAATCTCGAAACCATTATGGCCATATTTGGACCTCTCTATATGCAGTAAGCTGTTTACTTATGGTTAGACTAAATTTTGGATCATTTGCATTTTTAGATTTATGGATGCGGTGAAGGCGGACATGAAGGTCGTTGGAGTAAGAGTAGAAGATGCAGAGGATAGGGAGAGATGGAGGCAGATCATTTGCTGTGGCGACCCCTGAAGGGAACAGCCGAAAGGAAAAAAAGAAGAAGAAGACTAAATTTTCGATGAGGGTAGCAGTCACATGTGGGGTTAGCAGTTAGGTGTCCACATATTTTTGCTCATGTCGTTTATGCTCTTGTTTTGCACACTGACAAACACATTTGGTTGCTCTGTTCATGCTGCAGTCCTGCATTTTTCCTTCAAGATTTCTTCTCTTTCAAACTTACTGACCAGTAACACAGAGAAAACACAGCTAAACATAATAAGCCTAACACAGGAAACGGCCACTGATGCTATGATGCCGTACCATAAATGCACTGATTCAAGTCCAGTGAGCTGCCATTCAGGTCCAATTTTAGTAGTTTAGACGCACGATTTTACGAGCAATCTCAGAATCAATTCTGCTGTTTCAAATCTGTACACTGTATACTACAGTGCAGTGGTGCAGGTGTAGTATATACAAATTGCCAAAACAAAAATAAAATTCTGTAATGAGGCAGGAAAAGAAAACTGGAAACACCCAAAACTCACTTCAAATAGAAATGTTAGGGAATTTGTTAAGGTAGTCAATAAAACCCTGCATTTAATAAAAAAGCTTTATTTTGGTGGCGGTTTTCATAAATTACGCAATACAGGGATCCCTCACTACTTCGCGCTTCGATTCATGCGGCTTCCATGCATCGTGTTTTTTTTAAAATATTCATTGAATTAAAAAAATAAGGAAATTAAGGAAGAATGGGGCGCGTGGGTTAAGGAAAATGCTGCAAAAACAAGGCCAATTATGCAAAAAAAAAAAAAAAAAAAAAAACCTCGAAACAAACACAAAACAAAAAACAACCCAAAACCACCCATCAAAACTACTTATATTTTTGTGAGGTGCGCATCTGAGTGCGCGTGCGCGTGTCTGTATGTGTGTGTATTTATATTTTATTTACATCTTATGCATTATTTTATTGTTTATTTGTTATTATAAGCATTTATGGCATTGAATATGTATTTTTTGATATTATATACACATATACATGTATGTATACATCAATGGGGGGGGGGGGTTGATCCTACTTCGCCGAATTTGGTGGTCGCAGGGGGATCTTTTTCTTCTTCTTTTCCTTTCTGCTGTTCCCTTCAGGGGTCACCACAGCAAATTATCTGCCTCCATGTCACCCTATCCTCTGCATCTTCTACTCTTACTCCAACTACCTTCATGTCCTCCTTCACCACATCCATAAATCTTCTATTTGGTCTTCCTCTGGGCCTTCTGCCTGGTAGTTCCAATCCTACTACCAATATATTCACTATCCCTCCTCTGTATGTTCAAACCATCTCAATCTAGCCTCTCTGACTTGGAGACTCTCTGAGTCTCCAAAACGTCTTACATGTGTTGTCCCACTGATGTACTCATTCCTGATCCAATCCATCCTCGTTACTCCCAAAGAGAACCTCAACATTTTCATCTCTGCTACCTCCAGCTCTGCCTGCTGTCTTATTGCCAGGGCCACTGTTTCTAAACCAGACAACATCACTGGCCTCAACACTGTCTTGTACACTTTTCCTTTCATTCTTGCTGATACCCTCCTATCACACATCACACCGGACACTTTTCTCCAACCATTCCAACCTGCCTGCACACGCTTCTTCACCTCTTTTCCACACTCTTCACTTCTCTGGATTGTTGACCCTAAGTACTTAAAATCCTCCACCTTCTTTAACTCTGCCCCCTGTAACCTCACCATTCGTCTTGGGTCCTTCTCGTTTACACACATGTATTCTGTCTTACTGAGGCTAACCTTCATTCCCCTCCTTTCCAGGGCATACCTCCACCTCTCTAGATTTTCCTGCACTTGTTCTCTGCTCACACTACAGATCACAATGTCATCTGCAAACATCATAGTCCATGGAGATTCTTGTCTAACCTCATCTGTCAGCCTGTCCATCACCATAGCAAACAAGAAGGGGCTGAGAGCTGACCCTTGATGCAGTCCCACCTCCACCTTGAACTCTTCTGTCACACCGACAGCACACCTCATCACTGTCTTACATCTCTCATACATGTCCTGCACCACTCTAACATACTTCTCTGCCACTCCAGACTTCCTCATACAATACCACAGTTCTTCTCTCGGCACCCTGTCATATGCTTTCTCCAGATCCACCAAGGCGCAATGCAGCTCCCTCTGACCTTCTCTGTACTTCTCTATTAACATCCTCAAGGCAAACACTGCATCTGTGGTGCTCTTTCTTGGCATGAAACCAAACTGTTGTTCCCAAATGCTGACCTGTGCCCTTAGTCTAGCTTCCACTATTCTTTCCCATAACTTCCCAGTGTAGAATTTCCCAAATCGTTTGGCTCATCAACTTTATCCCTCTGTAGTTGCCACAACTCTGCACGTCTCCCTTGTCAGGAAATCTACTGCTACCTCCCCTAGACACTTCCATACCTCCACCGGTATGTCATCAGGACCAACTGCCTTTCCACTCTTCATCCTCTTCAATGTCCTCCTCACTTCACCCTTACTAATCTTTGCTCCTTCCTGGTCCTCAACGGTCACTCCTACTCTTTTTTCTCTCATTTTCCTCATTCATCAGCTCTTCAAAGTACTCTTTCCATCTTCCCAGCCCTTTTCTGTCATCAGTCAGTATATTCCCCTCTCTGTCCTTTATCACTCTAACTTGGTGCATGTCTTCCCCATCTCTATTTCTCTGCTGTGCTAACCTGTATAAATCATTTTCTCCCTCCTTACTGTCCAACCTATCATACAAGTCATCATACGCCCTCTGTTTGGCCTTTGACACCGCTACCTTCGCCTTACGCTGTGTCTCCCTGTACTTTTGTTTACTCTCTTCAGTCCTCTCTATGTCCCACTTCTTCTTAGTTAACCGCTTCCTTTGTACACACTCCTGCACTTCCTCATTCCACCACCAAGTCTCCTTCTCTACTTTCCTTCCAGAGGACACACCAAGTACTCTCCTACCTGTCTCCCTGATCACATTGGCTGTGGTTCTCCAGTCATCTGGAAGCACTTCCTGACTACCCAAAGCCTGTTTCAACTCCTCCTTGAAGACAACACGACACGCTTCCTTTTTCAGCTTCCACCACTTTGTCTTCTGCTCTGCCTTTGCCTTTTTCACCTTCCTCACCATCAGCGACATCCTGCACACCACCATCCTATGCTGTTTGGCAACACTCTCACCCACTACTACTTTGCAGTCACTGACTTCCTTCAAATTACATCTCCTACACAAGATGTAGTCTACCTGTGTGCTCCTCCCTCCACTTTCATAAGTCACCCTATGCTCCTGTTTCTTCTGGAAGAAAGTATTCACCACAGCCGTTTCCATCCTTTTTGCAAAATCGATCAACATCTGTCCTTCTGTGTTCCTGTCCTGGATACCAAACCTGCCCATCACTTCCTTGTTCCCTCTGTTGCCTTCACCAACATGTCCATTGAAGTCTGCACCAATGACCATGCTTTCACCTCTGGGAGTACTGTGCATCACTTCATCTAACTCACTCCAGAATCTCTCCTTCTCTTTTAGCTTACATCCTGCCTGTGGGCATAAGCACTAACAACATTGAACATCACGCCTTCAATTTCTTACTTGAGACTCATCACTCTGTCTGACACTCTTTTCACTTCTAGAACATTCCTGACAAACCCCTCCTTCAAGATGAATCCTACTCCAGCTTAAACCTGCTCCTAAGCTTGTAGCCTTGCCACCTTTCCACCTGGTCTCCTGAACACACAGTATGTCCACCTTCCTCCTCTGCATCATGTCAGCATTCCAACATTCAAAGTCCCTCCTCTCAGTCCTAGACTCACGCCTTTCCTCTTCTCTCTCCACCTACGGACACACCTCCCACCTTTCCTTCTTCGACCAACAGTAGTCCAATTTCCACCAGCACCCTGTTGGTTAACAGCACTGATAGCGGTTGTTGTTAACCCGGGCCTGGACTGATCCGGTATGAATTTCGTTTTGATCATTTGCATGAGAATTTTGGCAGAAGTTTTACGCCGGATGCCCTTCCTGTCGCAACCCTCTGCATTTATCCGGGCTTGAGACTGGCGTGAGGGTGAACACTGGCTTGTGCCCCCCCGACCCCCCATGACTGCATTTGGTCGCAGGGGAATCTCAGTCCCAATTAACCGCGGTAAGTGAGGGATCCCTGTATATCTATTTTACTATTCTTTAAACTATATTAATGCCGCAAAAAAAATTATTGTCTCCACATTTAACCCATTCAAAGTGAGCACACATACGTAAACATAGACACACTCAGGGTGGTGGGCATCCACCCACACTACGGTGCCTGAAGAGCAGTTGGGGGTTAGGTGCCATGCTCAAGGGCATTTTATCCATGAAGTTGGAAGACAGGAAGGAGCTGTTCACTCCCCTGGTGCCAGGCATTTTTCACACTGTCTCGGGAATCAAACCAGCAACCTTATGATCCCAAACCCACTTATATAAGGCCATTAGGCCACAGCTGCCCCACAGGTTATCTGAGTGTGTGTGAAGAGCACGAAGACTTTAGTTAAGTGTGACAACTGGAAATAAAAGTTTTCATTTCTCTTTGATGCAGTAAATAATGTTTATGCCTAACAGCTTCACTGTCTCAGTTTGGATACTGAGCTCATGTGACTGTCCGAACAGAGATTCTGTGTATGCCCTCTCTGAGTTTTCTGATGCTTTACTTTGTTTGTTTTGTTTGTTTTGTTTTTTTGTTTCCCCCAGTTGTCCATAAATATGCTGGGCTGGCTATGTTAAATTGCACCTATGTGTGAATTTGAGAGTGCATGGTGCCTTAAGAAGGATTACTGTCTAATCCAAGCTCTACTGTTATTCCTCCAGAGTTAGAAAACTGGATAAAGTAATGAAAAAACAGCTGCAAGTCTTTTAACGATCTTTCTTTCAACGTTCCCTGAAGAGTGCAAGGATTGTAGTTTGTATTTTGTCTTGTACGGTATACAGTACTATAATTATTTTACATGTTTACTGATGCATTTCAAACATCCTTAAAATTTCTTTTTTACTTTTCTCAGTACAAAGTGATGTGACACAATACTCGTCTGTGGACACAGTGGAAATGGGTTATTTCTTTAATATGAACATTAAGCCACTCATTCTGTCACTTTCCAACCCGTTTAATCCTATTAGGGTCATGGGGAGGCTAGCACCTAATTCAGATGACACTGGAGAAGGTGTGATACACCCTAATCAGCTCGCCAGACCACTGCAGCGCAAACATTCACCTCATGTCCATACCAAGGGGAAATTTGGAACAGGTAATTAGCCTGATGTGTGTGTGTCTTTGGACTGTAAGAAGAAACCGGAACACCCAAAGGAAACTACACAAGCATGAGGAGAACATGCAAACTCCACGCA
>CM045734.1:35726063-35801063 GCA_024760905.1 Plotosus lineatus
ACGGGTTAACAACGACCGCCATCAGAGCTGTCAACCAACAGGGTGCTGATGGCAATTGGACTACTGTTGGTCGAAGAAGGAGAGGCGGGAGGCGTGTCCGTAGGCAAAGAGAGAAGAGAAAAGGACTGAGAGTAGGGACTTTGAATGTTGGAATTATGCAAGGAAAAGGCAGAGAGCTGGCTGACATGATGCAGAGGAGGAAGGTGGACATACTCTGTGTTCAGGAGACCAGGTGGAAATGTAGCAAAGCTAAAAGCTTAGGAGCGGGGTTTAAGCTGTTTTATCATGGTGTGGATGGGAAGAGAAATGGAGTAGGAGTCATCTTGAAGGAGGGGTTTGTCAGGAATGTTCTAGAAGTGAAAAGAGTGTCAGACAGAGTGATGAGTCTCAAGTTAGAAATTGAAGGCGTGATGGTCAATGTTGTTAGTGCTTATGCCCCACAGGCAGGATGTGAGCTAGAAGAGAAGGAGAGATTCTGGAGTGAGTTAGATGAAGTGATGCAGAGTACCCCCAGAGGTGAAAGAGTGGTCATTGGGGCAGACTTCAATGGACATGTTGGTGCAGCCAACAGAGGGGACGAGGAAGTGATGGGCAGGTTTGGTATCCAGGACAGGAACACAGAAGGACAGATGTTGATCGATTTTGCAAAAAGGATGGAAATGGCTGTGGTGAATACTTTCTTCCAGAAGAAACAGGAGCAGAGGGTGACTTATAAAAGTGGAGGTAAGAGCACACAGGTAGACTACATCTTGTGTAGGCGATGTAATTTGAAGGAAGTCAGTGACTGCAAAGTAGTAGTGGGTGAGAGTGTTGCCAAACAGCATAGGATGGTGGTGTGCAGGATGTCGCTGATGGTGAGGAAGGTGAAAAAGGCAAAGGCAGAGCAGAAGACAAAGTGGTGGAAGCTGAAAAAGGAAGCGTGTCGTGTTGTCTTCAAGGAGGAGTTGAAACAGGCTTTGGGTAGTCAGGAAGTGCTTCCAGATGACTGGAGAACCACAGCCAATGTGATCAGGGAGACAGGTAGGAGAGTACTTGGTGTGTCCTCTGGAAGGAAAGTAGATAAGGAGACTTGGTGGTGGAATGAGGAAGTGCAGGAGTGTGTACAAAGGAAGCGGTTAACTAAGAAGAAGTGGGACATAGAGAGGACTGAAGAGAGTAAACAAAAGTACAGGGAGACACAGTGTAAGGCGAAGGTAGCGGTGTCAAAGGCCAAACAGAGGGCATATGATGACTTGTATGATAGGTTGGACAGTAAGGAGGGAGAAAATTATTTATACAGATCGGCACAGCAGAGAAATAGAGATGGGGAAGACATGCACCAAGTTAGAGTGATAAAGGACAGAGAGGGAAATATACTGACTGATGACAGAAAAGGGCTGGGAAGATGGAAAGAGTACTTTGAAGAGCTGATGAATGAGGAAAATGAGAGAAAAAAGAGTAGGAGTGACCGTTGAGGACCAGGAAGTAGCAAAGATTAGTAAGGGAGAAGTGAGGAGGGCATTGAAGAGGATGAAGAGTGGAAAGGCAGTTGGCCCTGATGACATACTAGTTGAGGTATGGAAGTGTCTAGGGGAGGTAGCAGTAGATTTTCTGACAAGAATATTCAACAAGGTCTTAGAAAGTGAGCAGATGCCGGAGGAATGGAGGAGAAGTTTGCTTTTGCCCATTTTTAAGAACAAGGGAGATATACAGAGTTGTGGCAACTACAGAGGGATACAGTTGATGAGCCATACAATCAAGTTATGGGAAAGAATAGTGGAAGCTAGACTAAGGGCAGAGGTCAGCATTTGTGAACAGCAGTTTGGTTTCATGCCAAGAAAGAGCACCACCGATGCAGTGTTTGCCTTGAGGATTTTAATAGAGAAGTACACAGAAGGTCAGAAGGAGCTGCATTGTGCCTTTGTGGATCTGGAGAAAGCATATGACAGGGTGCCGAGAGAAGAACTGTGGTATTGTATGAGGAAGTCTGGAGTGGCAGAGAAGTATGTTAGAGTGGTGCAGGACATGTATGAGAGATGCAAAACAGTGGTGAGGTGTGCTGTCGGTGTGACAGAAGAGTTCGAGGTGGGACTGCATCATGGGTCAGCTCTCAGCCCCTTCTTGTTTGCTATGGTGATGGATAGGCTGACAGACGAGGTTAGACAAGAATCTCCATGGACTATGATGTTTGCAGATGACATCGTGATCTGTAGTGAGAGCAGAGAGCAAGTGGAGGAAAATCTAGAGAGGTGGAGGTATGCCCTGGAAAGGAGGGGAATGAAGGTTAGTCTCAGTAAGACAGAATACATGTGTGTGAACGACAAGGACCCAAGAGGAACGGTGAGGTTACAGGGGGCAGAGATAAAGAAGGTGGAGGATTTTAAGTACTTAGGCTCAACAATCCAGAGCAATGGAGAGTGTGGAAAAGAGGTGAAGAAGCAAGTGCAGGCAGGTTGGAATGGATGGAGAAAAGTGTCCGGTGTGATGTGTGATAGGAGAGTATCGGCAAGAATGAAGAGAAAAGTGTACAAGATGGTGATGAGGCCAGCAATGTTGTATGGTTTAGAGACAGTGGCCCTGGGGAAAAGACAGGAGTCAGAGTTGGAGGTAGCAGAGATGAAAATGTTGAGGTTCTCTTTTGGAGTAACGAGGATGGATAGGATCAGAAACGAGTACATCAGAGGGACAGCACATGTTAGATGTTTTGGAGACAAAGTCAGAGAGGCTAGATTGAGATGGTTTGTACAGAGGAGGGATAGTGAGTATATTGGTAGTAGGATGCCAGAGGAAGACCAAAGAGAAGATTTATGGATGTGGTGAAGGCGGACATGAAGGTAGTTGGAGTAAGAATAGAAGATGCAGAGGATAGGGAGAGATGGAGGCAGATCATTTGCTGTGGCGACCCCTGAAGGGAACAACCGAAAAAAAAGGAAGAAGGCACACCAACATGATAAAATACATATTTGAAGGTCAGAGTGCAACTGTGATTTAATAGTCGTGTTAGTGTCCAATATTCTGTGTTCAACAGTGTGGTGGGACAGTTGGATGTCCGATACCACACGTTTTAGTTTGTCGTTTTCAGGAGACAAGATTTCAACAATGTCACTAAGGGATTTTATCATGAACTTTCCTTCACTGTATGGTGTTTTGGCCTGTGCAATATTCCAAGCCAGTTGATATGATGCAAGCGTTACGGTCTCTGAGCTCCCCGTAAATTTTTGGAAAAAAACTGTATCTGCTTTTCTTCCTGACATTTCAAAGTGAACAACTTGTACTTGCAAAATTCTGTCCCTTTTGGAAATTCCTGGTCAAATTTAGCATGCAGTGAGCTGAGGTGGTGCTGAAGATTTCCAAGTTTTGAAATGCACCAAAGATGCCTGACATATAAGGCAGAATGGCTTTCCATTACATTCAAGAACAACAACAAAACTCCCACTCTGTTAAAAATGTCCTTTGTTCATCTTTATATTTTCATTTTGCTGCCATTTTAAGAGCAAATTTGACACAAATTGTTGACTGAAATGATCTCGTCCATACTGGGAAGCTTTGCAGTGTTTTCATCTCACGCACACAAGCATTTGAACTCAAGCGAAGCAAACACGCACATTTAAAAAACCACAAACTTTGATATGAACATAAAAGCCACGTGAAACTAGGCAAAGAGCCACATGCAGCTCGGAAGCCGCGGGTTGCCGCGAGTTACCTGACCTAGTAAAGCAAATGGGTGCCAGTAAAATTATTGTGAAGGTAGCCTGCAAACGGATTAGCATCCCATCCAGAAGGAGATGATCTCCTAGTCACTTCAAACTACAGAAACTGGTCAGTGGCTCAGTGGTTAAGGCTATAGGTTACTGATCTGAAGTTTGATTCAAGCCCCAGCAGGCCCAGGCTAAGACTGTTGGGCCCTTGAGCAAGGCCCTTAACCTTCTATTGCTTACTTGTGTCAAAATAAAATAATAATTAAGTGTGCCAAGTCCTGTAAATGTAAATGGATAAGCTCCAGCTCCGATGAACTAGTAGACTCAGATGTTAAAAGCCCAGCAGACTTGCCTACCCTCCATACATAAATACATATACACACCCTCTGTTGACACCGCCTCCACCTTATATCTCAAAATATGAGGAAGGTCACTGCATTTGATAACGAGTCTCTCTTTGACCCAAAATTTATGAAATCCACACTTTGTGGACAAGAAAGTAAATAGATAAGTGGGGGCCAATTGAAAATCTTGTGTTTTTATCAACAACATTGTGAAAACCCCCCTCCGGTAAGCTTGTGTTTTCTAACCAGTGCTATGCAACTTTGCCTTGGATAGGTGTTATTTCTCAGCTTTATAAGAACAAGAGATAAAAACATCTGTTTATTTATTCTTACTCTACATGACATACATGCATGTAGAAATAACACAGAGAACAGCTGAAGAGAGCTGGGTGAAGAAAAGGGAGTGACAGGGAGAAAGAACGAGAAGATGGCAATTTGGAAAGAAATTCACTCGAGTATCCTAAAGAATACCAATGAGCCTCAAGCTATGTCTCAATTCAAGTCATACTCTGCACACACCACTACATGAAATATTTAATAATGCGTGCACTATAAAGCTCAGAGGAGGAATTAATTTCATTCAGGCTATAGTTATCTCATTAATAAACCTATAATATCTTTGTGTAATTAGGTCGAGCTCATCTTGCCCTCTCCTTGTACAGTACATTCCCCCTGTAGCTTAGGCATTGTGTGGACCTATAATCTCCAACTGCCTTTAAGACTTGTTATGAAGATTAAGTCAAACTGGTTTAAATGACATGAATTAGTTAACACTTTTGTAAATACAGTGGTACCTGACTTTTAGAAAGTCTCACCAACGAAAAATGCAGGTTATGAAACATATTTTCCTAAAATTTTTGTCTCTGGATATGAAGCAAGTTCAGGTTACAAAAGCGCCATCTTAAAAATTCAAACACGCCATTCAAACATTCTAACAATGCGCGAGTTGCTTTCCCATTGGTTGTCTCCCAACACCCTGCCTCGCTGGCCTCCCATTGGCTATGAGGGAGCTGAATCTCCTTAATACAGTACTGTACCCAAAATGCTTTTCATGTGCCTTCGACCCATTGTTCGACACGCACACGTGAAGGAGAGTTGTACTGTTGATTCGTGAGTTTTGTGAGTTTTTTTGAGTGTGCTTATTGCAAAGTTATTTTTCGTTCTTAATTATGAGCCCCAAGAAAGTGATTCCCGGTGAGACTGAATAGAAGAAGCTGGCTCCGTTATCAATAAAAGTAAAACAGGAGATGATAAAAAAAAAATATGAAAGTGAGATACGGTTGTGTAAAATCGCAAAGGAGTATGGCCGAAACCCCTCTACAATCGAGACGATGTTGAAGCAGGAGGAGGCATTAAAACAGTGGTTCTTCACCTTGTTGGTGGTACTGAACCCCACCAGTTTCATATGCTTATTCACCGAGCCCTTCTTTAGTGAAAAATAAAATATGATTTTTTTTTTTCAAATTCAAGACACAGGTATATGTTTTTACTGGGGCACCAAAATGAACCGTGCATTAACATCACTGTGTTCAAAGAACAAAACCAATACAATGCATGAACTCCGCCCATCACAACTACTTACATTTTTATGTGAGGTGCGCATCTGAGTGCGTGCGTGTGCGTGCATCTGTATATGTGTGTATTTGTTTTATTTACATTGTATGAATTATTTTTTAATGTTTAATCGTTATTATAAGCATTTATAGCATTGAATGTGTATTTATATATGTACATATACATGTACGTATACGTCAGTCAGCACAGGGTTGATCCTACTTTTCAAATCATGCAGATAGGACGCCGACGAATATCACGTTCTGTTATATATGTGAGTCCATGTTGTACATATTCGTCCAACCACTTTCTTTTTTACTCAACATAGTATGGATTAAAACATTAAGAAAGAAATCACACGACGTACCATCACAACAGTCACAATTCAACTACTGAGTGCACCAAATTTCCTGCAGCACAAATTGGCCAAGCAATGTAGTGTGATCACCTGCAGCCAGTGATGGCCAAGCGGGGCGTGTCGTCAGGAAGATGAGTCAGGTGTGTGTCTTGACCTCCGCCGAACCCCTGAGACTGACTCACCAAACCCCTAGGGTTCGACCGAACCCAGGTTAGGAACCACTGCATTAAAAGCAGAGATACAGTGACAGAGGCGATTTTTGAATCAGAAAAGGACCTTCAAAGCGGAGATCCAGTGACGGAGGCGATTATTTCGGAAAAAGCAACCGCCATATTTAAGGACCTCATGAATGAGGGTGGGGGTGAGTATTCTTCAGACCAGCAACACCCGGACTTTAAAGCGTCACATGGGTGGTTCGAGAGCTTTAAAAAAAGGTAAATAATTTTCTTTTACTTTTAACACATATTTCATACACATTTCATACAAAATTGGTGTACTTTTATCATTTTTAAAGGGTTTATGGGGTAGTATTTGGAGCCTTGGAACGAATCACGTGTTTTACAAATGCTGTTCAACTTACGAAAAATGCAGTTTACGAAAAGGTGCTGTAACGAATTAATTTCGTAAAGTCAGGTACCACCGTACCCACAGATCCACAATTGTGTAAATACACACTGTTCAAACAGTATGTTGTGGTACATACAGTATGAAGGGCTGAGAACCAGAATGGTTTAAGTTTCTGTCTGTAACTTATGTATGTAAGTGATAAAATTCAACTTACAAGAAAAGTTTGTACAATTTGTTTCCCAAGTCTTAAGTTTGTCAAATTGATTTATTATGGTTTAAATAAATTTTGCATTAAATAAAAATTTAATTTTCTATTTGCTTTATTGAAAGAATGTTGTTTTGACAGGCTTTATCAGTTTTTATGGCTTAATGATGGATTTCGTGCAAGTAAAGGAACAGAATAGACTTGTTACATGCTATTAGCCTTATTTTTTTGTGTGTAATTTAAAATCATTAACACTCGTCCATTCATTTTGTGAACCGCTTAATCCTAATTAGGGTCATGGGGAGACTGGTGCCTAGCTCAGCCAACTCTGGGTAAGGGCAGAGTACCCTCTGTACAGTTCGCCATGCCATCGCACGACAGAAACATACTCTTGATGAAAGACAGCAATGGTTCGTTTACATGTCTCTCACAACAGACAATGAGAGACATGGCCAGCCTTTGATAACCCAGTTAGCTACACTGGGGGACAGTAGTGACAACCCATTGATAGTGGGGCTTGGGAACCCCCCCCCCCCCCCCCCCAACCATTGGATCATTAATCCAGCACCCTACCACCGGGCTAACACTGCGCATCTTCATTAAGATCAGAAAACAAATCTGCATCTGAAACAAGAAAATAAAAGACTTTCAGTTTCTGTCTTTCCGGTAATATTTTCTAGAAAAAGGAAGTTTCTTTTGAATTCAACTAGATGGTGATAAAATGAGTAACCATGTTGGTAAGTTTTGAAGAAAAATCTGATTTTTTTTTAGGTATAGAAAATATCTGAAAGAGTTTCACTTCTTTTGCTACAATTTATAACGTGAGTTAGCAGAATTTGAAAGTGGAACTATCAGCTGTCAGTGCAGGACATTTTTTTTATTTTTGTATTTTTTTCTGTTTGTATGAATCGACCAAAACAAAAAAGGCTTGTAATATACATTTTATACTATAGTATATACCCAACATTGATAAAAATCTCACATAACCAAAACCCAAACAGATTTTTGAATAAAATCTATGGACATTTTTGCTTTTTGTGAATATTTTCAGCAGTAGTTTAATATATAGTTTGACAGTAACATGATGCAGAACTTACTCACTCATTTGACCAACAGCTTAATCATATTAGGCATGCTGGGATACAAGTCTATCTCAGCCTACACCGGACAAAAGTAATGTGTATACCCAGAACAGCTCTCCAGACCATCGCAGAGCCAACACAGACTACCACTCACACTCACACCAACGGGCAATTTGGAAGAGATAATTAAACCAATGTACTTGTCTTTCGGACTATGGGAGGAAACCAGGGTATAGTACTTGGAGAAAACCCACTCATGGGTAGAACATGCAAACTAATTCCAGTACTCACACCCAGGCCCTTCCTGCCCTTATTATTTATCATTAAATAATTTTTTTATGACTGCATGTCCCAGGCCCCCAGTGCAGCTAACTGGGTTATCAAAGTCCAGCCATGTCTCTCACTGTCTATCTGTCTATGGTGAGAGGTATGAAAAAGCACAATTGCTAACTTTAGTCAAGAGTAAGCTGCATAGCCGTCAGCATGTTTCTGCCCTGTGATGGCCTGGTGAGCTGTCCAGGGTGTGCTCTGCCCTCGCTCCGAGTCAGCTGAGATGGGCGCCAGCCTCCCCACGACCCTAATTAGGATTAAGCGGTTCAGAAAATGAATAAAAGCATGCCCCAGAGAGTCCACTTCCACTTATATTACTTATAACACTATAATAAATCTTTGACACAGAAGTGTCTAAAACTAAATATCACCAGACTATTTTTACACAAAATACCATACATTGGAAATCCTTCAAATTACTCTGTCCCAAATAATAACTCTTTAACAATTCCCAGTGATAATTGGGACCAAATTGAAATTGTGATCCCAGAAGGAAAATGTTGAAGGCAAATTGCACAACACTCAAGATTTTTTTTTTAACATGGAGCAGCACACTGACTCAGGCACTGGCAGGCAAAAAGAATGAGGGGAGAGTCAGAGGTTACAACAACCGCCTATGAGGCTTGTAGCCCAACCTTACTTTTTCAAATGACATCTTGTGAGGAGAATCATCAGCCGATGGCAAGCCCTAAGATGAAGTCTTTTTAACCTACAAGGCGTGACGTTACCAGGTACCTTCCTAATGTATTCTCTTAATGTATTAATGAAATCGTAAAATTTACGCAGTCTATGTAAAATGTAGGTAAAAGTTTGTAAATGTTTATTGCGATCAATTAATTTTATTCAGTTTGACGTATGACATTTAAAGTAAATATACATAAGAACCGTAGATCCCAGCATTATAGTATACTGTGATGCTCCACATGCTTTGGGGGCAGAATTTAGACAGTTGAGGTCTTAAGTTCAAATTCCTCACTGGGGATCAGGAACTGCAAGTGGCCCGAGGTCAGTGTATTCTGTTAACTCTTACACAGCAGGGTATGTGTGTGAGGTGAGAGAAAGTGTACTGGAGTGTACAGAGACATATTCTAGTATTGATTTTGACCTTTCATAATCTTCTGATAGCCAGTAGATAAACGAGAAAGTGACGTGGGGGAAAAAGCAGTGTAAAAGGTTCACAAAACTGCAGTAATGGTCTGTTGTCTCAGAGTAAAGAAGGCTCTGAGCTCAATCCTTGCAGGGCCTGTATTTATGGACCAATCATGTAATTGCTTTTCTTGTCAGAATCTGATTCTAAGCCTGTTGATCCATGTTGAGGTCAAACTCTTACACAGTCTCACCTAACTTTAATCTCTGTGAGACTGTGATCAAATGGAGTGAGTGAGATTTTCATCAAAGTCAGATGTCTGGCAGGTGATAAAGAGGAGTACAGCTTTGGTTGCAGGGGACGAGTGTCATCCAGACAAATTGAGATACGACTATCTGATTGATCTTTCAAGGACCAACACCAAGTGCAGCAGCTTCCTGGCTGTGATTTAATGCATCTAACCCTTTCTCTCCCTTTCTGCAGGTCAGCCATTGTGGAGAAAAGTGAGGGAAATCAGCCATGTCATAAATCTCCACACTTCCTTGTACTTCAAGGAAACAAGGGAATGCCCCCAGTCCACAGCTCATTAAACCTGTTTTGCTCTTAATTCCCAGTTTCTTCATTTCGAAGGGAATATCTCAGGGTAGACATGAATGAATCATATCAAGGACATCAGTGATGCTGACACTGTGAAACAGAGATGTATATGGGATGTGGATGCATCAGTTTATTTATCTAATTAATTTTTGAAAACTACATATTTTTTAGTTATTTACTATACAGTGTAAATATTCAACAGAAAATTTAATCTTTCAAGACATTTGCATTCAGAATCAGAATACTTTATTGATCCTGGAGGAAATTGTGTAAAACAGCGATAAAAAAAAAAAAAATCAAAAACAAAAAACCTCAAGCCACATATCGATAAGGCAGCAACTTATGAACATAATGAGTACAAGAAAAAAAAAGTTAAAAGTAAATTAAAAAAAGAGTTCAAAGTACAGTAAGGGCAGGAGCGCTGCAATAGACTGCACGCCGGTTGATGCATGAGCACTAAATTGGGTAAATTGCTGTGTATACAATACATTTTCTTAGTATTCTAGCTCCCATTTAATCTTAAACCTGATAGAACCCCATGATCGTAAAATCATGGTTCACATGTACATATATTTTGTATACAATAGGCCCTCAATATTCACGGGGGTTCGGTTCCAGCCCCTCCCACCAATGAAGATAATCCGTGAGTTCTGTACCCGGAAGTAAAACCCCCATGTATCATATTACATGCGCGAATGAACAATCGGAAGTAAAATACTATGTATCTATTACATGCGCTAAAATCTGCTTCTTAAACACATTTTATAGACAGTCTTACTCATTAATACAGTATTAATGTAGTAAAATATCGTAATGTTTAAGAAAAACTTAATTTTTACTGTCATAATTATTGATTACAAAATATAAACATGATACAGCATATACATATAAAAACACCTTTAAATGCATTCTCCTTGAAACATACAGCACTGTATTTTTCAAAAATGCCCACTAGAGAAAGGCATTGCATTATTTGTGAGTCATGAGATGACTGAATTCAGGTATGACCTGCATTCAGCCCGAGCAGCTCAGCCACGCCCCTCAGCCGGAGCGAGTAGAAAACAGAGTTTTAGAGTGAGAAAGTTAGAGAGCATTACAAACCAAAGAAGCAGTGACGTGATGTGAGTTAATCATCTGGTGCAGAGGTGAGCCTGCTTTTGTTTATTGGGAGTAAATGAGAATAATGAATTCAGGTGTGAGCCACCCAGCAGCTCAGCCACGCCCCTCAGCCGAAGCGGAGAGTAAACAGTGAGTTAGAGCACAGCGCCAAAACCAAAGTCCCTCAAAAACACAGACCATAACAAAAAGGACACAAAAGAATAAGAAATGTAATAAATTGGATAAACAAAACAAAATGAGAAATGTGCTACACCACAGTAAATAAAATATCACACACAAACATTCTAAACATTAACTTAGGTACTGTACTAGAATAATAATTGAAAAAGACTTTAATAGTGGAGTGTTTTACAACAGTTCAGATTATTATTCCTCTTCAGGCACGTCAGAGGAAACTGTCGTTTCTTCCGGAGAAAGTTTTATTTCTTCAGAAGAGACATCCAACGTCATTCCCTTTTTCTGATGCTTAGCAGGCGTTTGAGTGACATTATAGAACTTTACTGGTAATTAAAAAACACTAAAAAAAGGCTCATTGAGAACTTGTGTGCGAATGAGGAAAAGGGGCATTACATCATTCCAACCAATCAGCAGGAAGAAGGACAGCCATTGGCTGAATTTGAATGACGTGACAGTTGCTCGGCAGTCCGCGAATATGCAAACCGTGAGTGCAAAACCGTAGTCAAGGGTTTTTCAAAACAATTCTGTTTTTTTTTTTTTTTTGCTCTAGAGCTGTATGGAAGTTTAAGAGTGTGCAATGCTAAACTTCAGTGTGGCTGAGTTCTCCATAGCCTACCTGGCATGGACACTCTGAGTTTGTATCTCCACCAGCTCTTCCAGATGGTCAACTCGCTGTGAACTCCCCGGGCTCAATGCACCCTGCACTGCTCAATCAGGCACTAGAGACGCACAACAACCAGCGGTTCGAAGATGAGAGGGATGCAAATACGAAAAAAAACCACACACACACACACACACACACACACACACACACACACACACACACACACACACACACACACACACACACACACACACACACATACACACACAAAGCCAGAGGGTCTGGCCCTGAGCACAAAAATTTTGCTGGCACATCTGCTTTTTATTAATGTTGCCTTTCTCTCTCTCAGCTCCCCCTTCCCTCTCTCTCTCTCTCTCTCTCTCTCTCTCTCTCTCTCTCTCTCTCACAAACACACACACACACACACACACACACACACACACACACACACACACACACACACACACACACACACACACACACACACACATTGTGCATTCAAAATGACTTCTGTTTCTGCTCACATAGCTGTCAGCAGTCAGCCTTTTCTCTGAATGTCAACACAATCATCAGAAAAAGAAAAGACCAGAGACGAGAGGATGAGTGAGAGTCAGAGTGTGTTGGAGAAAGAGTGCAGTGAGAGGAACAAACCAAAGGGCACCATATGGAATGTCTGTGTACAAAACCACCTGGCTCCATAATACTGAAGCCAAGTCTGTGGTGTGAACGATCTGTTTTTAAGTAGACAAGGTACAAATAACACAATTTGGCCGGCCTAAATAATATCTCTATAAAATTTTGAAAGATTTTTTTTTAGCGTTTTGCTTTAATTAATAAATAGTCTGAAGGAGTTCAGTGTGCAGATTAGAGCTTGCTTGCTCCATCCATCGTTTAATTATAGTTTGGTGGAGTTACAATCTATGTGAAACCACACAATCTTATATACTTTTTAAACCTTGATAGGTCTGTGATGTCACCTGCATCACACTCGCAAAAAATAAACAACCTTAGAAAAACTGCAGTTTTCCTGTCACTGGGGTCATAGACTTACGGATTTATCCTTTGAATCTATATATATCATTTATATTGTAATCAAAACAATAAAATACATCATTTGTGATGGACAGACAAGCTGTTCAAGATGTAAACCACCATTCCTGAAAGTTGGTAGAGATAGGCTCCAGCCTCCCGTAGACCCAATAGAATTAATCAGTTCGGTAAATTAATTAATGGAATAATTAGTTAGTGTTTTAGTACTATAAACCACAGGCTAATACTTTTCAAACATTTTGACTACCGATACTTTTATGTTTTGTTAAATTTTATTATTTAATCCCAGTTCTTGAACATTCATTAAACTTGTTGCCAATGTTAACTATACTGAGAAAATCATATAAACCATGAATCTTGTTTAAATTAGCACATCATACTCAGCAAAAACTGAGCCATGACTCTCTGAGGCAGAAGCGTGACAGCCCATGTGTGTTGTACCTCACAGTCTCCCTCAGCAGACCCCTTTGCTTAGATTCTGCCATTTTGTAAAAGTTTGGAGAGAGCAGAGTGATGGGATCACTGGATCACAGTTTCGAGTTGGGTCATAAAGCCAAGACCCTTGTGTAATTCTTACCTTCTCCTGCTCCCTTCACTATGTCCTTCAACGTAAAACTTGGGCTTATGCCACCTCCTCAAGACCTTCCAGGATCCATCCATTCAACTGTAAAGACCCACAGTATAATTTACACAGTGTTTTAGGCTAAGGCAGTGGTGGCCTGGTGCTGGACTAACGATCCCAAGGTCGGAAGTTCAAGCCCCACTGTCAGTAGTTGTCCCCGCTACCCCTCAGTAAAACTAACTGGGGTTATCAAAGGTCTCTCATTGTCTATGGTGGGAGGCATGTAAAGAGTAGGCCGCATAGCTGTCAGTGTGTTTCTTCCCTGTGATGGCCTATCAAGCCTCGTCCAGAGTCAGCTGAGATGGGCACTAGCCTCCTTGCGAACCTAATTAGGATTAAGTGGTCCAAAATGAATGAATGTTTTTGACTCTTCAACCCTCAAACAACAAGCAGAAGCTGATATTAGTATAGGCAAGCTTATTGTTCAGTTAATGAAGCTTGAGTTATATCATTTATACTAAACTTTAATGTAAGAATTCCACAAAGAAAACTATTGTATCGGCATTTAACCCATCCAAGTGAACACACACACATGTAAATAGTGAGCGCGCACACACACACACACACACACACATGGAGCAGTGGGCTGCCAGACATATTGCAGCACCTGGAGAGCAGTTGGGGGTTAGGTGGCTTGTTCAAGGGCACTTCAGCCATGAATGTGAAGAAGGGGAAGGTGCAGCTCACTTCCCCACCATCACACATTTTTCCTGCTGGCTCAAGTATTGAACCAGTGACCTTTCTGGTCCAAAGATGCGTTTCTGTCCATGAGGCTATGGATGTACCCAAAAGTTAAGGTGACACTAGAAAAACTAGTAAAACAAGTTAAGTCCAAGACCTCAAAATTTATACATTAATAAAATGTTAATAAAATAAACAATGATTTGGGATGTCCATCATGGTAATAAAAAACAGTCAATCAAAGAAGAAATGTAAAAAAAAAAAAAAAAAGTAATAAATCTACTCTGACAACCACTGTTTCCCCTGACCAAACTGAAAAATACAACTTTGGATCTCTACGGACTTGGTGGTGAAAAATGGACAGCTTTACAGACTGTTTCAGCCTCCGAGAAACCCATATGAACACTGAAGAGTTTTATACTTATATAGGTAATCACAGGAAGCACTAAAGTGATAAAGTAATAAAAAAAACTCGGTGACTATATCGACTGTTGACTGTGACAAACAACACAAGGTCTGCTGATTGAAGTGCTTTGGCTGTGTATACAGGGATCCCTCACTTTCCGCAGTTAATTGGGACCGAGATCCCCATGCGACCACCAAATTCCATGAAGTAGGACCCCCCCCCGATTGACGTATACATGTATATGTGTATATAATATAAATAAATACATATTCAATGATATAAATGCTTATAATAACAATTAAACATTCAAAAATAATGCATAATATGTAAATAAAATATAAATACACACACACACACACACACACACACACACATACAGACACGCACGCACACACACGAGATGCGCATGCATTTACTCAGAGGCGCACCTCACAAAAATGTAAGGAGTTTTGATAGGAGGTTTTGGGTTGTTTTTTTGTTTTGTGTTTGTTTAGGGGTTTTTTCTTTCTTTTTTTGCATAATTGGCCTTGTTTTGCAGCTTTTTCCTTAACTTTCCCCCTATTCTTCCCTAATTTCCTTATTCTTTTAATGAAATGAATATTAAAAAAAAAAAACGCAATGCACTGAAGCCACATGAATTGAAGAGCGAAGTAGCGATGGATCCCTGTATGTGTATATATATATATATATATATATATATATATATATATATATATATATATATATATATATATATATATAAGTGAGTTCCTTTTGGCTTTTTCCCTTTATCAGGGGTCGCCACACCGAATGATTTGCATGTTTGATTTGGCATAGGTTTTTACGTTGGATGCCCTTCCTGACACAACCCTTTTAGCGAGTGACAGACACATGCTGATGGCTATGCAGCTACTCTTTACAAAAGTCAGCAATGGTTCTTTTACATGCCTCACACCATAGACAGTAAGAGACATGGCCCACCTTTGATAAACCAGTTAGCTGCACGGGGGGAGTGACAACCTTGTGGAGTGTGGGACTCGAACCCCCAACCTTACCTTAGGATCAGCGATCCAGCATCCTATACCAATAGACCACCACTGCCTACCATATACACACACACACACACACACACACACACACACACACACACACACACACACACACACACACATATATATATATATATAATAAAAATAAAAGGACAGGACAAAGACTTTCTATTGAAACTCCATTTATCACTACAGATCTGTTTCGAGGGGTGGTGAAACCATCCTCTCTCTTCAGGTGATTATAGGTGATTCTATAATATATATATAGGGGTTGGGGTGCATTGCACAGGATTTAGTATAGCGCCTAGTGCTGTAGAGCAGCTGTAGTGTAGTTGCTTAGACTTCTCGCTTCCAGCTTCATCTGCAGCCACCATCTAGCTCATTGAGTGAAAAGAAGGTCAAGTCCTTCCTGATGGTACAAAGCTTCTGCTAAGTCAAGACTCTCACATTACCTCCTCGCGGCACACCCTGGTAACTGGGCACCTTATGGCCCCAGGCTTAATATGTGAAGGATCTCGGAGCAGGTTGAGCCCCAGAGGTGCAGTACGCAGGCCCACCAGCGTGTGGACATGCCTTGGTACTCACTAGTCAACAATAATCTGCTGCCTTGCAGATAAAGACCTTGAGGTAAAGGCTAAGAGAAGGACAACTCTGACTTACAACCCCGGGCTATGGGCAAATAGCACCACTGCCTTGTGGTCATCAAGGGAGTGACAAAGGCTAAGGGAGACACCCCCTACAGAAAAGCCGGAGTGGAGCCCTGAAGGCAATTGGTCCCTGTGTAGCGGCACCTTCTGGCAACTCTTTATAACTTTAACGTAATAGGGGCAGATCGAAATAGGGGCAGATCACGACTCCTGGCCCCGCTGCATTGGTCGCTTTGGAATTGGCAAGCTCATTGAGAACGGCCAACGCCTTCTTGAACTCTGCTCCTTTCATGACCAACTCATTCTTCTCCACCAAGTCTTGCCACAGAGTGTCCTGGAGACACCCAAGGTCTCGCCACTGGCATCAGCTGGACTTCGTCATCACCTGGAGATCTCTGCTGAACCAAGTGCTGGTCACACGCAGTTCCCACAGCGCTGACTGTGACACAAACCATTCCCTGGTCTCCACCAAGGTACGTCTCTGCCTCAAACATGCCAACTGCTTCAAGCAGAAACCCTGGCCCTGCATCAACACAGCTATGACCGCAGTGCCTGAACTGCGTGAATGCTATGCAAAAGCCTTAAATGTAACCCTGGCGGACTGCTCCACTGACTGTGCTACTGCAAGGTGGAACCACATCCGCGAGGCTATATTTGTGACTGCCATAGGCACTTTTGGGAAAAAGTTGGGGAGGAGTGCTGATTGGTTTGAAGCAGGAGCAGCTGAGATGGAACCTGCCATTGCTGCCAAACGTGCAGCCCCAATCACTCACAAGAAGGAGCCCTCTGTGCGAATGCTTACTGCACTGTGCACTGCAAGAAATAATGCACAAAAGATTGCAAGGCATTGTGCCAACAACTACTGATTTAACCTCTGCCAGGACATACAGTTTTCTACAGATCTTGGAAATGAGCACAAAATGTACAAAGGCATGAAGAAGGCTTTTGGTCCCAGTGCCATCAAGAGTGCCGCACTCAAATCAGCTGCAGGTGACGTCATCAAAGATCGTGGCAAACAAATGGAGAAATTGGCTGAACACTATCAAGAGCTCTACTCGAGATAGACCACCGTCTTGAACACAGCTCTTGAGAACCTCTCTCCACTGTCTGTTATGGATGAGCTTGACGTTTCACCAACCATCGAGGAGCTCAGCAAGGCAATAGACTCCATCACAAGTGGCAAGGCTCCAGGTAGTGACAACATCCCGCCTAAAATCGTCAAAACCGCAAAGGAGAGCTCACTCTTAAAACACCTCTGAGTTCCTACTGCAGTGCTGGGAGGAAGGGGCTGTTCTCCAAGACATGCGTGATGCCAAAAGCGAAGTGATTGCTGACCGAAGACCCACGACACAACCGCCCCCCCATGAACTTTCGAGATCAACGAGGCCAACAATAATATATATATATATATATATCGTTACTTCATGCTTTTCATTTAAATTAAAGAATAGAAAAAAAAATTCAAGAATACTGTAGATAACCCCCCCCACACACACACACACACAGATCATTATCTGACAGGCCCCTGTTATATTTAATAGAATGCAGTATATGATATTCTCCCGGGACAGATACTACATTTGAAAGGCGTCTGAACCATTTTAACCAATCTCACATGAAAAGATGAAGTCTTAAGTCCCTCTTCTTGTGTATGGGCATAGTCAAGATCTTGAGTGAATCCTCTTAGGTGTGGAAGAAAAGAAAAACAGAAATATGAGCGTGACAAACATTATAGGGAAAACACACATGGAAATTTAATCAAGCTTTATTTCAAAATGATCTGAAAACCCACAACGATTCATTTTTCGTCGCCCCATAACTTTTCCCTGTAACAAATGATCAGATATACAGTATACAGACCATGTGGCTTTGACACAGATGCTGGGGGATGAAGAAGTCACCTCTAAACACGGAAAATAATGCAGCTGCAGTGTGAGCTACATGTTCAGATTCTGAGGCTTTTATCTCTGTCACTTTATTATGAAAAAAATGTAATAAAATACAAATTTAAAAAATAGTCAAATAATCGATGATATTATAAGATTGATTTTTTTTCTTCCTATTTGTATTGTTTGTTTGCAATAATGATAAGTGTAAAAATACTTGGTGGAAATATAAATATATTTTACAGGGCCCCACAAAGATCAAACTAAAAACTTTAGACTTTACACCAGGGTTCCCCAAAATTTTCCTGCGATGGCCACATAACCTTTCCCTTCTCTGATGGGGGCCGAGGTCAGTTTGTAACAGAAAAAGTGTGACGATTGCAGGGCTGCCTAAACGTAAACATTTATTGTTTTCCAGTAAGCCACATATTAACAACCCTTTCTGGGACCTTCACAGAAAAAAGACAGTAAATATAATAATAATAATAATAATAATAATAATAATAATAATAATAATAATAATAATAATGCTTGCTATCAGTTGAGCAAAACCGTCACTGCCTCTTGACAGATATTACAAACAATGTTTTCTTTGCATTGAACAAAAAAATAAGGATTTGTCCACTGCAGGTTAAATACCCTGCATTCTGAATCAATTTTTCTCTTCCATGACTTTTTCACCATTATTCCGTTCAATTTGACAGTGGAGAGTCGAGAATTTTTGTTTCACAGGGTGGGGGTGGGGGTTCAGATAGGGGCACACACGGCAGAAAGGTGGGCTAGAATGTCATGTTCTAGGTGTGTATTACTCTTGATTGGGTAGCCAGACTAAAAAAAGTAGAGTAATCATAATGCGTCTCTGGTATCGTTCAGGAGGCCAGGCCAAATGTGGAGATGGGCCGTATCCGGCCCATGGGCCATAGATTGGGGACCACTGCTTTACACTTTTTAATAGCTCATACAATATACAGTATATTTCTATAAAATATGCCATGTAGTTCTATAAACTTTATTACACAGTTATAGTACACTATAGGTCAAACTATTATGATTCTGATCCAATGGCAATGCAGCCAAGGGCAAAATATCAGGAAAAGCCAATTATGTTATTGTAAAATTACTAGAAAAGAAAAACAAAAACATAAAATGACCAAGAGAAATTATGTTTGTGTGTGTGTGTGTGTGTGTGTGTGTGTGTGTGTAAAAAGTCAGGTTATATGAAATACAGGTTATGTTGTGAATAATTACCTAAAATGTTATTTTGTAAGTTTGGGGAGACATTATGCCCTCGCTTACTGGACTAGGGAACCCTACGCAGCCACCATAAAACTAGCCTGTCCAGCCTAATCACGTCCTCTTTGCCACATGTCATTGGGGAGGAAGTGATTGTGACTCACTTTTATTTCTGTCATTCCATCACACTGCAATAAAATTGTTAATTGGAAAGACAACAGTATACATATATACCCACAAAAATGTGTGTGTGTGTGTGTGTGTGTGTGTGTGTGTGTGTGTGTGTGTGTGTGTGTGTGTGTGTGTGTGCTTGAGGTATCATTATAACAGAACGACTACTAGATGAAGAAAATCTTCACAAGAGCAGCTGTGACCTTTTCTCTGCTGGCCTGCACAAGAAAATGTTGCTATGTTGCTGATTGCAGCACTTTCATTTCACAATCATGCACCAAATTTACCCAGACTGTTCACAAGTTGTGGCATTTTTTCAATTGTGACGTGATTATTATCTGTCTGTGACGTACAGTGATATAATTGTCTCATGATATAATTAAAAATATAATACGTTACAGAAGATTTTTTAATATACAAAAAACGGCTGAAAATGTGTTAAAGGTCATCAAAAATTGGCACATGCCAATGCTCATTCATCATTCGCTCCCTCTATTTTGAATACAAATCTTTCAATATATGTCATTTTATTTTTGTAATTCGACTAGATTTAACTTTATTGTCATTGCACATTTATAAATACAGGGTAACGAAATTCAGTGTAGCAGCCAATCAGAAGTTCAGAGTGCAATATATAAATATATATATACAAACACACACACACACACCCACACCCACACACACACACACACAAACACACACACACACACACACACACACACACACACACACATACACACACACAGGGATCCCTCACTACTTTGCGCTTCAATTCATGCAGCTTCAGTGCATCGTGTTTTTTTTTTTTTAAATATTCATTGAATTAAAAAATAAGGAAATTTCTGAATAATAGGGGAAAAAGTTAAGGAAAATGTCACAAAAACAAGGCCAGTTATGCAAAAAAACCCCAAAAAACCTAAACCAACACCAAAAAATAACCCAAAACCTCCCATCAAAACGAGTTACATTGTTGTGAGGTGCGCATCTAAGTGCATGCGTGTCCGTGTGTTTATTTATATTTTATTTAAATCTTATGCATTATTTTTTAATATATAATTGTTTTTATTAGCATTTATAGCATTGATTATGTATTTATTGACATTATATACACATATACATGTATGTATACGTCAGTTGGGGGGGTTGGGGGGTGATCCTACTTCAGGGTTTTCAGTGGTCGCGTGGGGATCTCGGTCCCAATCAAGCGTGGAAAGTGAGAGATCCCTATATATATATATATATATATATATATATATATATATAAACATGTGTGTGTGTGTGTGTGTGTGTGTGTGTGTATGTGTAAATATATACTAGTGTGTATATATATATATATATATATATATATATATATATATACATAGATAAGGGCATTGTAGAAGGTGGGGATAGTCATGTACAGATTATGAATAAATGCATGATTCCTGGTACTTCACACAATTTCTATGCCACCCATAATAACAGTAATGTTACTATTTGTTACGGAAACATGTATGGTAAGACTCCAAGGCATTTCAGTGTCATAAGACTCATATCCTTCCCCCCCTGACATTAGAAATCTGATGTCATCTCTGTTTCATATGACTGGATCAAAGGCAAAGGCAGTCTAAAATCACATGCTGTGTTTATCAAGAAAATAGCAGATCTTCACATAAAGAAAAGAAAAAAGTAAAGAAAACAAATGATAAAAATTTTTATACAATCAGACTTTTAAGCACCGCTACAAAAGGAAGTCCAGTGGTTTCAAGAACGGGTAATCATAGGCCTACTGTTAGAGGATTGTACAATTCTGAGCCTATCAAGTTCGTCAAAAAGAATATGAACTTTGTCTATCAGAGCTGTGAAATGTCATAGGGCTTCACACAACCACATTTGTTCAATTTTATGTGCCTGCTGTACAACTGTTGTGCGATGTACAGACACGCCCCACTTTATATTCATTCATTTTATGTGTTTTTCGATTTTACGGTTTTTATCAAAAAAAAGTCAAATTTTGAGTTTAACGTGCTCTCTGTGGTACGAGACGTACCTATGTAGTACGCTGACGTAATACGCTACTTCCGCATGACGTTGCATCCATTGTTTACAAACTACAGACTGAATGTGCCCCTCCTTCTTCCCAGTTCACTGTGTGTTACCCTTGTGTTAAGAGGTCGTCTCTGTGATCACTGTGTTTACACTGTTTACTTTTGTAACCATAAAGCAAATATGGTTGGTCAGAAGTGTAAGCCTACTAGTGATAGCGGTAATCAGAAAAAGCGGCAAGCCATCTTGTTAGAAAAGAAGATGGCTATTATCAATAAAATTGATGCTGGTGAAAAACATGTGAATGTTTCACGTTTTTTTCCAAATGGCTCCGTTGACCATCGGAACCATTTACAAGCAGAAAGATCGCATCATAGAGAATGTTAAAAGTTATATTTGATACTATATTTGATATTTAATGAATGACTTTTATTAAAATGTATCTATTTGGAATTAGTTTGGTTGAATTTAATTTATTTGAAATTAATGTTGATATTATTTGATATATTTGATATTATTTTACAATGTTATATTTAGAATAATTGATTTGGGGTGTTTTATGAGATAAGGTAATGGTATTTATGGATGTATAGTACATTATGAACATCATACGTCACTGGAACATACAGAAACAGCTTACGTTTTTTTTTTCATCATACATTCGGCTGTCCGGAACTGAACTAAAACGTAAGTTGGGGAGCGTCTGTATGGTACAAAGGCCTTAGACATTGTTATTTTATTCAGTGCTTTACATGTTTGTGTCCATAGGAAGATGATTGTCATTTTAGTTTTACATTACTTGCTGTACGGTGTTTTCATGAGGAAAGGGACACTGCTTTTTTCTTGTGACATGATGTTGTAAAGTCTTGTTGTTGGCTTGTGTCTCGGTCTGTGAATATGCTACCGAATGCCATCGTCACTTTCAGAATCACTCAGCAGCCCACTTTCACGAAAATATGTATATTACAGGAACCAGACATAATCCATGATCTCATAACTTCCTCCTTTTAATGACTTCCTGCATTAACAGCCCTGGGCTTAATTGAAACGTAATACAAAACAGAAAACAAAACCAGCCTCAGTCAGGGCAAGATGTCTAGACCTGTTAATCTGTCTGTCTTCCTTTCGGCTTTTTTCCCTTTTACTCGGGAGTCGCCACAGTGAATCATTTGATCCACACGTTTGATTTGGCAGAGGTTTTTACGTCGGATGCCCTTCCTGTCACAACCCTTTTTAGCAAGGGACAGAAACACGCTGACGACTTTGCAGCTACTCTTTACGAAAGTCAGCAATGGTTCTTTTACATGCCTCTCACCATAGACAGTGAGAGACATGGCCCGCCTTTGATAACCCAGTGAGCAGCACTGGGGGGACAGTGACAACCTTGTGGAAAGTGGGACTCGAACCCCCAACCTTTGGATCAGCGATCCAGCGCCCTATACCACTAGACCACCACTGCATGTAAAAGAACCATTGCTGACTTTCGTAAAGAGTAGGCTGCAAAGCTGTCAGCGTGTGTTTGTCCCTTTGTGACAGGAAGGGCATCCGACAAAAAAAACCTCTGCCAAATCAAATGTGCGAATCAAGATGATTCGCTGTGGCGACTCCCGAATAAAAGGGAAAAAGCCGAAAGGAAGAAAGACAGACAGACATATATATATATATATATATATATATATATATATATATATATATATATATATATATATATATACACACACACATTACGAGTATATATACTAGTACATTCATACATACACTATATGGGGCAGTGGTGGCCTGGTGGTAAAGGCCCACTCTCATTGAGTCCCACTCTCCACATGGTGGTCACTGTCCCCCCCAGTGCAGCTAACTGGGTTATCAAAGGCCGGCCATGTCTCTCACTGTCTGTGGTGAGAGGTTCATGTAAAAGAGCCATTGCTGACTTTCGTAAAGAGTAGCTGCATAACCGTCAGCATGTTTCTGTCCCTTGCTAAGGGGTTGTGACGGGAAGGGCATGCGATGTAAAAGCCTCTGGTAAAACAAACATGCAAATCAGATGATTTGCTGAGGCAACCTCTGAAATAGGGAAAAGCTGAAAGGAAAAGAACAATATATACATATATATATATATATGTGCATAGACAATACATTTTATTTTTGTCTACTGCTCATGATGGAAGCTTCTTTGACTGGTCTGTGAAATACTTTAAAGCCAGAACCAATCGTAAGCATTCACAATTTTGTCAAGTACTTACCACATACTACAATATATTTTTTCAACATTTCTTAGTATTAAGTCTATAAGATTTTTATCCAAACAGGAAGGCTGGCGACCATCTCAGATGACTCTGGGCGATTGCAGAGTATATCCTGGACAGCTTGCTAGGCCTTCACCGGGTAGAAACACGCTAGCGGACACACAGCCTTCTCTTGACGAAAGTCACCAATGGTTCTTTTACAGCAGTGACAACTGTTGACAGTGGGGATTGAACCCTCAACCACTACCCAACAGGTTATTCTGCTTTTCTTATTAACAATAATATGGCTGCTTATTTTCTTGATTTTTCTGTTAGCAGCACGTAGCACTAATGACAATCTTTAATCCACAGTAGCCATCTGCAACCCACTACTCTATAAATGAAGATACATATAAAAATGGTTCAAGTTCACTATGTTTATTTCAAAAATTAATATGAAACAAAACAAAAAAGAAGAAACAAACAAAACAAGAAAAAAACAAGAAAAGAAGAAATACGAGTTTTGTGTTCCAGTACTGAGGATGATCTTATTGTTTCCAGTTTCCACAATCAGTAGCTTATAATATCTGTGATGCAGTTGACATTTACTCACAGTAACATCTGTATTCCAAAAACAAGTGATGACATTAATGAAACTGAATGATATTTATGACTGCTTCACACTTGCTCAGTTTTTGATGCTGTATGCATTGAATCCTCTCATCACATTACAGTGTGTCTGGAGGTGTCATGCGTGATAAAGGGTTTATGGAATGCAGGTCTCCCTTACAGGACCATAATGTACTGAACAGAGAAACACAATATGCGGATCAAAATTACAATGCAAGAACTGCGGCCTGATTTCTGTTTAATCTGTTCTTTTAAAAGTCTCTCTGAAATGCAACAGTACTTGTACAGTGTAGACTGAGTCAATTAATCATATGACTAAGCAGTTTAGTATGTGCTTAAGGAACCACAGTCCAGAATCAGAAGGGAATAATATACCACCTGAGAAGTATGTGCATGGAGATTCTACACAAAAAAGTAATGAACGAGTATTAAGAAATATATAAAATCTATACACAGCCTTAATATAACATAAAACATGTACAATGACTTTAGATAGTCCTTCTTTCTATGACCTCATCTATACAGATATATAGATGAATGGGCTTTTAAGGATTAACATGTTACTTGGAAGGTATTTTAAAAGCAATGCTTGGGCAGAGTAAAAAAACAAAAAAAAACAAACAAAAAAAACATTACTGTAAATGTGTTAATGAGTAACAAATGTATAAGTCTATAATACGTCTTCATTTTATATTCCACTTCAATTCAATTCAAAATATCAAAGTTTTATTTCTATACTGCTTATTACTATTGGCATTATTGCAAGGTAGCTTTGCACACTGAAACCAACATTTGATGAATCACTAGAAATTAAATCAAGAATAGTTACTGTAGAGTAAGTAGACACTAAACATGTTATTGCCAAGCTTGTTTTATGTTGAATCAATAGCCTTTATAGTGATAAGTAGTCGGGTCAACAATCAAGTCAGAAAAGAGGGACTAACTGTACCAAACCAGAATGAAAACCTGGATGAAAAATTGCGAAAGCTGAAATCAACTGAATTCTTTTTTTCATAATCAAAGACTGCTTCTGATAGTCTCACTCTTGTTTGTAAATGCATTTTGTGTGTGTGTGTGTGTGTGTGTGTGTGTGTGTGTGTGTGTGTGTGTGTGTCTGTGTGTGTGTGTGTGTGTGGGTGTGTGTGTGTGTGTGTCTGTCTGTGTGTGTGTGTGTGTGTGTGTCTGTGTGTGTGTGTGTGTGTGTGTGTGTGTGTGTGTGTGTGTGTGTGTGTGTGTGTGTGTGTGTGTGTGTGTGTGTGTGTGTGTGTGTGTGTGTGTGTGTGTATGTGTGTGTGTGTGCCCTGGGGAGCTGATTAGCTCCCACCAACTTAGCATTAAACCAGCTGGCTCGCTGTGTGATTCCATCATCCTTGGTGTGAGTAAAAGGAACAGTGTCACTTCAACATACCCCAGCGTGCCATTTCAACCCCCACACACAAGCGCACACTTTTAAACTCTTATTTGGATCCAACCACATAGAAATAATTACAGATCCAGCAATTAATGGAAGCATGCTGGAAGTTTACAAATACTGTATATGGATCAAATAAAATACTTGTGCTACTTGTCCATTAATCATCCATTAACCTTATCTATTATTTAAAGATAGACATGACATGTCTAGTCATCTCCAGACGTACATGCACCATATAATGTATAAAGCATATATTTCGCAATATTTTGGTCAATATTTTTGCAGTTTGTGATATATGCATCGACCTTTTTTATTAGTTTGTTTTCAAGCTGCAAGACGAAACAAAAGTGAAGGGGGTGGAACCATAATGCTAAGAATGTCATTACTACAGCAGTTATGGTAATGTAGTCAGTTACAGTTTGTTATGCCATCTCACAAGCTGGCGCAGGCTAACAAGTTCTGTATCTGCATTGCATTTATATTCATCTGTATTTCCTTGACTGGAACATTCTTTTTAAATTATCGACCTTCATTAATTTTCATTTTTTTTCATTTCTTTTAACAAAAAAGTAGTCCTTTACACAGTAATTAATGAATTATTCTCTTGAAGTGTACCACTCCATAAACTGCAATCCACATAAGCAGTACCATGTGTATGTGCTTTGAAGGTTTGCCAAAAAGTTAAGTTCCCCTTCTTATTTCATATGCCCTTTTGTAACCTTGTCAGAGTGCTCTTTCAGCACATTTTTCTCACCTCATTTCTGTCTGAATCAAGAGGAGAAATCAAAAGATAAAACAAGCATCCTTTCATAAGAAGGATGAGGGCTAGATTCGGAGGGGCCTGTCCATGTCTCGAGCTTTCTCCAAAATAAAGGTCTCTCTTTATCTCGCCTTTCCCCCTTCACTTGGACTGACCTAGATAAAATCAAAACAAAACAGTGACTTTCTCTCCAAAGCTATCCTCCTTTTAAATTATGTGCAAATCCATGGCCACTGATTTAAAGGTATGCCAGCGTACACATGTAATTAAACATATGGATGGTAGCAAGTTAAACAGTTAGTTGAATCAAGGGGAAAATGTCTGAACATATTGTCCAGACATAGTGGAATCATTGAACATGGTCAGTATCTGTTTGCAAACAAGAAATGCTGACATCTACTGGTTACGTATTTTAAACACAACCTTCAGTTCTGGAAAGCCACAGTGGCTCTGGATTTTTACTTCAAAATTCATGAGACAATAGCACAGGTGGGAAACTGGCATACCGATTAGCACGTCCACCTCATAGCATGAAACTACTTGGTTTAAGTTCCAGGCCAAGCAAAGATGTTTCTGTGTGGAGTTTGAATGTTCTCATTGTGCTTGCCTGGGTTTCCTCCAGGTACCCTGATTTCCTCTCATAGTTCAAAAACATATACAGGGATCCCGCATTACTTCATGCTTCAATTTATGCAGCTTCAGTGCACTGCGTTTTTTTTTTTTTTTTTTTTTAATATTCATCGAAATAAAAAATAAGGAAATTAAGGAAGAAAAAGAGAAAAGGTTAAGGAAAATGCCACAAAAACAAGGCCAATTCTGCAAAAAATAAATAAATAAATAAATAATTAAAAAACAAACAAACAAACAAAAAACCTTAAACAAACACAAAACAAAAACAACCCAAAATCTCCCATTAAAACTATCTACATTTTTGTGAGGTGCATGTGTGTGTATTTATATTTTATCTTATACATTATATTTTCTTTTTTTAGGGGGCAGTGGTGGTCCAGTGGTATAAGGCGCCGGATCGCTGATCCAAAGGTTGGGGGTTCGAGTCCCACTCTCCACAAGGTTGTCACTGCCCCGCCCCAGTGCAGCTAACTGGGTTATCAAAGGCCGGCCATGTCTGTCACTGTCTATGGTGTGAGGCATGTAAAAGAACCATTGCTGACTTTCGACAAGAGTACGCTGCAAAGCCGTCAGCGTGTTTCCGCCCTGCGATGGCTTGGCGAGCTGTCCAGGGTGTACTCTGCCCTCGCCCTGAGTTGGCTGGGATGGGCACCAGCCTCCCCGCGACCCTAATTAGGATGAAGCGGGTACAGAAAATGATGACATTATTTTTTTATGTTTAATTGTTATTATAAGCATTTATAGCACTGAATATGTATTTATTAATATTATATACACATATACATGTATGTTTACGTCAGTCGGGTTGATCCTACTTCGCGGATTTCAGTGATCGCTTGGGGATCTCGGTTCCAATTAACAGCAGAAAGTGACGGATCCCTGTACATCAGGTTAAATGTTTTTTTCTGAGTTGCCCCTATGGCAGTGCTTCTCAATTATTTTCTGTTACGCCCCCCCTAGCAAGAAGAAAACAATTCGTGCCCCCCCACCACCCACTTTCCGCCGCAACTATAAATTATAACTTTTTTCTATAATATAGTTACAGGTATATCTCTTCATTATATCGTATCCTTGTTAACATAAATAAAACAAAAAGAAAGAGATATAGTTCAACTTACAAGAATAACTTTTTAACATTTTTATTAGTCTGTAAAAGAAAGTGCATCAATTTGCCTTAAATTTAAAAATAATAATATCCTTGTTACATTTTTTGACAAACTTACCACACCATTTGCTGCTGAAAATAAAATCAATAAATAATTAATTCAAATTGACTTCAGAAACATTAACTCAGAAGCACAATATATAAACACTTTAACCTACAAAACAAGAACAAATAGAACAATTTGTGCTGATTTTTTTTCCTCAAAATGAGGAAGCCAAGATTAATGGCTACAATGAGCACGTTTTGCAGCGCACAGCTTCTCAAAGCGAGGTTTGAAGCATGACACTGCAACTCTCAGCTCCTGATGAGTTTAATGAGGGCGCCACTGCCAACTACTGGAGTGGATGTGCAATTACACTTTCTTGTAGTACGGCGGAAAAAAAGCATGTTCTCCTGGGTCACACGCGCCCCCCTCAGCATCCCATCGCGCCCCCCCAGGGGGGCGCGCCCCACTATTTGAGAAGCACTGCCCTAGGGTGAGTATAAATAGTTGTGTGTTGGCCCTGTCATGGACTAGAGAGCTGTTTAGCATGTACCCCACATTTGCTTAGAGTTGGCTGAGATAGACCTCCTTGCAACCCTAGTATTGTTTGGCATGAGAAAGACAATAGCACAACACATCTGCTAAACGGTGGAAAGTCTCTAGGTAAGGAACGATATTGCAGATTAGAAGTATACAGTGTTTTTTGATACGATAATTGCTAAACCTAACATTAGCTTTAAGTTTGCCAACTTGCTCACATTTTTAGAAATGTTGATAAATGACAGTAAAATAAAATAGCCAGGAAGCACAGATGCAAAACATATAGGAGTAGTGGCATTAAACCAAATGAATACTTTCCAATAAGTGTACGCTACAAGAATTCACAAGAAATAAGTTACAGCACATTAAAATGTCATGACTTAGTAGATACAGTACTTTGGTTATAAACATAAACATGATTGATATACATATTGCATTGTTTAGCATTAACATGCGCATGAGCCAAATGACTTTTTTTGGAGGTCATATTAAATAATTTTCTGAAAGAAAAGCTACTTTTTTTTAAAATCTCCAATACACTGACATCTTAAGTATCTTCTTCTTTTCCTTTCGGCTGTTCCCTTCAGGGGTCGCCACAGTGAATCATCTGCCTCCGTCTCACCCTATCCTCTATCTTCTTCTATTACACCAACTACCTTCATGTCTTCCTTCACCACATCCATAAATCTCCTCTTTGGTCTTCGTCTAGTCCTTCTGCCTGGTAGTTCCAACCTCAGCATCCTACTACCAATATATTCACTACATTCACATCTTAAGTATACGACTCTTAAAATGCAATACTTTTGCAGAACAATGTAAGCATGTAATGAATGCAATTTGTCAGTGTTTTTTTTTTTTTGTTTTAATTTATGTTTTCTTCCAGAGGTGTCCGTGATTTATTGTATGTCAACAAACTTCAAAACTCATATAGTGCAGTCACACTTTTTAAAAACTATTTCAGCACTGAATTGCTGATGAATAAGAAGTTTTTTTCTTGGCTTTTTCCCTTTTTCTGGGGTTGCCACAGCGAATGATTCGCATGTTTGATTTGGCATAGGTTTTTACGTCGGATGCTCTTCCTGACACAACCCTTTAGCAAGGGGCGTAAACATGCTGAAGGCTTTGCAGCTACTCTTTACGAAAGTCAGCAATGGTTCTTTTACATGAACCTCTCACCACAGACAGTGAGAGACATGGCCGGCCTTTGATAACCCAGTTAGCTGCACTGGGGGGGGGGGGGGGGGGTACAGTGACAACCCTGTGGAGAGTGGGACTCGAACCCCCAAACTTAGGATCAGCGATCCAGTGCCCTATACCACCAGGCCACCACTGCCCACCAAGTTTTTCTTCGCTAAATAACGCCCATATAATTGATACAACAGCACTGTTAATGCAGCATAAAACAAAGCTGTAGTCTATGGGCCAATACTGTTATGTTGTCAGGTTAGTTTGACTCAAGATGACAATGCAATGTACGAAAACATTAATCTGATTGTGATCGGATCGTATGCTTACAACAATATGTCCACATATGACTGCATCCCCTTAGGTTTAAAATTCATTCATTAATTTTCTAGGCCACACAATCTTAAATAGGGTCGCAGAGAGTCTGGCCCCTCACACACGGCTAGCCTCTCAGCCGGTACTGGGCAAAGGCAGGGTACACCCTGAACAGCTTCCCCAACCACTGCAGGGCTGACACACACAACCATTCACAATCACATCTTATGGCAATTTGGAACAGCCAGTTCGCCGAATATGCATGGATTTGGACTCAGGGAGGGAACTGGAATACCTGGAGGATACCCACACAAACATGGGAGGAGCATGTAAACTCCACACAGAAACGCCCAGAAGCAAAAGAAATTGAATTGATTACCTTGTTGGTGTGAGGCGGACATGCTAACTACTGCACCATTGTACCCTCCCCAAGTTTTAGGATACAGTCTGTCTGTCTTCCTTTCGGCTTTTTCCCTTTTACTCGGGAGTCGCCACAGCGAATCATCTGATTCGCACATTTGATTTGGCAGAGGTTTTTACGTCGGATGCCCTTCCTGACACAACCCTTTTAGCAAGGGACAGAAACACACTGATGACTTTGCAGCTACTCTTTACGAAAGTCAGCAATGGTTCTTTTACATGAACCTCTCACCATAGACAGTGAGAGACATGGCCCGCCTTTGATAACCCAGTTAGCTGCACTGGGGGGGGGACAGTGACAACCTTGCGGAGAGTGGGACTCGAACCTCAACCTTTGGATCAGCGATCCAGCGTCCTATACCACTAGACCACTACTGCCCCCTAAGGTTTAGGATACAGTACTTTACTAAAATAAATAATGCATAATAACAAAAGTGAGTTCATCGGAAAATTAGAGTAGAATAGCATACATGATCATAAATGACATTAAAAGATACAGTTTAAAAAAGTTGAAGTGAAAGACAAACACATATGAAAGCACAGATAGACATTTGGTGATTTTGGAGGCTTTATTTGATCAGTCAGTGATAATTATTACTTTTTTTGTTTGTTTTTGCGCCTGACTGCTAAAAATCCCTCTCATAGCTTTAGCACAGCACTCATTTTCAAATTCTTTGTCCCCATATTATGTTATTTATTTATTTATTTTTTACATTTTTCCTTTTTAGAGCTGAAGCCACAATGTAGTGAAGAAGGTCATCAATAAATAAAGTGTGTGTGATGACAAAACAAATGACTTCTGATTCTGGGATGCACAGTTACACAGATCTGAGTTGCAGCACTGTATTTTCACTCCTGGAAGTTCCTCTATATGGCAGTGACGGGATGTGGCACATCCGCTGGTAAGCACCATCCCTAAAGCAGCTGTGGACATGTAGGCACAAGAGACCAGGAAACTCATGCAGAGGTGCAGAGGCTTTGTTTTCTATTATAGTAGTGGTTTAGGACAAAGCACCTTAATTGTGTTTAACTTTACTATACAGTATATATATATATATATATATATATATATATATATATATATATATATATATATATGATTTTCTGAGTAGATCCTTCCATAGGAGAGTGCTCAATACTTTTTGGTAGAGCAAATAAACAAAAATAAAAGGACAGGACAAAGACTTTCTATTGAAACTCCATTTATCACTACAGATCTGTTTGAGGGTGGTGAAACCATCCTCTCTCTTCAGGTGATTATAGAAGAATCTTCTATAATCACCTGAAGAGAGAGGATGGTTTCACCACCCCTCAAACAGATCTGTAGTGATAAATGGAGTTTCAATAGAAAGTCTTTGTCCTGTCCTTTATTTTTGTATATATATATATATATATATATATATATATATATATATATATATATATATATATATATATATATATATACACACACCCACACATAAACACACACACATATATATATATATATATATATATATATATATATATATATATATATATATAAATATATAAAAATATATATATAAAACATTCATGAAAGTGTTTTGTAACAATGATATAACCGTTCATTGTAAATGAATACAGTACAAGTATATGCAGTATATGTTACAAAATATACAAGTCCAGTGTTTATTCAGGCTTTGTAGTTGCTGATGACTGCAGCCACTGATCTGGCTGAAGCTGTGAGAGAGTGGCATAAGTGAAAATAGGATGAGATGAGGGCAGCTGTTGGATTAGTTTTTACTGTTCTATGTAAGTAGATAGATGGATATTTAGATAGATATATAGATCTGCAATTTATCTTGGACTTGGCAGCCCAATGATTGTGTGCTGGATAACTGATTCCAAGGTCGGGGATTCAAGCCTCACTATCAATGGGTTGTCACGGCTGTCCCCCCAGTGCATCTAATTGGGTTATCAAAGGCCAACCATGTCTCTCACTGTCTATGGTGAGGGAAATGTAAAAGAAACATTACTGTATTGATCTGAATCTTCAGGCAGTTGATTTGTCAATCCCACAGATTGACCAATCAACTGCCTAAAGACTCAGATCGGTTGATTAAATGAGCCAAGTCAGGTGTGCTGCTGCTTGGTTGAAAGAAAAACCCTGCAGCCGCATGCCCCTTTGTGAAATGAGTAATAAAGCCATGGATTAAATGGATCATAAAATGAACGAATGAATGATAACATGATTGTGATTACATCCCATGATCGTGATGACAATTTTTATTTTGTTAATTTATGATATTATACCATAACCATTCTTGATTATTTACATTTAATGTTGTGTCCTGTCTATGAGAACACCGAGTTCCTTTTTTCACTTATGATAAACCAAAAATAAAAAATATCAGCAATGTTTACACGTTACATAAAAGTTTTAAAATAATTAATTAAGCACATGAACTATAATTTGAATTAGATTTAGGTGAATTGAAATGTCACCGCTATCTGAGCTATGCAATACAAAATAAATCAAAATATGACCAATCATAATCAAGAATTCAACAGCACCTAGTATAAACAAGGTTTGATAAATAACACAGAGATGTCAGTTTTCCAAGTGACTTAAAACTGATGTATTCATTCTAGGTGATGCTGTTCACACAGTATAAGTGGTTTAGAGAGTGAATATTGAGGTTAATGCGGCTTAATATGGGTGGAGAAGAACATGGTGTGCAATGTAAAGCAGTCGGAAGAGTGATTATCCCTCTGGAAAGCTTCTTACTCTGCCACTTATACATAAGGAACATTGAACTAAGACCTGAGAAATCAGGACCTTCAATGTCAGAAATGATCCAAGGCAAAAAGTTTTCTTTACTGATAATTTGTCGGCTGAGATAGGCTTCAGCCTCAAGGCAGCCCAAATAAGATGGCCAAACAGTGAGATAGTGTGTGAGATAATAGCAGAATGCATCTGCTGAAATGTTTAAAACTATAAATAGTTTTTATATTGAATTTTAACATTAATGTAAGTGGTGGTTCCAGAAAACATCTATTACAATACTGTATTTTGATTTATTTCATATGCTGAAATCTTTGTAATTTACAAAGTCTTTATTTGCATGTTTGAACATATACTGAGTACACATGAAAACGCACCACTTGAAAAAAGTCAATATTTAAGTTCAAGTGAACTTCAATATAATTTTTATACAACAGCAACACTACAGTGACCTCACCCGACATGCCAGGTGCAAGAAATGCGAGAATTTCATGTTAACTGTAACGCTAGGCAATTTGTCGCAAAAACGCAACATTTTGCACGAACACCACGGGAAAAATTAATTTCACTCGGAATTTGTGCACACATTGCCTTTTAAAGCATGTGAATCCAAATAAAATTTCATTGTTCGCTGACACTTGTGAAAAGCCGACATGATGGCACGACTTACAGCCCCTGAACAAAAATGTGCCATAGGCAGGCTTCAAAATGGTGCCAGCACCAGGGAAATTGCCAGACGACTACACTGCACACACACACAACGATCGCAAGACTCCATCAAAGGTTTCTGCAAATGGGGAGCACTCGGGACCGTCCTCGACCGGATCAACAACGTGTGACAACCACGTCAGGACCGTCAGATCATACAGGATCATGTCCAAGACCGAACACTACCAGCGACAAGCACGGCTGCTCAAGTTCAAGGACGATGTGGATTCATTCACCCTAACACCGTACAAAACCGTCTGCGAGCTGCAGGCCTGCATGCACGACGTCCTTATTTTAGCCCCATATTGACGCATTAACATTATCGCATTAACATTATCATGAATGAAATTGAATGATGTTTACATGTCTTCTTAAATTATTCATTATTTCAAATTTATCATAAGTATATACTTCACATATCAATCCGTGGAGCTATTCCAGACTTCGTGAGTGATGTGGTTTCATATGGACTGAGTATAATAGGCTATTATATTTGATACTGAAGGAGAACTATAACTTGTGTTTAATAGGAACTCTAAGAGATGCATAACTTGTATTATTCTTACAAAATAGATTTAAAAAAAAATCATGATCGACTTTCCTATTGAGATTTATTAATAATAATAAAAAACAACAATAAAAACTAGGTGAGTTATTTATTGATCTTTATTATGATAACAATGAGTTCATGTGGTGTGATAACTTACTGCTTTCTGTTCTGATGCAGAAACGCTCCTTAAAGCCTTTATGGAAATAGGAGCAGGTGATGACCTCTGGACTGGAGCATCCTACCTCCGCATATCTCTGGCCCTGGATGTTACAGGCATAACACTGTAGTGCATCAGCTAAAAAGGAAAGATAAAAATTACCCAATTGATTTTAGTTTAGTTTTGAATACTTGCTTTGAAATTTTAATTTAGATCCCTGTTGTGATCAAATCAGATGCAAAGAAATTACAGAACATCATTCAGTAGTGAGCTAGGAACAGGACGGTTAAAATAATTCTGCAAATGTTGAGCATAGATAAAGTATTTACTGAATAAGGTCTCGGGGACGTGGTGACATGCTGATTAGCAAATTTGCTCACAGCAAGAAGGGCTTGGGTTTGAGATTTGCTGTGTCTGTGTGGAGTCTGCATGTTCTCGCTGTGGTAATGTGGGTCTCATCTGGATACTCTGGTTTCCTCCCACAATCCACTTCTTCTTCTTCTTTTCCTTTCGGCTGTTCCCTTCAGGGGTCACAACAGCAAATCATCTGCCTCCATCTCACCCTATCCTCTAAATCTTCTTCTCTTACGCCAACTACCTTCATGTCCTCCTTCACCACATCCATAAATCTTCTCTTTGGTCTTCCTCTAGGCCTTCTGCCTGATCATTCCAACCTCAGCATCCTACTACCAATATACTCACTATTATCCCTCCTCTGTACATGTCCAAACCATCTCAATCTAGCCTCTCTGACTTTGTCTCCAAAACATCTTAAATGTGCTGTCCCTCTGATGTGCTCATTCCTGATCCTATCCATCCTCGTTACTCCCAAAGAGAACCTCAACATTTTCATCTCTGCTACCTCCAGCTTTGCGTCCTGTCTTTTCCTCAGCACCACTGTTTATAAACCATACAACATCGCTGGCCTCAACACCGTCTTGTACACTTTTCCTTTCATTCTTGCCGATACCTTCCTATCACATATCACACCGGACACTTTTCTCCAACCATTCCAACCTGCCTGCACACACTTCTTCACCTCTTTTTCACACTCTCCATTGCTCTGGACTGTTGAGCCTAAGTACTTAAAATCCTCCACCTTCTTTAACTCTGCTCTCCTCCCACAGTCCACAGATATACAAATTAGACTAGTTGGCTGTTCCAAACATAGATGAGTGCAAATGTGAATGGTGAGCTGTTCAGTGTGTACCCCATCTTTGTCCAGCGTTGGCTGATATAGGATCTAGCCTCCTTGCGACCCGAGTACGATTAAACAGTTCGGGAAATAAATAAATGAAAGAATGAATGAATTCACGCATTCAGTCCTTGATCTTATGTTTCATATCACAGCTGTTGATAGATCCGGCAACCATGCACTGTCCAACAAGCAAATCATAACCCGGGGCTGAAGCTTATGTTATATTGTCCTTGTGTAATGAAGTGTGGAATCAGAATTGCATAATACATTACACATTTAGGAAAGTTTAATATCATAACCAAGATATGTAACCATGCATTATTGATTGAACTGAACCCAAGGCACTAGTTCTATAAATAATTTAATGCAATATTAATTTAATCATGGTGCCACAGTGGCGTCGAGGATAGTGTAAACATGTCGAAGGACTTGTTGTTCAAGCCCGACATACCGTTTGCATTGTGCATGTTCTCACTGCGCCTGAGTTTCTCCCCATGTTTGTAGTGAGGATTGGCCTGTCTCAAATTGTCTTATGTGACATATTTTTGCACAGATTAAATCCTATCTACATGTTAAAAAGTGTGGGATGGGGCAGTGGTGGTCTAGTGGTATAGGGCGCTGGATCGCTGATTCTAAGGTTGGGGGTTCGAGTCCCACTCTCCATGGGGTTGTCACTGTCCCCCCCCAGTGCAGCTCACTGGGTTATCAAAGGACGGCCATGTCTCTCACTGTCTATGGTGAGAAGTTCATGTAAAAAAGAACCATTTCTGACTTTCGTAAAAAGTAGCTGCAAAGCCATCAGCATGTTTCTGGCCCCTGCTAAAGGGTTGTGTCAGGAAGGGCATCCGACGTAAAAACCTCTGCCAAATCAAACGTGTGAATCATTCGCTGTGGCGACCCCTGACAAAGCTAGAAAGCCGAAAGGAAATCTCTCATATGAAAAGTGTGGCTATGGAACACTTTTCATAAGTATATGTCTATGCAAAGGTTACCCCCATTTACTGTCTATCTATATGATTTTCCATATACAGATAAGAAAAGAATAATTGTAACAATAAACAAACAAACAAAAACAATAAACAGGCAGTTTTATCATTTATTTAATTAGAAAAGTCAATACAACAATACTCTCGATTTAGGGAATTAATGAATAACCCATAGGCACTATACAAGGTATGCAAGTATATATAACAATATATACTATTTTAACTTCACCTCTCACAAACAATTGTTATTTAAGATTATTGAGATCTGATCAGTGATCCTCACTTAGAGAATCAAGCAAAGGGCCAAAGAATTAAAATATAAAACTGACCTTCTTTTATAAAAAGTCGTAGCAGCACCCAGCAGCAGAGTGTGAATCCATGCAGTACAGGAAAACACAGAGACATGCGTGCAACTGGAATTGCTCGATGAGCATTGAGTGCTTCACCACTTACACAGGTGAGAATAATCTGTGTGATAACAGCACTCAGCACCTCACACACACACACACACACACACACACACACACACACACACACACACACACACACACACACACACACACACACACACACACACAGAGAAAATCATGCACAGGAGTGTTTGTGAGGCAATCAACGCCTTATCAGTTTCATCTTTACATATTTTTTTACTCATACCAAAAAGCCAGTGATAAACCTGACACTAGACTCTCGTGTTTTTAACCTTAGCCGAGTGCTTTTCAAGCTAATCTTCTTTCTTCTTCTTTTCCTTTCGGCTTTTCCCTTCAGGGGTCGCCACAGCGAATCATCTGCCTCCATCTCACCCTATCCTTTGCATCTTCTTCTCTTACACCAACGACCTTCATGTCCTCCTTCACCACATCTATGAATCGTCTCTTTGGTCTTCCTCTAGGCCTTCTTCCTGGTAGTTCCAGCCTCAGCATCCTACGACCAATATACTCACTATCCCTCCTCTGTACATGTCCAAACCATCTCAGTCTAGCCTCTCTGACTTTGTCTCCAAAATGTCTTACATGTGCTGTCCCTCTGATGTGCTCATTCCTGATCCTATCCATCCTCGTTACTCCCAAAGAGAACCTCAACATTTTCATCTCTGCTACCTCCAGCTCTGCCTCCTGTCTTTTCCACAGGGCCACTGTTTCTAAACCATACAACATTGCTGGCCTCAACACCGTCTTGTACACTTTTCCTTTCATTCTTGCCGATACCCTCCTATCACACATCACACCGGACACTTTTCTCTAACCATTCCAACCTGCCTGCACACGCTTCTTCACCTCTTTTCCACACTCTCCATTGCTCTGGATTGTTGAGCCTAAGTACTTAAAATCCTCCACCTTTCTTATCTCTGCTCCCTGTAATCTCACCATTCCTCTTGGGTCCTTGTCATTCATGCACATGTATTCTGTCTTACTGAGGCTAATCTTCATTCCCCTCCTTTCCAGGGCATACCTCCACCTCTCTAGATTTTCCTGCACTTGTTCTCTGCTCTCACTACAGATCACAATGTCATCTGCAAACATCATAGTCCATGAATCTTGTCTAACCTCGTCTGTCAGCCTGTCCATCACCATAGCAAACAAGAAGGGGCTGAGAGCTGACCCTTGATGCAGTCCCACCTCCACCTTGAACTCTTCTGTCACACCGACAGCACACCTCACCACTGTCGTACATCTCTCATATATGTCCTGCACCACTCTAACATACTTCTCTGCCACTCCAGACTTCCTCATGCAATACCACAGTTCCTCTCTCGGCACCCTGTCATATGCTTTCTCCAGATCCACAAAGGCACAATGCAGCTCCCTCTGACCTTCTCTGTACTTCTCCATTAACATCCTCAGGGCAAACACTGCATCTGTGGTGCTCTTTCTTGGCATGAAACCAAACTGTTGTTCACAAATGCTGACCTCTGCCCTTAGTCTAGCTTCCACTATTCTTTCCCATAACTTCATCGTATGGCTCATCAACTTTATCCCTCTGTAGTCGCGACAACTCTGCACGTCTCCCTTGTTCTTAAAAATGGGCACCAACACACTTCTCCACCATTCCTCTGGCATCCTCTCACTCTCTAAGACCTTGTTAAATGTTCTTGTCAGAAAATCTACTGCTACCTCTCCTAGACACTTCCATACCTCCACCGGTATGTCATAAGGACCAACTGCCTTTCCATTCTTCATCCTCTTCAATGCCCTCCTCACTTCACCCTTACTAATCTTTGCTACTTCCTGGTCCTCAACAGTCACCTCTTCTGCTCTTTTTTCTCTCTCATTTTCCTCATTCATCAGCTTTTCAAGCTAATCCAGACTGAATAGGCAAATCCGGTTTTATAGACTTACACACAAAGCAAACACACATGTAAACACACTCAGAATTTCTCTCTCATGTGGAAAGCAGAAGGCAAACACATTCAGTCCTTCAGAGCAATCAAAATCTTCTTCTTTTCCTTTCAGCTTTCCCTTTTTTCAGGGGTTGCCACTGCGACACAATCACAATCACAATCTGATTCGCATGTTTGATTTGGCATAGGTTTTTACGTCGGATGCCCTTCCTGTCACAACCCTTTAGCAATGGACAGAAACACGCTGACGGCTTTGCAGCCACTCTTTACGAAAGTCAGCAATGGTTCTTTCACATGAACCTCTCACCATAGACAGTGAGAGACATGGCCGACCTTTGATAACCCAGTTGGCTACACTGGGGGGACAGTGACAACCTTGTGGAGAGTGGGACTTGAACCCCCAACCCAGAGCAAATCAAAATATCAAGTAAAAATATCTTAGGAGAGTCATATTGATCTTTAAATATCAGACAATAAAGACTACAAAATAAAGGTGACACAGAGATATTGTAGTTAGCACCACCATCTCACAGAAAGAAAGATGTGAGTTTGAGTTGGGCTTTTCTGTGTGGAGTGTGTGCTTCCCCCCCCCACCGTAAATTTCTTCTGGTTGCTTCCTCCTAGTATAACACTATGCAAATTAGCTTAATCAGCTATTCTACATAGTGCATAGGTGTGAATGTAAGTGTGATTGGTTTTTTATCTCTGTGTGACCTGTTCAGGGTCAGCAATGGTTCTTTTACATGCCTCACACCATAGACAGTGAGAGACATGGCCGGCCTTTGATAACCCAGTTAGCTGCACTGGGGGGGACAGTGACAACCTTGTGGGGACTTGAACCCCCAACCTTCGAATCAGCGATCCTGCGCCCTATCCACTAGACCACCACTGCCACCACTGCCTTCGTAAAGAGTAGGCTGCAAGGCCGTCAGCGTGTTTTCTTTAGCAAGGGACAGAAACATGCTGACGGCTTTGCAGCTACTCTTTACTAGAGTCAGCAATGGTTCTTTTACATGAACCTCTCACCATAGACAGTGAGAGACATGGCCAGCCTTTGATAACCCAGTTAGCTGCACTGGGGGAACAGTGACAACCTTGTGGCGAGTGGGACTCGAACCTCCAACCTTCGGATCAGCAATCCAACGCCCTTTACCACCAGTCCACCACTGCCTTCTCTAATAAAACCATGTATGCATAGTTTACGTACACACACACACACACACACACACACACACACACACACACACACACAATCTCCCTTTCTCGCGCCTTCTTGCTATCTCTCTCTCATTCGGTTGATTACACCCTTGCTGCTACAAGTTACAATTAGAAAAATGATGGAATGAAATGTCAGTATGACCGAGAGAAACAGAGTAAACAAAGCATTAATTGCTTTAGCATTGATTAGTCCATACATAAACCACCTGTCAGGAGAACAGGTATAAATGGTTGTATAACATCACACACAAAAATCTATACAGTATTTAATTAATCAGAGGAAATTATTTATCAGCAATAATTCTCTTAAAAACCGAATTGTATTTTTCTATGAATGGTGTTGTTAACTGTTTGGCAGCATCCATAAAATGGCAGTTTAAAAGTATAATGAATGTATGATGCAGTACAGTGGATGGTCATTCCAGATACTCATCTTTCAATGAATGTTCCCTACCATGTATTCTACAAAAGGAAAGAGAAGGGGACCGGCAGTAAGGTGCTGGAGTAATCATTCATCCAATGCTTGATCCTATTCAAGCCCCACTATCAATGGATTATTACTGCTGTCCTCCAGTGAAGCTAACTGAGTTATCAAAGGCCAGCTTTGTCTTTCATTGTCTGTGGTGAGAGGCATGTAAAAGAAACATTGCTGACTTTTGTAAAGAGTATGCTGCAGAGCTGTCAGCATGTTGAAGGCCTGGTGTGCTGTCTAGGGTGTACTCTTGAAAGTAAAGTTTTCTTGCCACCACTCTTTGTCCATCATGGGCAGTGGTGTGGGGACCTGACCCAATGGGCATTGAACCCAATGGGCATTTTTTCCAATTGCTTCATTGGGTACATTCACAGTTGAAATGGCTGACATGTCTGGCAATATTCATTCAAGTGACAAATCACTTTATGATTCAAGGGTACACCCAGAACAGCTCTCAGGTTTATTGCAGGGCCAACAGAGGCACACAACCACTTACACCCCTGCAGACAATGGAGAAAATCCAATTAGCCTAATGTGTATGTCTTTCAACTGTAGGAGGAAACCAAAGCACCCTGAGAATGCCCATGTATGCACCAGGAAAACTTTTATACAGAAAGTATAATCAAAAAATTAACATATTATGATGAAGTTCATTATTTTCTGTAATGTACTGATAAAAATTTAAACTTCCATTTATTTTAGATTCATTGCACAGCAACTGAAATATTTCAGGTCTTTTATTGTTTTAATACTGATGATTTTGGCATACAGCTCATGAAAACCCAAAATTCCTATCTCAAAAAATTAGCATATCATGAAAAGGTACTGTAAACGAGCTATTAACCTAATCATCTGAATCAACCAATTAACTCTAAACACCTGCAAAAGATTCCTGAGGCTTTTAAAAACTCCCAGCCTGGTTCATTACTCAAAACCGCAATCATGGGTACAACTACCAACCAGACTGCTGTCCAGAAGGTCATCATGGACAACCTCAAGCAAGAGGGTAAGACACAGAAAGAAATCTCTGAGTGAATAGGCTGTTCCCAGAGTGCTGTATCAAGGGACCTCAGTGGGACGTCTGTGGGAAGGTAAAAGTGAAAGAAGGGCCAATTCCAGACCTTGGGGGAACCTGTGGAAGCAGTGGACTGAGTCTGGAGTCGAAACATCCAGAGCCACCGTGCACAGGCGTGTGCAGGAAATAGGCTACAGGTGCCGCATTCCCCAAGACAAGCCACATTTGAGCCAGAAACAGCGGCAGAAGAAAGTACTTTTTTCGGCCGAAAGCAAATTTTTCATGTCATTCGGAAATCAAGGTGCCAGAGTCTGGAGGAAGACTGGGGAGAAGGAAATGCCAAAATGCCTGAAGTCCAGTGTCAAGTACCCACAGTCAGTGATGGTCTGGGGTGCCATGTCAGCTGCTGGTGTTGGTCCACTGTGTTTTATCAAGGGCAGGGTCAATGCAGCTAGCTATCAGGAGATTTTGGAGCACTTCATGCTTCCATCTGCTGAAAAGCTTTATGGAGATGAAGATTTTCATTTTTCAGCACGACCTGGCACCTGCTCACAGTGCCAAAACCACTGCTAAATGGTTTACTGACCATGGTATTACTGTGCTCAACTGGCCTGCCAACTCTCCTGACCTGAACCCCATAGAGAATCTGTGGGATATTGTGAGGAGAAAGTTAAGAGACACCAGACCCAACACTGTGGATGAGCTTAAGGCCGCTATCGAAGCATCCTGGGCCTCCATAACACCTCAGCAGTGCCACAGGCTGATTGCCTCCATGCCACGCCGTATTGAAACAGTCATTTCTGCAAAAGGATTCCCGACCAAGTATTGAGTGCATAACTGAACATAATTATTTGAAGGTTGACTTTTTTGTATTAAAAACACTTTTTCAAATTGATCGGATGAAATATGCTAATTTTTTGAGATAGGAATTTTGGGTTTTCATGAGCTGTATGCCAAAATCATCAGTATTAAAACAATAAAAGACCTGAAATATTTCAGTTGGTGTGCAATGAATCTAAAATATATGAAAATTTAATTTTTATCAGTACATTACAGAAAATAATGAACTATATCACAATATGCTAATTTTTTGAGAAGGACAAGCACAGGGATCCCTCGCTACTTCGTACTTCAATTCATGCGGCTTCAGTGCATCAGGTTTTTTTTTTTTTTTTAATATTCATCGAATTAAAAAATAAGGAAATTAATATGGGAAAAAGTTAAGAAAAATTCCACAAAAACAAGGCCAATTATGCAAAAAACCCCACTAAACAAACACAAAACAAAAAAAAAAACCCAAATTCGCCAATGAAAACTAGTTACATTGTTGTGAGGTATCTAAGTGTGCACATGCACATGCACCTGCGCATGCGTCTGTATGTGTATATATTTATTTTATTTACATCTTGTGCATTATTTTTGAATGTTTAATTGTTATTTTAAGCATATATAGAATTGAATATGTATTTATTGAAATTATATACACATATACATGTAAATATATGTCAGTCAGGGGGGTGATCCTACTTTGCGGATTTGGACGGTTGCGTTGGAATCTTGGTCCCAATTAACTGTGGAAAGTGAGGGATTCCTGTATTAGCATTATTTTATTTATTTGTATAAATTGGAAACTTATGTTAGTGTTACTTCAGTTCAACAATTAACATTTTCGACTTAGCTATGTCTGAAATTTGGTTTTCTTTAGGTTTGAAATGAGACTCCACTTATTGTCTTCGCTTCTTTACTCACCAGTCATCATTGGGTCTGCACATTTAAAACTAGCAGGTTTGGAAACATTTGATGTTGAATGTATTACAAAAGTACTAGTTGGTCACCCAATTTTTTTCCATCACTGCATGGCTAATACAGGAAATGAGCTGAAGTCTGCTGCTCTGCTTCTGATGGCTAACGCAGTGGGAGCTTACATATCATCTGCATGAGTTCAAATCCTGCAGCATAACTCAATACTTGGATAAATTGAACTTAAATATGTACAGTATGTATTTAAAATCCCCATTCTTTTCGCAAAATAAAATTATATTATTTGTATTTGAAAGTGTTAATGAAACTTGACTCATATTTTGCATCAAAATATTCATATTTAGTATTCTTTTAGTTTATAATATTGGGTAATACTTTTCGTGAGATGTTTAAATGATGAGATGAGAGATTTCCTTTGGGATTTTTTTCCGTTATCAGGGGTTGCCACAGCAAATGATTTGCATGTTTGATTTGGCATAGGTTTTTTTTTTTTTACGTTGGATGCCCTTCCTGACACAACCCTTTCGCAAGGGGCAGAAACCCACTGACGGCTTTGCAGCCTGGTGAGATGTCTAAATGGTGACATTATAAAAATGTTAAACAATAATTGTAGCCTTTAAGCTTTGCTTATTCAGTAATTTGCATACACGTGTTGAAAGCAGCATAAAAAACTGATCCAGCACAAGGTGAAGGATGTGTAGGCGACCACTTTTCATTGATTAGTAATTCTTAAGCATGTATTATTACAATTATAAATAGTTCCAGTTAAGTTTTTGAGTTAGTTTAAACAGATTAGGATAAACCAGTTACTATTTTGCATAATGTTCTAGCTATCTATTGTATTTAACTTTAGTGGTAACCCTCAATTAATGTTAATTTACTACTTTCAGCTTATTTGAACTAGGTAGAGAATCAGAAAAACAGAATAGAGATTTAAAAAAGGAAATTAGTGACACATGCCCGAGTAACCATTATTTGAAGGGAATAATCTTTTAACCATCCCAGTGACTTTATTTTATTTATTCATTTACTGATGTGTCTGGCACAAATACATCTCTATTCCCCAAAATAACATAATTTTCCAGTGACTGAGAAACTGGTCAGAATTGCGAGAAGAAGAAATAACGCGACAGACATGGACATTTTTTTTAGAAAAAGTAATTCTCGAATTAGCTGGAGCAGTTTTTATTTGAAAAATAGACAAAATCCCAGTGGCCAGATGTGCCAGTCCCAGAGAGACTTTAAGAGCAGCTGTAATGGCAGGGCAGTGGTGGCCTAGTGGTATAGGACACTGGATCACTGATCCTAAGGTTGGGGGTTTGAGTCCCACTCTCCACGGGGTTGTCACTGTCACTCCAGTGCAGCTAACTGGGTTATCAAAGACAGGCCATGTCTCTCACTGTCTATGGCGAGAGGTTCATGTAAAAGAGCCATTGCTGACTTTCAACAAGAGTAGCTGCAAAGCCGTCAGTGTGTTTATACCCTGCGGTAGCCTGGTGAGCCGTCCAGGGTGTACTTTGCCCATGCTCGGAGTCGGCTGGGATGGGTGCCAGCCTCCCCACGACCCTAATTAGGATTAAGCAGTTACAGAAACATAGCTGTCAACCCCTAAGATTAATAAAGAGTGAGAAGCAGGGGTCCAGGAGGCGCAGCCCCCGGTCAGGTCCAGGGTGACAAGCACGAGGAGAACATGCAAACTCCACACAGAAACCCAGACTGGGAATTGAACCCAGGCCTTCTTGCTGTGAGGCGGACTGTGCTGACCACTACGCCATCATGCCGCCCCGTCCCTTTTACTGTCACACATAACAATCAAAGCTGCATCGACTAAATCTGCATTTAATTTTAACAGTTCAAGATAAAACAAATATAAAACCACAAATAAATCTCAAATGACGGCATTTACTTTTTGATGTGGTACTGTATTTTAAAAATCTGTCAGAGCTATGTGTGACAAGGAAACACATGGATGCAGTATACAGGTAATAAAAGCATTGTAATAATCAAGCATACAAATTCCAAAGCTCAGTTTGAGCTCCAGAATGTAGTCCAAGCAGAAGTTCATCAAAATGACAAACATTCATTCATTCATTCATTTGCCAAGCCAACCAAATTCTACTAGAATCACAGGGATCTCAGTTAACGCTGACCATACACCCTGAACAGTTTGGCAGCCCATGACAGGACCAACACACACAGCCACTTTCATTCACACCTAGAGCCAATTTAGAAAAGCCAATTACCATAATGTACTTCTCTTTGGACTGTGGAAGGAAACTGAGATACCTAGAGAAGACGCACACAAGGATGGGAAAACATTCAAATTCAGTCAGGCAAAACTGGTCAAACATAGAACAGCACACAAGACAAATAGATGTTGGTATGTTAGGCACAAACAAATGAAATAATCTTCACTGTGCCTGCAAACTGTGCATACTCACAACTGGGCTGAGATTTGCTCTGCAAACCCAATAGTGGCAACTTGTGTCATGGCCTTAAGTTCAACACAGATGGAAAAGTACAGTGTAAAGACTAAACAGCAAATGTGACAGAAGGCTACCCCAAAGGACCACCCACAGACCGACATCTGGGCGGGCCTACGCCTCTGGGTAGGAGCATGGACTGCCATGGTCTTCGAAATGGACTGTGTAGTGGACTCTGGTGACAGTTTGTTTGTGGCCGCATGCGAAAAAGCACAGTCTTGAGTCATCATTCTTGAAATTGCACTGATCATCAAAAACATGAATGTGTCATGCCAAACCCCATTTTATACTCATCTGTAAAGTGCCACATTCACGCAGCAGAACAATCACAACAACACATGCGCCTCTGTTCAATTTTTGTCCTTTGAACTACATACAACACTGAGATACAGCTCAGGAAAGCCACAGATATATGTTACATATAAATAATATACCGTCTATGTCACATGGTGGTCTAGTGGTATAGGGCGCTGGATCGCTGATCCAAAGGTTGGGGGTTTGAGTCCCACTCTCCAGAAGATTGTCACTGCCCTGCCCCCCCCCCCACCACCACCACCACCACCACCAGTGCAGCTAACTGGGTTATCAAAGGCGGGACATGTCTCTCACTGTCTATGGTGTGAGGCATGTAAAAGAACCATTGCTGACTTTCGTAAAGAGTAGCTGCAAAGTCGTCAGCGTGTTTCTGTTCCTTGCTAAAAAAGGGTTGTGACAGGAAGGGCATCCGACGTAAAAACCTCTGCCAAATCAAACATGCGAATCAGATGATTCGCTGTGGCGACTCCAGAGTAAAAGGGAAAAAGCCAAAAGGAAGATAGACAGACTGTCTATGTCACATGACTTTAATTTTGTTCAAAATACGCCTTATTTCTTGCCTTTTGACCCATGTAAAGATTTCTTAAGTATGCGTCTTGTGGCAACAATATATGAGACAGTGTAGTAGTAGTAGTAGTAGTAGTAGTAGTAGTAGTAGTAGTAGTAGTGTAAGTATTTTGCATTTAATTACACAGATTTTTTTAAACTATGCAATAAAGAATAGTTTCGACAGTATCATCACAACATTCTTAGTTTATTTATTTTGTTGGATGACTTTGGGTTAACCTAGCTGGAGTATTGATCGATATAATTAATTCGGTTACAATAAATTCCTACGTATCTTCGGTGTAATATGAACACGACAAACACTTAAATTCTCATTTAACATCATAGCATAACTCCATCTCAGCTGTGTCATTCTCCATTGTGCCCAGATGCTTCTCTCCGGGTATGCTGGGACATGTAGTCTTGCTCTGCGAACCTGAGAAGTAGCAACTCCTGCTGCAGGACCGACCGTGCCACAGATTAAAAAGTTCTGTTTGAGTACCAAGGGGCAGATGAGACTGAAACTATTCTCTAAGACTAACTTTTCTTGTGTCTTCGGTGTATACTGTGTTAACTTGAACAATTACAAATCTTTGGGGAAAAACCCTGGATTTGCAGCACATCCCTTCTGCCTCAGAAAGGCCTGATACTGAGCTGATGTGCTGAATCAAGTGTGTTTGGAACAAAGAAAACTTGTAAGTAGTGTAGACAGCGGGTCCACAGGAGTGGAGTTCAGAAGAACTGTTCTACTATACCTGAGGCTTTTGCTCTTAGATGAATAAAGCGTAAGTGACACGAGGTTTCTTCTGGGCCTTTGATCTCTGATCTAGCAGTGAAGAGCTTTGGCTTTAAGCAGAGGCAGCCTGAGGGCAGGCAATCTGGGTCTGTACTTTGGTGATTCAGCTGACACAATGGGCATGTATGCTTACTATCACATGCATCAACAAACCAAAAGAACAAAGGAGCATAACTATACCATGATCACTCAAAAGGGACGACTTCTCTGTGTCTTCCTGACGTCCTGATTGAATTTACAGTGTCATTTCCACAGTGTATTCATTTTCTTTTTATTGATATATGTATTACCTTTTAAACTCACTTAAACAATCTGTGGGTGTCACGATGACAGAGTAGTTGGTACTTGTGCCTCACAGCAAAAACGTCCTGGGTTCAAATCCCAGGCTCATGCGTTTCTGTGTGGAGTTTGTGGGTTTCCTCCCACAATTTACAAACATGCACATTAGGCTAATTGGCTGTTCCAAATTGACTCTAGGCGTCAATCAAAGTGTCAAGGACTTTGTGTGCATGCTGCTCTGCAGTGGTTTGGTGAGCGGTTCAGGATGTACTTCATCTTTCCCCAATGCCAGATTAATTGGTTTGGCAAATGAGTGAGATGAGAGTGAATGAAGTATATTATATAATAAATATAATAATATTTTCTAATTCCTATCCTTTTACTGAGGTTTGACGAGAATGTTTAAGGATGCACACAGGATACATACAACACCTTTTTTCTATTGAATATTTTCAAGATATGCAGAACATCTGGCTGATTTTAAGTCCTGCTGAGCGTAAATGAGGGGTGGACTGCTTAAATTATGAAGTGTCCAAAAGCTGTCTGGTCTCTTAGCAGTGATTGTATTCACCAGGGCCAGTGAATTTCTAGAATGATTATTTCAATTGGATAAGTACCTAAAATGAATTTTATAGGAATTAAACATTACTAAGCAATTGTACACTTACATGTTTACGCAGTTATCCAATCTGCTAGTCCTCTGGTAGCACCACAAAGCATAAACTCGTAAGAATTCAAGTCAAGAGCTTCAGTTTATGTTCATGTCAGACATCAGAATGGAGAGAAGGTGTCATATCTGAGACTTTAACCATGAGTGTGTACTCTGATCAGCGTTAATAATAACAATGATCAACTGTGCACATGCATTTCCACATTATTTCCAACAGAGGGCACATTGGCTATACCAATATTTCTGTGCTTTCCAGGGTTTCAGGCTCCGCCAACAGGAGATTAGTGCTTATAGCTTCATTATTATAGAATATAATTTAATAATAAGGAAAGAATAAGATGTTAAACCATGGTTAATCATACCAAACAAACTCTTATTATTATTATTATTATTATTATTATTATTATTATTATTATTATTATTATTATTATTATCTCTCTCTCTCTCTCTCTCTCTCTCTCTCTCTCTCTCTCTCTCTCTCTCTCTCTCTCTCTCTCACACACACTCACACACACTCACACACACACACACACACACACACACACACACACACAGTATAGATTTTACCTGATGCTTGTATATGAGGATTTGACACTCCATGTTCAATATTTTAAGGGCCATTACAAACACTCTAAAAACAAACAAAGAAACAAACAACAACAACAACAAACCCTTACATTCTATTTCACAATGTGCCACACTTGTTTTGTAACAACTGGAAAAAAATCAATAGTGGGCACCAAGCCTAGAAAACACAACTTCAGCTGCTCAGTGTCCTCATCATCTGATAAAAACCCTAATGATACATGGATTGGAGTTGTTCTAAAATGTAAAAGAATCAACACACAATATTTCATGGTGGGTGAAACAATGTGCTGACTGGACTCATTCTCAGTTTAATAGTAAGGTTATTTTGATTACACAATTTTTTGTAGTAATAATAGCTTTATAATATTTGCAATTACAAATATTTTTGTTCATTTTCAAAATGGCTTTATTCTTTTTGTGTGCATGATTTGGTCTAATTTTATTATAATTTATATAATACAATGGGCTGCTAAGATATCCAGGATGCACCCCGCCCTTGGCCAGAGTTGGTTGAGATGGGTGCCAGCCTCCCAGTAATGCTAAGCAGAATTAAGTGATTAAAAAAATAATAATAAATAAATAAAAAAGGAATGAATAGATGAATGAAAGATTACTTTATCAGCTAATACTACGTATTAAGTAATGCATCCACAGGTCAAAACTGTTCTCCTAGTGGCACTTTGCAAAACAACAATCTTTTCAACCAGTTACTGTTATAACCTTCTTGTATCAGCACCAAAGCTCTTTAAGCAATCAGATAGAGAACGATCCTCATAATAAAACCAAATGCACCATGAAACCATTTTCAGATGGAATGTATACAGTAGTTCCCTATACTGTACTGAAGAAGCTGTGTAATTTTCATTTTGGTAAGACATACATGCTCATACATGTGGGCAGTGGTGGTCTAGTGGTATAGGGCACTGGATTGCTGATCCAAAGGTTGGGGGTTCGAGTCCCACTCTCCACAAGGTTGTCACTGCCACCCCCCCCCCCTTCCCCAGTGCAGCTAACTGGGTTATCAAAGGCGGGCCATGTCTCTCACTGTCTATGGTGTGAGGCATGTAAAAGAACCATTGCTGACTTTCGTAAAGAGTAGCTGCAAAGTCGTCAGCGTGTTTCTGTCCCTTGCTAAAAAGGGTTGTGACAGGAAGGGCATCCGACGTAAAAACCTCTGCCAAATCAAACGTGCGAATCCCGAGTAAAAGGGAAAAAGCCGAAAGGAAGACAATACATGCTCATACATATAAAGGACATGTCAGGCTAATTGCCATGATGTCAAATACCTCTGCTGTAATCTCCATTTAGGAAATTGTTGTGAATCGCCATGAAAGGAAAGAGGGAATCAATATGCCTTTCAGTCCATCTCACAGACTGGTCCTGGAGTGCTCCTTTGAGGATTAGACATGTATGGAGCTTCAGGCAGATATTTGAATGGAGCAGTTGATCTTCCATGAAAGGTTGAACACTGTTGAATTATTACTAATTTATAAAGATTTCAATAGAAAAAAATTCTATAATGACCATTTATTTAATAGATTACATATGATTAAAACATCCTGCACAAGATGCTGAACTGAAAATATTGCCTGTGCCTGCATTATAGCAGCTGAGACGTTGTGTAGATAAAATATTATTTTAACTAGTAATAATTTTTTCCTGTCCTTTATGTCAGATCCGGAGAATTGGTTCATGTTGTCTATGATGCAGTAATGAAACTATAAATTTGTGACAATGAGAGCTTTACAACCCAGCTGTAGCACCGAAACCATAATATATCAGTTCATTTTCACCTGAGCTATATGTTTATGGCCCTGGTGTAGCAGAGCTGTCAATTGGATTGTTACTCTTACCTCTCTCTGTAGGATAAGCTAAATCTCACACTGTTTGTGTGTGTGTGTGTGTGTGTGTGTGTGTGTGTGTGTGTGTGTGTGTGTGTGTGTGTGTGTGTGTGTGTTATCAGAGCCTGGGTCATCTTGTTTGTATCTTCGTTTCAAATATCATTCATTATGCATGCTTAGACAACAGCAGCCATTGCCATATAGCATTTGCAAATGCTAATTGTTGCTGAAAGCCAGTGTGTGGTGGTCTCCTGCAGCACTGAGACAGAAGGAAGAAATTTAAGTTCTTCAGTTGATTTGCAATGATTTGCCCAAATTTGTATTGCACCTTATATACGAGTCATATTTAAACTGTATTTGAAATCGTTACTGGTACAGTGCATCCAAAATAAGCAATGCAGAATATAAAATAATAGGAATTATAATTTACAAAAAGGACATGCATTCTTTGAGACAGACAGATGCACACACACACACACACACACACACACACACACACACACACACACACACACACACACAGAGAGAGAGAGAGAGAGAGAGAGAGAGAGAGAGAGAGAGAGAGAGAGAGGAGAATATGTGTGCATGTAATAACAACAGCATTGCTGATGACCAAATATATAAAGCAGACACACCTTATCCAAAAAAAAAAAAAAAAAAACAACAAAAAAACAAATGCACTCATTCTCACTCACTCATTTACTTAATGCAAACTGCTTAATCCTACTAGAGTCAGTTGACGGTGGGCAGTTATCTCATCCAACACTAGGTGAAGGCATGTACACCATAAAAAGCTCACCAGTCCATTGCAGGGCAAACATGCATACATCCATTCACAGGGCAATTTGGAACAGCCAATTGTGGGAGGAAAGCAGAGTACCTGGTGTCAGGCAAACTACACACTTGGAATGTGTGGTACTCGAACCCAAGTGCTTTTTGCTCTGCAGCGGACATGTTAACTACTACACCGCAATGCTATCCAGAAAAATGCAAACAAACACAAACACAGTAAACCCTCAGTGGGGAACGGTCAAAATACAGAATTGTTCACTGTAATCAAATGTTGAAAATTTTAAACAAATACTTTTTTTTTTTAGTTCATTTACTGTATAAATATTCAAGAAAATACTCAAACAGCTTCATCTAAAGGTGAAAGCAATTGTTCATGCACATATTTTTATGTTCATCTTACTTTGACTTAGGAAAACAAGACCATTGCTCAAGAGGGAGCTGAAAGATCTCTTGGATCATGTTGCTATGACAACAAGGGAGAGTGTAGGGTGTGAAAGTGATTTCAGCAATGTGTAGGACCACATTTAGAGTCAGTGAATATACATGCTTTGGGAAAGACAGAAAAGAAACCAGTCATCTGGTTTCCTGCATAGCCAACTGTACCAAGCAAGTTAATAAATGAGCCGATGTGTTGCTATTGATTTCAAGTATATAACACGCCAAATATGATTTCAAATACAATAAGAAATACATTCAATTTTAAAAATTTAATAAAAAAAAATACACACACACACACACACACACACACACACACCTGGGTAAATATTTAAATTTAGTCTTAATCACAGCTTACAGTTTAGATGGCAAAGAATAAATGTTCTGTTCATTGACTAAAGAAATCAGGACAGGTTTACAATGAACTCACTAATGCCTGGGATGTAAAAGCTGTGAATCCTACGAAAACATGCGCTCACACTATTCACTCCCAGACTGAAACCATCTGTTAACATGGACAGGGACTGAGGCAGAAGAGAAAATAACACCTTCACTGTTGAAAGAAATCTTATTCGATGCATTAGGGATCTGTGCCTCTAGAGCAATTGTGTTATAGGATGTTATAAGACACACACACACACACACACACACACACACACACACACACACACACACAACCTGGTTTCAGATAAGGAAGGAATGACAGATTTTATGCCGACTGAAATGTTCTGCTCTTTGGTAAAAGCTCCCTTTCAGGCATAAGGTCTGTTAGACATTCAATTGTTGCGGCCTAAAACTTTGACGGTATTAATATTTTACTGAACTCTCGGCTCAGCGGTGCTACATTATGTAGTGATATAGAGGAAAGTGGCAGTTATGGTTCTGTGAATTGTTCACGTGTGCTGCTTAGCTTTCTTTGCTGGGATTCTGTTGATAGATTGGCTGTCTATGGTTTTGAATGTAGAAGTCTGAATGTCTTTGTTTTCAGTCTTTTACATGGTCTTCCACCACAGCGGTTGTTAATCAAAGTGAAGTTTTCACTCGTTTCCCAGGAAGGAAACCGCTACAAGATTTTACAAACATACTTGCAGAGATTTTTATATTTTTAGCTACTGCTGCATAATTATGTCAATATTAGATTTATTATCTTCCCCCAAGCGTGCTGCCCTGGTTTCACTGGTAAAGCATGTTCCAATACAGTTAACTTTTTAAACAGTCTGGAAGATTCCACAGATTGATGTAAAATCTTTTCAAGAGATCTGCTTATGTTAAGACGACATAGACATTTTTCGGGAAAAAGTTTCAAATTAACTAGAGTTATATGTCGAATCTGAGGAAAAAAAGTTTCAACTGAACTCCAAGATAGTAAGAAGAAACTGATGGGGTTGGAGTACCAAAATATGCACTGTACCTCCACCAATAGAACAATGTCATCCATTGTCCTACATTGGCCTTGCTAGGATGTCAAACAGAATGAAAAACACCTCCCAAATAGATCGAATCATGGGGAAGGAGGATTATTTATAAATTCTGAAGCCATACTTCACAATATAAGCCAGAAAGAGAGAACTTGATTCTAAATACATCTGTAAGTAGGAAAATTACCCAAATTCAATTGTCATCAGAAGGAAAATGGCCTGGAGAGCTGTCCAGGGTGGACCCTGCCTTTGCCCAGAGTTGGCTGAGATTGGCACCAGCTTTCCTGTGACCCTAATTAGGATTAAGCGGTTCAGAAAATGAATGACTGAAAGAGGGAAAATATCCAGCATACAGAGAAATGCAGTGGTGTCGAGGTTTGCAGTTTTGCCCCACAATCAGGAGGTCCTGGGTTTGAACTCCATACACGGCGAGGTCCTTTCTCTATTCCATCGGCTGAGATGGGCGCCAGTCTCAACATGACCCTAATTTAATAGCTTAGAAAATGAATGGATAATTAAATATAAACTTTTGGTGCATTGAAAATCTGCTATAAAAATGCATAAACTAATACTGTATGTCTTTAATATACCATAACTATTATTATAGAAATATCTGTTATTTAGAAATGAGTTCTCATAGAAACAAACGAGAGGCCTGAATAAACTACAGTACTTGAGACAGGAAATATTTGTTAACATAACTATAGAGAGAAGTGAAACCCTGTGTGAGCTTCTGACCTCAAATGCAAAAGCCAATTTCAAGTGGTTACTAATCTATCTATCTATCTATCTATCTATCTATCTATCTATCTATCTATCTATCTATCTATCTAAAAAAAAAAAAAAAAAAAAAATATATATATATATATACAGGGATCCCTCGCTACTTCGTGCTTCAATTCAGTGCATCGTGGTTTTTTTTTTTTTTTTTTTTTTTTTTTTTTAAATAGTTCATTGAATTAAAAAAAATAAGGAAATTAAAGAAGAATAGGGGGAGTTAAGGGAATGCCCCCAAACAAGGAAAATTATGCAAACCCCCTCCCCAAACAAACAATAACAACGACAAAAAAAAAAAAAAACAACCCAAAACCCCCCATCAAAACTCCTCACATTTTTATGTGAGGTGCACACCTGAGTGCATTTGCGTGCACATGCACACATCTGTCTGTCTGTCTGTCTTCCTTTCGGATTTTTCCCTTTTACTCGGGAGTCGCCACAGCGAATCATCTGATTCGCACGTTTGATTTGGCAGAGGTTTTTTTTTTTTACGTCGGATGCCCTTCCTGTCACAACCCTTTTTAGCAAGGGACAGAAACACGCTGACGACTTTGCAGCTACTCTTTACGAAAGTCAGCAATGGTTCTTTTACATGCCTCTCACCATAGACAGTGACAGAAATGGCCCGCCTTTGATAACCCAGTTAACTGCACTGGGGGGGGACAGTGACAACCTTGTGGAGAGTGGGACTTGAACCCCCAACCTTTGGATCAGCGATCCAGTGCCCTATACCACTAGACCACCACTGCCCCCACACGCACACGTCTGTATGTGTGTGTATTTGTATCTTATTTACATCTTATTTTGAAATGTTTAATTGTTATTATAAGCATTTATAGTATTGAATATGTATTTATTGATATTATATACACATATGTATACTTCAGTCAGGGGGGGGTCGATCCTACTTTGTGGAATTCGGTGGTCATGGGGGAAAACTCAATTCCAATTAACTGCGGAAAGTGAGGGATCCCTGTATATACATATACATATGTACATCTTCTTCTTATGGATAGTATCAGGAATGAGTACATCAGAGGGACAGCACATGTTAGATGTTTTGGAGACAAAGTCAGAGAGGCTAGATTGAGATGGTTTGGACATGTACAGAGGAGGGATAGTGAGTATGCTGAGGTTGGAACTACCAGGCAAAAGGCCCAGAGGAAGACCAAAGAGAAGATTTATGGATGCGGTGAAGGCGGACATGAAGGTCGTTGGAGTAAGAGTAGAAGATGCAGAGGATAGGGAGAGATGGAGGCAGATCATTTGCTGTGGCGACCCCTGAAGGGAACAGCCGAAAGGAAAAGAAGATGTACATCTTCTTCTTCTTCTTTCATGGTGGTGAAATTCATCAGGAGCCACAACAATTAAACAGAGATCAGAGAGAATGTGTATAGCAAACAAAACTTTATTGAAATACTGCGTAGGACATCTGTCTCTCAAGCACAACTCATGGTTGAGAGAAAGAGATAACTTTGCCTCTCATCTGGAGTCTTTTATATCCCATCAGTGTTGCTGTGTGTGTGTGTGTGTGTGTGTGTGTGTGTGTGTGTGTGTGTGTGTGTTGTGTGTGTGTGTGTGTGTGTGTGTGTTGTGTGTGTGTGTGTGTGTGTGTGTGTTGTGTGTGTGTGTGTGTGTGTGTGTGTGTGTGTGTGTGTGTGTGTGTGTTTCACAAGCAGGATGTGTCCCTGTGAAATGCAAAAGTACCCGTTATCTCCAAAAGTTCACACTTCAGGAGAGACTAAATTGCCTGCAGGGGAAACTGTTAAACAATAAAATCCTCATATGGATGAGTAAATTGTCTCGTTTCCTTTCTCAGCAGAGGAAAACCTCTTTTATGAGTTTAACTTCAGTCAAGCACATACAAAATGTTAATTTTTTTAACTGATACCATCTGTCTATCTGGGCTCGAAGCAAAGTAAATCAATGTTATTTCTGATGGAATTTAAGGCTATATACAGTACCAACATTAGAGCAGTTTAAATAAAATTGATTATATGTATTAGATGTCATAATCTCTGTTTTTATGTTGTGTGATCATGACATCAACATTTTAATTGTTGTTTCAAACATGGGAGGACAGTACTTGTGCCAGCCTCGTCGCTCAGAGCTTGGCTAAGGACTGCTCACACAAACCCAGAAACAATCCAAAACAATGACCCAGTAATGGATATAGACTACAACTACTGCTCCACTATTAAGCCTGATGCAGTTACCCTGCAGCAGACAGAAGATCTCCATGCCCTGACAACGAGACTCTAAAAACACAGTGGATCTGGTTATCAGCGCAAGTTTGTCTGGTGCAGATTTCTGCTTCTGATGATGACAAACGTTAAGTTAAAATGTCAAGAGATTTTATATGAGAGTATTCATTCTGCAAAGTCTGTGATCCATTAGGCTATTTATTTTCTGAATCAAAATAAAAAGTACAACTATCCCCCAGTGCAGCTAACTGGGTTATCAAAGGCAGGCCATGTCTGTCACTGTCTATGGTGAGAGGCATGTAAAAGAACCATTGCTGACTTTCGTAAAGAGTAGCTGCAAAGTCGTCAGCGTGTTTCTGTCCCTTGCTAAAAGGGTTGTGACAGGAAGGGCATCCGACGTAAAAACCTCTGCCAAATCAAATGTGCGAATCAGATGATTCGCTGTGGCGACTCCCGGGTGAAAGGGAAAAAGCCGAAAGGAAGACAGACAATAAAAAGTACAACTATGAAGTTGTACTGTTTCTCTCTCCTGAAATTTATTTCAGAAAGTGGGTGAAGTGAAAAACTTTACATGAAACTCTCACCATAGACAGTGAGAGACATGGCCGGCCTTTGATAACCCAGTTAGCTGCACTGGGGGTGACAGTGACAACTTTGTGGAGCATGGGACTCGAACCCACAACCTTAGTATCTGTGAACCAGCACTCTTTACCACCAGGCCACCACTGCGCTAAAACCTTGAGTTTGTAGATTCACAAAATAAGGAAAACTTTCAATTCAGAAAGGGAGGTGAGTCGAACTCAAAAAAAAGAGGGATAACTCCAGCCTGTTTCAGAAAGCAAGGTAACTTGGGTTACTATAGTGACTGAGGCTGTGAACCTAATATGGCTGGGAGCACTTCAACAAACTCTGAGTTTCTTAGAGTTCTGGGAGTTTCTTCATGCTGGGCTTGAAGCCGCCATCTGATGCATTGTCTCATTTCCTCATTCATCCAGACAATATTAAAATGTGTTTGCAGAAATTTAAGCCTTTAGAAATTCTGAAATACACAGTCTCCTCAACCAGAAGTGAATGCATGAACTAAAGTCAAACATGGACGTGATTCATGCATACAGCTCACTGAGCACTCAGCAACTGCCTTGGTATAGAGAAAGATGCTGATATTGAGAGGAGGATTTTTAAGGGGTAAATTTCTGAAGATCTCTTTTGAATACTAAATTACTCCTTAAACATGGAATGACAAAATGATTCTCTGAACCTAAAAAAAAATTCAATTCAAGCATAGTCAACTGTATCAGTAGAAATTTGGGTGTGTAAATATGTATGAATCAAAACAAACTCAATAAAACATCTCAAATAAATTATTGTTCGGTTCACTTTCTGTAACCGCTTATACTATCATTTCACTGGAGCACGGCAAACTTACGGAAGCAAAAATGTTGTTATCCGCAAATGTTCCGCAATTATTCCCTCATCTTCTGGGTCATTCCCTGTCATTCCGTAGTTATTCATCAAGTCCTCCTCAATGTCCGTATGCTTCCGGCAGTCCAAAATATTCCGTGAACGTGCTTTTGAACATGTTCAAAAGCACTTTCACGGAAAAAAATTCCCTGAGTGTTCCGTGGTGTCACTTTGGCGTACTCTGCCGTACCTGTTCCACACATTCTGTAAACGTCGTGAGAGTGTAAGAATTTCCACTTTTTTGTAGGATTTTCACTCATTTTCCATGTAAAAATTTCAAAGCTCTTTTGTAGACTGCATTCCGCACCTTTCCGCTACATGATGCTTGCATGCTGTAGTCCAGTGAAATGGGGGTATAAGAATTTCCACTTTTACGTAGGATTTTTTTCACCCATTTTCTGTGTAAAAATGTCGAAGCTCCGCCGTAGACTGCGTTCCACGCCTTTCCGCTACGATCCTTGCATGCCGTAGTCCAGTGAAATGGGGGTATTAATCCTAATTAGGGTCGCGGGAAGGCTGACACCCATCCCAGCTGAGTCCGGGTGAGGGCAGAGTACACCCTGGACAGTTCGCCAGGCCATCGGAGGGCGGAAACACGCCGACGGCTTTGCAGCTACTCTTGTCGGAAGTCAGCAATGGTTCTTTTACATGTACCTCACACCATAGACAGTGAGAGACATGGCCAGGCTTTGATAACCCTGTTAGCTGCACTGGGGATGGGGGTGGGGGCAGTGACAATCTGTGGGGAGTGGGCCTTGAACTCAACGATCCAGCACCTTTACCACTTGGCCACCACTGCCCCTAAATTATTGCTTAATCCCTTTTCAATTTTTATCTGAAAAAATATTTTTCACTCATATATTTTGTTCTTCATAGAGATAATTCTATGCAAATCGAGAGCATAGGAGAAACAGGATGAATGTTTTTCCTTGACAGGAACATTTCTACACTTAGCAATTATCTCAAAAGATCAAACTATTTGATGCAGGGTAGTCAGAGCTTCAAAGAGATATTCCTCTTCGCATCACATAAATCCTTCCCAGAGAAAATAACAAGAAGAATATTGAATAAACCGCTCAAGATTTACATTTATGAGATTTTTGAGTCACAGGTTTTCCTGTTCCTCTTATCATTTAATCCTTAATCAGTTTGCTGAGCAGTCCTCGTGTTATCAAATTTAACCTTCTTATTTCATTTCTGTGATAGCAGACAATATTCTCCAATTTTCATCTCTGCAATTTTTTTTGTCTCTGCAATATTCGCTCTCTGCTGTCTCTGTTTCTGAGTGCAGTCGTGCAATGTGGTTACATGTTTGTTCACATCATAAAAATAACTTGGCACCCATCTTAAGTTTCCAAGGTTATTTTGCTTTGTTTATTTAGGGTGCTGCAAACTGTAGGTGTGCTGTCATAAATATTCAAGGCTTTGTTTGTAGGCCGTTTGTTTTACTGCTTCATATGATGGCTGATATCAATCATCTTCACTGTCCAGTATTAAACCTGAATTCTTACAATTTTTATTTTATAAATTTGGTAAGGATGCTGCAATTTTCACCCATCATTAAACTGATTTTTTGCCATTTTCCCCTGACGTTCCCTTTAATTTATTTTTGCCAGCAGCATTCGTTTTGTCGTGAGAGCCAATGGATTCAGTATTTCTGGCTGCTGGCTTTGGCTTGTGTAACAGATTCAAGGCTTACTGCATTCACTTGGCTGTCACAAGGATGACAGATGGGGAGGCTTGCTCATGCCATCCATTATTATCAGCTCAGAGAAGAGAAGGCTGAGAGTACCGGTTCAAAGACTACATGTGACACAATACCAATCTACCACCATACCAAGCGTTCATGTGGAAGCTGAAGAGATTACACAGAGTAACACAAGCCATGCATTAAATGCTAAAACTATAGTGTAGCTCTGATTAGTTTATGATGACTCATAAATACAAAGTCACAGCTTATGTAATTACTAATATGAATGTTTTCATTTTATTTTCAATAAGTACACAAGCGGTAGTAGTAATTGTAGAAAAGCAATTTAAATAAAAACACTGGCTTGTGGATAGAGGTGTAACATTAAAGGTATATCCAGATAGGACAGGTAATAGAGGGATGCCAGGTAGATGAATGACTAACGGCTCTCAAAGGCATGACAAGAATGAATTACTTAAACTTCACTGACTTTTTTGTCAAGCAGAAGATTTGCCAAAAGATTCAGAGCAGCCTGCACTGTGTGCGAATGGGGCTTGCAGTGCTGATCCCGAGAATCCACCACATAAACTTGGATTTAAGTCTGCATTCATGAGCCTGAAATTCTGATTGGCCGGTGCTAATGAATATACTCTTAGAAGGCCTAACCAAAGCTTTTTCTCTATCAACAACACAAACAATGCTTTACCGATTGGGAAAGATTTCAATAAGATGCTCTTTAGCTTATTGCCAGCACCACCTTTTTCCTCCTCAGCAGTGCACTGTGGGCATGGAGAGACACAAGGGAGAGGAGCTTGTTTCATCTATGGACCGAAGAGGGAGACAGATTGTCTCACAGCTAGAGCTGCATCTCCATTCTCTTCATCTTGGCAGCTACATATGTCAGTCTCTGACTGAAGTCATGGTGCTTCTTGGAAACACATACATGCTCCACACATTTTGATATGGGCGTAGGACTAATTAAGATTTTAATACAATAGCTGATAGTCTGGATATGAACAATATTCACGTTACAAGCACTAATCACTTGAGATTAAAAATGACTTTTTTTTTTTTTTTTACTTTAGCAGCAGGAAATCATAGTGCAATTTTTCTTGTACTCTCCAGTACGTGATTCAGTTAAAACATAACAATAGCTTTAGGTTTTAGAGCTTTCTAAATCTTGTTGTGAAACCGATTTTCGACTGAGAGCAGGAAGGGAATGTGATGAGAAGAGATAGTATGTCTTTGATCACAGGCAGAATTTTTCACTTTGACTAGAATTCTTATTACTGTTCATTTAAAACACGAGTACTGTACTCAGAAATATACCGGTATGTAAAAAATTACCTTAGTTGTAAGGATACGTCATATGAAAATACATACTTATTCAAAAAAAAACAGATATACATTATTTTCCTTTGAATAAGCCAAGGCATAAATACAAATTTTCTTTTTTTATAGAATAAAATATTGAAGAAATGCAGGAAACAACTCGCCCGATCTACCTCAGGTACAGTAATGTGATATTGTTCGAATAGTATTCTCTCTGCTGCTACAGCTAAAGCTACATTTCAGGGCTACAGAAATGGCCCACAGCAAACCACCACTCATTATACAGTGCTATTGCTGGCTCCATGATTAATGTGCAGTCTCTCATAGCCCTTGGCATATTAACGGCGAGAACATATAATGCCTTTTGGGGTTTGTAAAAGCATTATTATGATCAATCAATGGATGTGAAGCTGCCTCTCTTATTACTAATGCTCAAAGTATGCTTTTGCAGTGGCTAGTATTCACTGGATGAAATAGTAGGCGGTGCCAAGTAGAATTTTTTGGGCTGTGGCCATTCATGCTAGATTTTTCCCTCCAGTCTGAATGATGTGACTAGACAGTCAGTGATGCTCTGATCAGAGATTAGTTCAGTTTTGTAACAAATTTAACCTGAAAATGAAATCCTGTGTGTGAAACAAACAAACAAAAAAAAACCCCAAAAAAACAAACAAACAAAAAAACAAACAAAAAGAAAGAAAGAAATCACCTAAAGTGCAAACGTGAGCCAAGATTGTCAGTCTATCCAGGATTTCCATTAACACACTGTAATATAATAGAAAAAGGTGTGTCATAGTGGAAATCCATTATGGATCATTTAGCTCATAACATCTATAAAAGTCTTTCATGGGGTTGTGCAGTTATGGTTTTATGAAAGCAGAGCTCTACTTAGAACTATATAAATCTTAGCATGCTGATAAAATCTATTAAATATGGATTAAAAAGGAATCTGTTGTTGTTCTGTTATAGCTACCGCGGTAACCTGCCTCAAACTCGAAACTCAAACTCCAAACCTTAGAAGATTTATTAATTCATTTATTTTATAAGCCACTTCAGCCTAATTAGGGTGACAGTGAGGCTGGTGATGCTGGGCACACCTCGTACGACCCATACGGCCATTACAGGGCAACACATTGTGATGACGCCTTCAGGCCATCTTATTGTTTTGCCTGTCTGTGCACAGACTGGAGGTGTGTCAGAAGAGGCAATGCCTGATGCTGGTTCACTTGCTGGCTCCTCCCCTATTTAAAACGGCTGCTCAGACATTTCTGGTCCTCTCTCCAAGTGGGTGTTGGGTGTTGATTACATTATGGTTGGTTTAACTTTGTTTACATACAGCACACACATCCAAACATGATCAGTGATTTACTGATATCTATGTTAGGTGATTTTCTTTGGGGGTTTTTTTGTGTGTGAATGAAAGTTACTACGTTACTTACCATTTTCATTTGTTTCCTTCTTTTGTCATGGCTTTGAGCTGGTCATGGCTTACACAACCATTCACACTTACGCTCAGACCTAGGAATGATTTGGAACAGCAAATAAGCCTACTGTGCATGTTTTTGGACTGTGGGAGGAAACTGGAGTATCTGGAGAGCAGTGGTTCTTAACCTGGGTTCGATCGAACCCTAGGGGTCGGTGAGTCAGTCTCAGGGGTTTAGCGGAGGTCAAGACACACACCTGACTCATATTCATGACGACACGCCCCGCTTGGCCATCACTGGCTGCAGGTGATCACGCTACATTGCTTGGCCAATCTGTGCTGCAGGAAATTTGGTAGTTGACTTATGACTGTTGTGATGGTACGTCGTGTGATTTCTTTCTTAATGTTTAATCCTTACTATGTTGAGCAAAAAAAGAAAGTGGTTGGACAAATATGTACAACATGAATTCACATATATAATGGAACGTGATGCTAGTCAGCGTCCTATCTGCATGATTTGGAAAGTAGGATCAACCCCCGCTGACTGACGTAAACATACATGTATGTGTATATAATATCAATAAATACATATTCAATACTATAAATGCTTATAATAACGATTAAACATTCAAAAATAGTGCATAAGATGTAAATAAAACAAATACACACACATACAGACGCGCATCTCACATAAAAATGTAAGTAGTTGTGATGGGCGGAGTTCATGCATTGTATTGGTTTTGTTCTTTGAACACAGTGATGTTAATGCACGGTTCATTTTGGTGCCCCAGTAAAAACATAAACCTATGTCTTGAATTTGAAAAATTTTTTTTAAAAAATCACATTTTATTTTTCAATAAAGAAGGGTTCGGTGAATAAACAAATGAAACTGGTGGGGTTCAGTACCGCCAACAAGGTGAAGAACCACTGACCTGGAGGAAACCCATGCAAGTACACATAGAACATAAAAACTAGAGAAAAACACCTGAGCATGGTAATCAAACCCTTCATACTGTGAGGTGGACATGCTAACCAGTGCACCACAATGCCATCACCTTGGAATATTTCATGTGCTCATTTTTTTCTCCTCTTTAAGCATACACTGTTATTGGCGTCTCTCTTCTCTCTTATGATGCTATTAGAAAAGTGCTTTGGTTCAGTGATTTTACTAAATTTCCACGAACACCTGTAGTCATCCTTCAAGGGGGGCAGTGGTGGTCTAGTGGTATAGGACGCTGGATTGCTGATCCTACGGTTGGGTGTTCGAGTCCTACTCTCCACAGGGTTGTCACTGTCACCCCCAGTGCGGCTAACTGGGTTATCAAAGGCGGGCCATGTCTGTCACTGTCTATGGTGAGAGGCATGTAAAAGAACGATTGCTGACTTTCGTAAAGAGTAGCTGCAAAGTCGTCAGCGTGTTTCTGTCCCTTGCTAAAAAGGGTTGTGACAGGAAGGGCATCCAACGTAAAAACCTCTGCCAAATCAAACGTGCGAATCAGATGATTCGCTGTGGCGACTCCCGAGTAACAGGGAAAAAGCTGAAAGGAAGACAGACAGACCTGTAGTCATCCTTCAGAGTTCTCCACAGAATTTTAGTCGAAAAGTTCTTCTTGATATGAAATCTCAATTTTTGTACATTTCTTCTTAGTTATTGTAGGAAAGTTAGAGAATAGGAGCAATTTCTTTTCTTTTTTTTTTTTTTTTAATATTATAATTTTTTAAATGTTATAATGGTGGCAGTGGTGGCCTGGTGGTAAAGGTGCTGGATCGCTGATCCTGGGGTTGGGGGTTCGAGTCCAAGGTGGTCACTGTCCCTCCAGTGCAGCTAATCGGGTTACAAAGGGCCGGCCATGTCACTCACTGTCTATTGTGAGAGCTTCATGTCAAAGAACCATTGCTGACTTTCGTCAAGAGTAGGCTGTATAGCCGTCAGCGTGCGTGTTTCTTCCCCTTGCTAATGGGTTGTGTCAGGAAGGGCATCTGATGTAAAAACTTATGCCAAATCAAATATGTGAATCATTAATATGACTTCCATGAAGATGGAGGCAGATGGTTCGCTGTGGCAACCGCGGAAAGGGAACAGCTGAAAGGAAAAGAAGAAGTTTTTGAAATGTTAATTATTCATAACATTGTCATTTCATATTCGTATGGTATATGTCTGACTTGTATAAAACTGCCATGTCTAGTCATGTATGAATTTATGGCTGTTTCAGGAACTTCCTAAAAGAAGCATGTGACGGTGAGACAAACCTAGCTGTTAACAAGATGTGTTGAAAAATTGAAAGTGTAGTATTTACCTGTTATTTAGTGATGTGATTTCACAGCTTTACAGCATGTGAGAGCATCAAATTATTCATTTTCTATTTTGACTGCTTGCTGAATGACGTCATTATAGCTACACACTTCTTTAACTCTACCTAAGGTCTATTTCTAGTTCTTTCACATTTGGCGTTGCAACACTTAGAAACACTGGTGTCATATAACATCACTTAAAATCCAATGCTGTGCAGAAGTATTAAGCACATGCTAAAAATACTGTGACTCAAACTCTATATGGTAGCCCTAACATTAAAAATACATCAGTATTCTATGTGCACTTTTCACAGGTTTATAAGGAAAGCTCACTGGTGAGTTTTGCCAAATATCTTGCAGAATCTACAAACACTCTGTTTGAGACTTTGTGTGCTATCGAGCTGTCCATGGTGTACTCTGGCCTTGCTCAGCGTCGTCCAGCCTCCCTGCTACACTAATTAGGATTAAGCGGTTCAGAAAATGAATAAATGAATGAACTAACTCAGTAAATCAGAAACCAAGAAATAAACCTCTATTACTAAATTACAATTCTGCATCGTGTGGCATGTTCTCTATTTATTGTTGAATTCTCGGTGAAGTTGGACTGATACACAGTTAAGATTATGTAAAATGTTTTGCCAGAATTTAGCTTATGTAATGAACTGAATAATATAAAGCATTCGCTCTAATTAAGCATCGGTGCCTTGGTTTTGTTCACTTTATTAAAAAAAAAATAAATAAAAAAAAATACACATGAAAATAGTCCAGAGCTTCATACTGGCAGAGAGCTGCAGTGCTGTTCTCTTAATGAGACTATAAAATCTGCTGCTGCTGCTGCTGCTGCTACTGCTGGATGCTTTTGGTGCTGACTGCTGAATGTTGTTGATTAATATAATTGACATAATAATCTGACTTTTTCATTCATATACAGCAGCACGCTTCGATCTTGCTTCAATTTAATGCAATCCCTTGCGGCTATCAAGTGGCTATTGTCACGGTGTCAGTGCTGAATTATTTCATATGCTTCGGTGCTTATTTTATTTCACGTAATATCACCTCATGTTACTTTCATAAAATATTAATGAAAAATGGAAAAATGTAATTCTGGGACATGAACTCTCTGACATTCACAGTACATGAAGCAAGAAAGTACATCTACATATGCTATATATTTTGGTACAACTGGATTAATATTTCTAACTCGTTCATAAGCAGAAATATATTGCACACCAAGCTCCTTCACCAACAAGAGTTATGATTATATATACAGTACTATATGTGGCAGTAAAACAGTAATGCTAAAATTGATATTGTCACCTCATGGCCCATTGAGGCATTTCTGGGTCAAATTTGCAAGTTCTTCTGTACCTACATTGGATTTCTGTAGCAACTACTAATTAGGTCCACTGGCTACTCTAAATTTCCCATCGTTTTGTGAATAGCTATTTATCTTTGCGCTATCTCTGCAGTGTATATGTACATATACACATGCAGATCATCATTTTGTTTGTTTTTTCCCCATTAAAGCTACACATATGCACCCGGATGTTCATATGATGTAAAAGAAAAGGTGAATTCTTTGATAAGTTCACCTTAAATCATACATACACTGCCTGACCAAAGAAATACATAAAAATGAAAAGTCTAACAATCTAATATTTTCATGGAGTGCATTTCATCGTAATGACAGCATGTAATTACATTGCTATTGTTGAACCAATTGGTCAGGTCTAGGCTCAGCAGCTTAATTGTGGTACTAACATAAAGATTCAGGCGCTGTGTAAAAGGTAGAGCTCCCATGTAATTATCCTGACTCAACAAGTATTGTGTGGGAAATCCCATACACAAAATTCCCATACACATCTCCTACATATCAAAAGTAATACATTTTAATATATATATTTTTTTATTTGGGAAAGTGGTGACCCAGTATGTGCTGGATTACTGACCCAAGGTCTGGGGTTCAAGCCCCACTGTCACTAGGTTTTTCACCGCTGATCCCCAGTGCAACTAACTGGCCTAACAAAGGCCAGCCATGTCTCTCACTGTCTATGGCAGGGGTGTCAAACTCGTGCCAGAAAGGGCCATGTGGCTGCAGGTTTTTGTTTCAACCAAGCAGCAGCACACCTGACTTTGCTCATTTAATCAACTGAGTTGAGTGTTCAGGCAGTTGATTGGTCAGTCTCTGTACAGAGCACACAGATTGACCAATCAGCGGCCTGAAGACTCAGCTGAGTTGATTAAATGAGCAAAGTCAGGTGTGCTGCTGCTTGGTTGAAACAAAAACCTGCAGCCACATGGCCCTTTCTGGCATGAGTTTGACACCCCTGGTCTACGGTGTGAGGCGTGTAAAAAGCCCATTGCTGACTTTGGTCAAAAAGTAGGCTGCATAGCCATCAGCATGTTTCTGCCCTGCAATGGCCTGGCAAACTGTTCACGGTGTACTCTGCCTTTGCCTAGAGTCGGCTGAGATGGGTGCCAGCCCCCCCATGACAATAATTAGAATTAAGTGATTCACAATGAATGAATGAATGAATGAATGAATGAATGAACTTGGTTATAGAAGGGAATAATAATTAAGTAAACAAACACACAATCTCGGTTTCACATATAAAGTTCACCATTTAGAAACCACATGTTTAAAGAGCATTTCAGTCACACAAGAATATAATAGGTTGCTGATTTATTTTTATGTTTTTAATGATGATTCCACATCACGTGAGCCAACTATTATATACTTGTATCTCTTGTTTTTTGTATTACTCTCTTACTTCTTCTATCCTTTCGGCTTTTCCCTTTGTCAGGGGTCACCACAGCGAATCATCTGATTCGCACGTTTGATTTGGCAGAGGTTTTTACGTCGGATGCCCTTCCTGTCACAATCCTTTTTTCGCAAGGGACAGAAACACGCTGACGACTTTGCAGCTACTCTTTACGAAAGTCAGCAATGGTTCTTTTACATGCCTCTCACCATAGACAGTGAGAAACATGGCCCGTCTTTGATAACCCAGTTAGCTGCACTGGGGGGGGGGGGGACAGTGGCAACCATGTGGGGACTTGAACCCCCAACCTTAGGATCAGCGATCCTGCACCCTATCCACTAGCCCACCACTGCCCCTGTATTACTCTCTTACTAAAAAGATGTATTTTTTCCTGTTTCAAGACATTAATTTTCAAAGAATTGCTCAAAGTTCCAATGTGTACATGTATGCCAGAAAGATGGCGGGATGAATGGACATACACTATATGTTTTATTAAAAAAAGAAACAAATTCATATCTCAGGAAGGGAAACACCTATTGAAACCAAAGTTGGGCACGTTCATCTGTGGGGGATAATAACTCAAAACCAAATGCATTTGGTTTAGAAGATACAATTAGATAAGAAAAATGAAAGCGATTTTATGATTTCTTGTATTGTTTACAATTCAGTACTAATCACGACATACATGTATAAAGTTCTCATAGTCATATTGCTGATATTTAACCACATTAATTGTATTTGTTTTATTCTTTATAATCATTTAATGTATACTTTTGTGATTCACTCATACGTTGTGTTTGTAACTCATTTGTGAACTCATTTATGTTGAACTGATGATCGCCTTCCCCTTCTCACACATACATGATATGTTCTTGGGTGTTCTGGAACATTTAGTATTATTTAGGTTACACTAGGGCAGGAGTCGGAAACCTTTTTGACCAAGAAAGCCAAAAATGAATGCATATTTTAAAGTCTAATCCTCTGAGAGCCATATTTTTAAATACTGTATACGACTAAATGGAAAAAGAAGACCAACAATTTGACAGTATAATAAGACTCTGACTTTATTTTTAACAACTTTGTTATAATGAAGTTATTTATTAATAAGAAAAGTACTTTTTACTATTAATGCGGTTTCTGGTGCGGCATGGTTTTGCTGATGGCTTTGTAGTCTGGTTGATACGTGGTGAGGTTCAGTTTCATGCAGATGTTTTAAGCCTCCATCTGTTAAATGTGACCGCAGGTTGGTCTTGATGTTTTTCACATGTGAGAAGGACTGCTCGCGTGCATATGTAGAGCCAAACATGGTCAATACGGCACGACTCACACGCTTCAGTGATTGGTCTGTGACAGGAAGCGCGTTCCAAGTTTTGGCAATCAGCTGGTCTGCAGGTTGAGATTCTTTTCATGTCTGTCTGGTTTGCTTGCCAGCTCTGCTTGGCTTCGTACAAATGAGAGGATCAAAAATGAGGGAAATTTACCTTTTAACCCAAAAACAACTCCCGCAAGTTATTGCATATAATCCAATAAAATTAGACTTTCAAGGTATCGGACCTGCCCACACACTGGAGTACAGAAAGGATCGGCTCTCTGCTGTGCACCACAGTAACAAGTGGTGTTGAAAATAGATGTATACATTAAAATGCATGAACTTCATTTATCTGTTTTTGTTTTATTTGCTGGCCTTTTTCTATATTTTTATTTCAATGACAGCAAAACTATGTATCCGTTATTCTGTTAATAAAGGCCCCCTGATTTATCTGAGAGCCAGATACAGTCATCAAAAGAGCCACATCTGGCTGGCGAGCCATAGGTTCCCGACCCCTGCACTAGGGGAAGAAAGAATAAGAAGGTCCACCATCTCCTTTTGGAGGCCGTAAATAAGCCAGGATGGAACTTCAGTTTACACATCCAAGTTCTCCTTTTTTTCATCCTGAATTCCCCTTTATCATAGTTTTGTACTTTGCACATGTCTTCTCAGAGAGCATATACTTAGACTTGTGACCAAAGTCACGTTAGCTTAGTGTCAGCTATCATATATTTAGCCTATCCCAGGTCGGGCTGACTGAATGTCTTGACACTGCTGTATCTTCACAACTTATGCTTCCTTATTCTTTAGCATGTAAATATCCCTTGTATGGAAAAACATCTTTGGTGATCAGTGAATAAACACTCGAGCACTTGAACTTGGTCGGTGTCTGTGCTTTCTTTACTGATCACTCCAGCGCGCTGGGTGATACTCGGGAATTGATCCGTGGGAAGACAGCTTAGGGCTGTCATCGATCCTAACAAAAAATTACAGAAATCTCTTGATGTTCTGAAAACAACTTGATGGTTAGATGTTTTTCCTTTGTCTTCTCCAGCACATCTCAAAGACGTTGACTCGGGTTAAGGGCAGGAGCCCGGGGTGTTAATCCACATGTGAGAATTATTTCTCATGCTCATTATTTGAGTCCCTATTTTGTATGCTTGCTTTCAGGGAGGAGAAAGTCTATTGATGTGATAACCTGCTCAACCAGTTCATTGACGTCATCAGCTGATTTCATTATACTGCAATATTAATGTTGCTGAGCCTTGAACCAACCAATGGGAGCAACAGTGCCATGGATATTATGTGCTGTGATCAAGGCTAAATGCACCCCATGAAAATATTAGTGTGCAACTATTTTTTTGGCCGAGTAGTGAATACATTCATTCATTCAGTCATTCATTCATTCATTTTTTGTTTTCTGAACTGCTTTATACTAAGGGTCACAGGGAGGCTGATGCCCATCTCAGCCGACTCTTGGCGATGACAGTGTACATTGGATAGCTCACCAGGCTGTGTGTGTGTGTGTGTGTGTGTGTGTGTGTGTGTGGGTGTGTGTGTGCGTGTGTGTGAGGGAGAGAGAGAGAGAGAGAGAGAGAGAGAGAGAGAGAGAGAGAGAGTGTTTGTGTGTAGATGAGAGAGAGAGAGAGTGTGAGAGCGTGAGAGAGTTTGTGTGTGTGGGTGTGTGTGTGTGTGTGTGTGAGAGAGAGAGAGAGAGAGAGAGAGAGAGAGAGAGAGAGAGAGAGGTGTGTGTGTGTGTGTGTGGGTGTGTGTGTGTGAGAGAGAGAGAGAGAGAGAGAGAGAGAGAGTTTGTGTGTGTGTGGGTGTGTGTGAGAGAGAAAGAGAGAGAGAGAGAGAGAGAGAGAGAGAGAGAGAGTGTGCATGTGTGTGTGTGTGTGTGTGTGAGAGAGAGAGAGAGAGAGAGAGAGAGAGAGAGTTTGTGTGTAGATGAGAGAGAGAGAGTGTGAGAGAGTAAGAGATAGAGAGAGAGAGAGAGAGAGAGAGAGAGAGAGAGAGAGAGAGAGAGAGAGAGTTTGTGTGTGTGGGTGTGTGTGAGAGAGAGAGAGAGAGAGAGAGAGAGAGAGAGAGAGAGTGTGTGTGTGTGTGTATGTGTGTGTGAGAGAGAGAGAGAGAGAGAGAGAGAGAGAGAGAGAGAGTCAACACCAGCATTTCTGTGTGTGGTTTGCATACTTTCCCATGTTTGCACTGGCTTCTTCCAGTTTCCTCCCTCAGTCCAAAAATATTAGGCTTATTCATCCGAGATGTGAATGTGAAATGTGTCTATGTTGTCCTGCGATGGTCGGGCAAAATGACCACAGTATACTACAGTTTTGCCCATAGTTGACCGGGATGGTCTCCAGTATGGGCTACCTGCAACACTAATCAAAGGAATAAGTGTTCTGGAATATGAAACGAAATATAGAGCGCATCCTCTCTTGTTGATAAACAACATAATGTGGTAGTTCAGAGTGTCTCAGTGTTGGAAATGGTTAAACAGTGTACAAACTCAACATTGTTTTCTTCCACTGATCTCAGGATCAAAAAGCAGGCGAGGGAAAGGGGGAGAAAGTAGAGCATGCTTATCTTGTATTCCTCAAGAGCTTCTTTCTGGTACAGCACTGCTTATATATTCATTGGAAATCATAAAAAAATGCAATTTCGTGACACTCTGTTCTGGCATAACAGTTTTACTTGCTCCAAAAAATAGCGATATCAAACACTAGTTAGGACTAGTTGTGGACCACAACATTTTCACAGAGACACTAATGTTTGATTTAGTGTCTAAAACATTTCCAAAAAAGTACAAAAGTTTCATTCATTCTGCACCGCCTAATCCTAATTAGGGTGATGGGGAGGCTGGCACCCAGCTCAGCCAACTCTGGGCAAAGGTAGAGTACACCCTGGACATCTCACCAAGCCATCACAAGGCAGAAACACGACGACAGTCAGAAACGGTTCTTTTACATAACTCTCACCACAGACAAAGAGACATGGTCGGCCTGTGATAACGCAGTTAGATGCCCTGGGGGGGGACAGTAGTGACAACGGTTGACAGAGGGGCTTGAACGCCCAACCTTGGGAAGAGCAAACCAGCACCTCACCACCAGGCCACCACTGCCCTGAGTTTCATGCAATCATTATTGCAATATGTATGCGCTTAGCCACTATTAAAACAAAATATTGTCATATTCTGGATAAAACTTTTAAGGTTACTTGCAGAAGGATTAATCCGAAATAACCCGTTTGGTAACTGGATTCAGCTATTTTTTTTTTTCTTTTCTTTTCTGGATTTCAGGGTGTAAATCATCTGTTAAATATTCTACACCATCTGCCAAAAAAAGTCACCTTTTTGAAATGAAATAAATGAATATTTAAAATCCTTTGAGTGGAGATTACTGAGATGATTAATAGGTTTCAGGTGGCAACATATTTTATTAACCGTGACTGCTTCAGTATCTCCTAATTTCTTTAACAAACATGTTGGAAAATGTCCTGTGATCATGGAAAAGATGCCACAATGTTTAAGAAGAATTACTTTAATGGCCTTTTTCTTGAAAATAAAAAAGAGATTACCAACATTTGTGTTAGGAATTATCCAACACATTCAAAAACATTAATGATTGGGATTACACATTTGTGTGGCCATAGGAAGCCCACTTGTCACTCCGGCTGATAGAAAGAAAATGCATCATTTTGCTAGCACAAACTTTGGGGTCTGGAGCAATGAAAAAAGATTATATGGTCTGATGAAGCCGGATTTACACTCTCGCAGAACAATGGGTCCATCGTGATAAGATTAAAAATGTATGAAGCAATTAATCTCTCGTGCATAGTGAATACTTTGAAGTTGCTTTATTTGCTCAGGTCGAGACTCACCAATGTTATCTGCAACTAATGTGTATCAGCTGACTACCTGAATCTTCTGAAAGAATAGATTATCCTCATAATGGATATTTTCTTCCCTGATGGTATGGATAAGATCATTCTACTCAAATTGTAGTTTGAGAAGCATAAACAATGTTTTTCACATGTAAACAGCATTCTAATCTTAGCTCCTTTGAAAGAATTTGGCATTACTGTACTGGAAAATATTTTATGGAGTGCTCTTTGTTGTGAATAAAAGATCTCAATTATTTTTTAATAAATAAATAAACGGCAGTGTTGGCTGTGTGGTAATGTGCTGGATTACTGATCGCAAGGTTGTTGTTCAAGCCCCACTTTCAACGTTTGTCACTGCTGTCCCCCCCCCAGTGCAGCTAACTGGGTTATCAAAGGCCGGCCATGTCTCTTACTAATGACCATTGCAGACCTTCATCAAGAATAGGCTGCATAGCTGTCAGCATGTTTCTGCTCTGCCATGAGTTGGCAAGTGTGTGCTCTGCCCTCGCCCAGAGTCAACTGAGATGGACGCTCACCTCCCTGCAACCCTAATTAAGATGAAGAAAATGAAGGAATGAATAAATTAATAAGTGAATGAATGGATTAATAGATAAATAAACTGCATAAGGATGGCAATGCCATTGTGAATGCACACTGTATTCAAAGCTGCAGATATTTCAAAAAAATATTCAAGTTAGCATCCTTTTGTGTTGTTGTTGTTGTTGTTGTTGTTGCTCCAGACAGTGTATTTAATGATGACCATTTGGTTGACTGTGGTAAAAATGAATACCAGCTCATGAATCTAAGAGTAATCATTGGAGATTGTCATCATACGTAGCCTTCTAGATATCCCTGTAAAACATGATAGAAGAGTGAATTAATTTGCATCCTATAAAATGCCATACAGAGCCATTCATGATAACTGTTACTGATTGCATTTCAGGATGTAAATGCTTTTTGTCCTTGGATGTGGAAAAAGGATTATTTAAACTTTCAGTCAATGATCTCACTTTAAAAGCAGGACTGACACATTATTTCTACAAGTTAACTTTTACTATCACTAAAATTAGGGGCAGTGGTGGTCTAGTGGTATAGGGCGCTGGATCGCTGATCCAAAGGTTGGGGGTTGGAGTCCCACTCTGCACAAGGTTGTCACTGACTCCCCCCCCTCCCCCCCAGTGGAGCTAACTGGGTTATCAAAGGCCGGCCATGTTTCTCACTGTCTATGGTGTGAGGTATGTAAAAGAACCATTGCTGACTTTCAACAAGAGTAGGCTGCAAAGCTGTCAGCGTGTTTCCGCCCTGCGATGGCCTGGCGAGCTGTCCAGGGTGTACTCTGCCCTCGCCCTGAGTTGGCTGGGATGGGCACCAGCCTCCCTGTGACCCAAATTAGGATTAAGCGGGTACAGAAAATGATGATGATGATGATGATCACAGCATTAGTGCCCTAATGGGGCACTTTTAGGGCACTTGTAGTATTAAGTGCTCTAATGGGGAAAAGTTTGCCTAAATATATTTCCATTAGTGGAATTCGGCTTAAGTATACACATAGGCTAATATATATGACTGAATAGAAAAACAATTGTTTATGGTGTTACAGTAATTGGACAAATTGTACTTTAAACTGTTGGCTGCCTTCAGGCCATCATCAGCACCAGCAACGCTTTCTCTACCCCCCCCCCCCCCCCCCGCGCGCCGTTTTATACAATAGGCTGCCGATAAGTATTAGATCTTAATCTGAGGAAAGCAATCAAGCAAAAACAAACAAACAAACAAACAAAAACCGTGATATAATGTAACTGCCTCGACAGGTTGCAACCGATGAGCAAGAATGCAGTCGTCATAGCA
>CM045734.1:35806063-36098563 GCA_024760905.1 Plotosus lineatus
CTTTAAGCTCCTGTGTGCTATTTCAAAGGCAGCTGGCTTCATTTAAAGGTCAGTTTAAATAAATTATTTGTGAGACACTCCAGCTGCTCTTATCAGTTTAAAGGTTGTGGATGCATAGATATTCGTAAGATAATTTGATTTTTGAACTCAATATTAAGGTGTTAAACCGAAATTTAAAATTTGCATAAAATCCTTTTATTATAGCCATTGAAATGATGGATATAGAGCAATATTCCTCCTTTGCCAAACTCCAGATGATTTTCCAACATAAAGATGATAAAGGGAATGTTTCGTTCGTAAAGATTTTGTAGAGAAAGTGATGGGCATCTGTGAGATATATGTGTTTATATGTGTGGGAGCCTTTTGTCTGAACATGCAGCTCTCTGTGTGAAAAAAAAAAAGTGTCCGGTTGTGTGAATGTATCATCAGTTGCACATGGCATAAGCCCAACGTGATGGCATCAATGAAATGTTTTACTGTGTGCTACAGATTAGTGCAAAGGTAAAAAAAAAATAAAAATAAGTAAATAAATAAATAAATAGAATTTGCAGTTAACCAAATATATTTGGTGGAAGTACATTTCCTGTGTCTTTTTAAAAAATGAGAATATATGGATTGGACACAGATGCTCTGGTTTCATTCTGGAGTCTTTTTCATTGACCTTGTTTGTCTGTCTTTCTGTTTGTTGTCTGCTATGCCCAGGTGCTGCCTGCGAACCCAGAGGAGTCGTGGCAGGTGTACAGCTCAGCACAGGACAGTGAAGGCAGGTGTGTGTGCACTGTGGTGGCTCCTCAGCAGACCATGTGCTCGCGGGATGCCAGGACTAAGCAGCTGAGACAGCTCCTTGAAAAAGTAATCTTCGCATTCATAATCAGTATCACACACACACACACACACACACACACACACACACACACACACACACACACACACACACACACACACAATTATATATTATTGCACAAATTCCTCTGATGTGATCTTTTAGTAGGCTGCACAGTGGCGTAGTGGTTAGCACGTCATCCTCACAGCAAGAATGTCCTGGGTTCAATTCCCAGCTCAGGCATTTCTTTTTAGAGTTTGCATGTTCTGCTTGTGCTTGCATGGGTTTCCTCCGGGAACTCTGATTTCAGAGTCCAAAAACATGCACAGTAGGTTAATTGGCTGTTCCAAATTTCCTCTAGGTGTGCGTTTTGGCCCTGTGATGGCCTGACGAGCTGTCCAGGGTGTATCCCGCCATGTCCTGGAGTCAGCTGAGATGGGCGCCAGCCTCCCCACGACCCTAATTACGATTAAGTGGTTCAGAAGATGAACGAATGACCTTTTCGTGTGTGATAATTATGTAAAGCACTGTAAATATTCTGATGGCAACTGCAGTCCTGGCACTGCTCTCAGGTACAAAATGCTCCCCTGATGTTCATGGTTGACGGCTATTTTCCTATTTATTTTTACCTTTCCAACAGGTACAGAACATGACCCAGTCAATCCAGACTTTGGATGAGAGGACACAGAAAGACCTGCAGTATGTTCATCGAATGGAGGTGCAGCTGCGCGGCTTGGAGACTAAATTCAAACAGGTGGAAGAAAGCCACAAGCAAAACATTGCCAAGCAATACAAGGTATGACGAGATAATGTGTTCACTCATCCATTCTTTTAAGTTTATTGATTCCATTTTTAGTCTGAAAGCTATCTGCATTTTAACAGCCTTCAGTATTTCCCTGCTTTAATCTGCTTCAGCACTAAATGAATTTGATAAAATGCTTTAAGGTTAGCTGGTCTGTGCTGGAAAAAAAAAACCAAACAAACAGAAAAAGGGGCAGGAAATGTTTCGCTGCAGTTTCCTGGTGCATGAATTTAAAGTGTAGCCCAACTAATTAATCTGCATGAAAGGCCTGTTCATTTGCATTCAGATATTATCATGATCTTCAAACTTCAACGTTTAACATGCGTTGTGGTTCTGCATGTACAGAGCATGTGCGTGATGCTGTAGCTACAGATAGAAATTACTCACTTGAGTGCATTATGAATTATAGAAAAAATAGGCACTTCTCTTAGGGCCCCTAGAGAAGTCCTCTGTAGTCCTCCACAGTCACTTATGAATCTTTAATGAGACTTGAATCCTCTTTAAATATTAGCATTATTTATAGCTTCGCTAGCTATGTTTGATTTAGCAGTAATTTTAATTAATTACCACAGTCATTAGCACACTTATTTGCACAGTTGCATAGCAATTCCTGTTGTGTCTATTTGCATGATGCATCTTTCACCCATTCTTTATGTTAATGTGTCGTCTTGTGAATACACCTGTATCTGGGTATAGTGTGTGTTTATGTTTTAGACAGGCTAGTGAGTTAGCTGTTCAACAGTTTCTCGTTTTCTTGCTTGCAGGGCTAAAATTATGAATTATGAATATCAAAGCTGCAGAGACTGAAGAGCAAGTTCAATCCCATTGCATTCCTGAGCTGGTCTACTGAACCTTTGCACCATTTAGTTTATTTTAAGCCAATAAGCACTTTTAAAGTTCCATGTTGCGCTCTTTCTGTGCATGCCATTGTAGAAGCATTCCATTACTATATATTTATTTATGTTATGGTGAATTACTTCCGTGTTTTTCCTCATTCAGGTTTGTTAATGCACATTTTGTTACCAGGGGGAAAAAAAAAAGTAATGAGTAAACAATGTTGTATGTGATGCAAAGCATGTAATCACTTAAGACATTGCATTTTAAACATTGAAAAATAAAGGAGTTTTGCCAATTGTTCTTTGTGTACTGAGGAGTTGTTTGATGTTTTTTTCTATATGTCATCTTCACATCTGTGCTAGGCACACATTGCACTCAGGCTAGGTTAGGCAGACAGGGCATGTTAGGGCCAGATAGGTGTTTGGACAGGACGGTTGCACACATGCCTACTGAACCAAGCCTATTTTAACCTTACAGGCCATAAAAGCGAAAATGGAGGAACTTAGGCCAATGATACCAGTGTTGGAGGAATACAAGGCCGATGCAAAATTGGTATTGCAGTTTAAAGAGGAGGTCAAGAATCTGACGTCAGTGCTAAGCGAGCTGCAGGAGGAGATCGGAGCCTTTGACTACGAGGAGCTCCACAACAGGGTGTCAAATCTTGAGGAGAGGCTTCGTGCATGCATGCAAAAATTAGGTAGGCTGAGTTTGAGCACTAACATCAACATCTTCTCGCTAAACTCACAGTAGTCAGATATATCATCTCCTGGGCTCTTATTAGTCAGATAATTTTGCACAAATAAATGAACGTGTAAAAAGACACAGGCGCACATACCCCCACGTTCTAGCATGAAGGTAGAGAGCACATGCTAAGCAGGACACTTGCTGACTAATAATAATATGGTTAAGATGGATTATGATTAAAGTCTGTTGGCTTTTTACACCCGAGCCTAGTGGCTCATCAGGCCGGTGCTTATCCCCAGTTTCCGTAGCGTGAAGCGACCAGGAGTTCAACTCCTCCTGGATGGGACGATAATCCATTGCATGTTACCTTCCCAGTATATTTTTTTACTGGTATCCATTTATACTGCTGGGTGAACAGAGGCACACTTGCGGTTAAGACCTTGCCCAGGGGTCTTAACACAGCGGGGTTCTAACTGGGATTCGAACCCACAACCTCCCGATCAAGCGCCCAGCACCCTAACCACTACACCACCGGCCCCTAAGATTATGATTAAAGCCAATGGGCAAAGTACTCAATGGTGCTTTTTTAAAAAAACAAACAAATAGCATTATTTTGTTGAAATGGTGATAGAAAAGCTACAGTTTCGTGTTAAGTATAATGCTCTTTGCAATGAGTATACTGTAACAGGTTTTTAATAGAAATATACCATTAAGAAGAAGATACCATTATCTACAATGACATAAGTGGAGGGGGTATGAACCGAAGCAATTTTCATGAGCATACCACTGTAATTTTCTTTCTCAAAAGGTCTTTGGGATGACCTTGAGTGAAGAAGCTTTTCTTTTTCACATGATTGATGAGCATCAATCTGCCATAATGAATAAATTAGTACTTCTGGATATATCGTCTTAATCAGTTGGGGGAGGATAAATCAAATCAAGTTAGACCAGAAGGTGTTATTAAACACAGATAAATCCTACATTTCAGAAAACTGCACTGGGAATAAGTGATTGATTTTAAAGCAAATACCAACTCCACATAAATACAAAGAAATTAAATCATAATAAATAAATAAAAACATCTGGATAATAATGCAGTTGTGCAAGATGGATCAGATGGTGCAGAAAGACATCCTTCAATTAACACAGACTCTTCTGGGAATACAAGTTTCATCTAAAAGTAAACTGTAAAAATTCCCACAAAGTTGCAGAAAAAACGAGAAGAGGAATTCATCTTGTATTAAAGTTCCCATGTGAAGCCGGTTGCATAATGATATACTTGGGTTGTTTATCTTTACTGGAACTACGGAATTATTTCTTGCACAGGCTGTAATTTATCCTTGTTTATATTAGCTTAGAGAAAGCACCATACTGGGATTTGACTGTGGCCTGTACAATCCAGAGTGGGCTGCACTCTATCTTCTTCTGGGTCAAAAGTTACATCAAGCAGTTTAAAGATCATCATCTATGAATAGAACCAGGATTTAAAATGTGACAGATTATTGTGTTTGGTATAATACATCCTGCCTGTAAGAACTGATCATGCGTGTAGAGAGAAAGGAAAAAACAGAGAGCGATGGAAAAAAAAAAAAAAAAAAATTAAAGACCTCTTCACATATTTTACTAAATCAGCATCTCTGTGCATGGCAGCCATTTCATTCCAGTGTCTGTGATGGAATTACAGCACAAGCACATTTCATTCAACTTAATAAGGTAATGATTAGGAAATTACAGTACTTGAACCAAGTATTAATGAGGAAATGTGTTGAAATCACTGCTATGGTCATCTCTTACATTCATTCATTCATTTTCTAAACCGCTTAATCCTCATTAGGGACGGGGGGGAGACTGACACCCAGCTCAGCTGAGGGCAGAGTACACTTTGGACAGCTCACCAGGCCCTCACAGGGCAGAAACACGCTGATGGCTGTGCAGCCTACTCTTGATGAAAGTCAGCAATGATTCTTTTACAGCTTCACACCACAGACAGTGAGAGACATGGACGGCCTTTGATAACCCAGTTAGCTGCACTGAGGGGGGTCATCTCTTACAATAAGACCAATGAGGATGACAAAGCAATTTACTTAAAATTTAATTGTAGTTTTGTTCCCAAACTATCAATGATGCCAAATTGTAAAATCAATGCCAAGCAGCTGACATTGGGGACAACAAAGTTACAGACTGCGAGTTGGTAATATGATTCTCCACTTATCGGGACGATCATCAAGTGCTTTAAATATGACTTCATCAGAAATAAAACGAAGGCAAGGTTGAAATCATGCAAAGTTAGAACCAGGCTGACGTTTGGTATAGATTATTAAAAAATTAGACTGGAATAGGTAAAAGACTGGAGGAAGGTAATCTACACAGGAGAAGAAAAATGTGTAGCTTTTTCCATCAACTGGTCATCCACTGGTTAGGTTGATACCTTTAAAGGCCTACAAGCCGCAGTGTCTCACAACCATGATGATCACGAAGTGCTTCAGCACAGCTGGATTGGTGTGAATTGCATGAATGCATGAATCACACCATGTACAAGGTTGTCCTTTAAGAAAACTTGCCTTATTTTTCTCTGAAAATGTTCCACAACTCTAAAGATTGTGCTTTCTAGTAGGACAGTGCACTAAACCTCACAGCCAGGTCAATTGAGGTGTGGTTGGAGGACAGCAAAATCAATATCCTATTATTGCCAACCCAATCTCTAGACATGAATCCCATTGACAACCTCTGGAAAGTAATCAAGATGAAGATGGATGGTTACAAGCCATTAAACAAGGCTGAACAATTGAATTTTTGCACTAGGAATGATGCATAAAATTGCCCAAACGCAACATGAAAGGCCAAAAAAAAAAGAGTATACGCACTAAAATTAAAAATTAAATAGTATACTAAACCTGTAGTTAAAATATCAAGCTTTTTCTATACAAATTTTTGTATTGTGTTGTTTAAAATTAAATATGATCTTGATTTCTGGTCATTATTCAAGGTCAGAAAACATCGCAGGTGGCACTGAGGCATACTAGATAGAGAGTGGCTCACTGGCATAAATAGTGCACTTCACAACAAGATGTCCTGGGTTTGAGTCCTGGGCTCAGCAAAGTGTGGAACATTCTGTGCGGACTTTGCATCGTCTCCTGTGCTTGCATGGGTTTGCTCTCACAGTCCAAAGACTTGCACATAAAGTTAATAGGCTTCCACATTTCCCCCTAGATGTGAGCGTGCATGGGAATGGTTGAGTTGTTCACAGTGTAGCGTGCCTTCACCCAGAGTTGGCTAAAATAGGCTTCAGAACCCCCACGATCTTAGTAGGATGAAGCTGTTTCACAGATGAATGAATGAACGAAAAGCTACAAATTTTTGTAGTTTTTGACCAGTTTTCATTCTCTGTAAGTTGCATGATCTAAGTGACAATATCTTAAAGTGCAATCTGGGGGAAATGTTGTTAGCATTTCGTTAATAGTTGGTCATGTTCATCAAACATAATTTTGCAGTGACCTCTTCATTTTTTGCGCAGCTATATAGTTAGTATATACCAAGAGCATCTGAGTAGTCCACTTCTCAGGGTATACAAAAAAATTATAGATTATAGATAAAGGACACTCCATTTTTTAGGTAACATCATCGTTGTTATGCATCGAAATGGAAAAATAAATCTCACACACACACACACACACACACACACACACACACACACACACACACACACACACACACACACACACACACACACACACACACACACACACACACACACACACACACACACATCATAAAAAGCTTACGTTACTGTGAATTATAGTTTATTTGCTCATGTTCCTTGAAGTATACACTAAAACTATTACATACCTTCAACTGCATCCAGGCATCCACTTTGCCTATGGTGCAAAATTTTATAATTTTATGAAATGCAAAGATTTCATAAATTCTCAGGCACCACTGTAGAAGAATCTACACTGTAACCACAATGTGGCTCGGAAATAAAGCCCTCTTTTTTGTTCTTTTGTTTTATTTCTGAAGAGTCAAGCTCATTTGAGCTTACCTCATACCTGTCTGACCCATATAGTTATAAATAAGTGATTTTACAGGGCAGTATTATTCAAACTAAAAGGGGATATGACCTCAATCTTGTTTATGGCACATTACAGAATAATTACATCGACAGTTCACTGATTAATTGTTGTAATTTGACCTACTGTTATAATGGATTGTATTTAATTGGATTCTCTCTAAAATTCTTAATATAAAGCTTGTCATCATTTTCCTATGGTACGACAATAAGCCTATTAGGCTATACTTACACATCACATGCCTTCCACTGAATGCCCATCTGTGATGCATATCTATCCAGTTTATATGAAATATTAATTCCCATAGAGGATTGCTTAAAAATGGGTCATGTTGGCTAAAGTATCCCATTCTCTCCCCTCCCAAAATCCTACTTATATTATGGCATTACATCTATCAACAATAGCAGATTTCTGCTGCACATTGTATTGTGCATTGTGTTACATTTTATTATGCTCCATGCTACGTTAAACTATTCTTATTCAACATTCTGTAAAATTATGTTTAATTATATGTTATCGTGAAACACATCATCCCACTAGAGCTATATATATATATATAACAGAAAAAAACAAACAAACAAAAAAGACCCATAAAATATATTTAAAAAAAATATTAACTGGTCTGGACTGGTGATAATTAGGATTTATTGAAGCTAAGCCATAAACAGAATATTTCACTGATTATTACAAAAATGAGGCAGAACAGAAGTGGTCAAAGAGCTAAAAATGAGGGTTTGGTATGGGAATACAGTGTCTGGATGCTCCCTCAGGATGTCATATGAGGAGCGAGAGAGAAATAATGACAAGTGTAGTTTATTTTCAGCCATGGAAGAATGGCTGAAGCCACTAGCGAAACAAAGAATCTGATCCTGACACTAGCTCAAGGGTGTTCTGTTGTGTGTGTGTGTGTGTGTGTGTGTGTGTGTGTGTGTGTGTGTGTGTTAGAGAGAGAGAGAGAGAGAGAGAATGAGAGAGAGAGAGTCAGAGAGTTAGTGAGCCAGCGGGGGATAGGGAGATGATATTCCACACTGCTGCCTATATCTAACACATAGTGCCATAGTGCTCTCACCCATATAGTTTTCAGTAAATTTATTTCTCATTTGCAGCATGTGGAAAACTAACAGGAATAAGTGACCCTGTCACTATTAAGACATCGGGATCAAGGTACGGCTCATGGATGACTGATCCTTTTGCCCCTGATGGTGACACCAAGGTAAATAAAAATACATAAATAAATAAATAAATAACCACAACAGATGTTCTTTGTCAATGTTTCAAAAGAATAATAAAGCGCATAACCAGAAGGAGAATTGCATTAACATTGAACACTTTGCCCTTGACTTAAAGCTGATGCATGACTCTGCAGTTTTCGGTTTAAATGCACCTTAGTAGCATTCTTGTTTGTCCCAACAGTATATATTCTTCTCAACAATCCAGGGTGAGCCGATTTTACTGAGGATTATTTATCTGGAAATGTTGTGTACATATCTCAAACAATATTGTCAACTGGGCAGCAAAATCATTCAACAAACATATTGCCCAATAAATGATTGTGTATGTCAATGTTGATATATACTGCATGATTTTTAATAATTATACCATGAGCAGTCTTCCACAGGTTGTTTCTGTATATGTCTTTGAATGTTCCTTTTTAAAAAAAAAAATTGCTGAAGATGGACAAATTCATCGTTCTCATCTCTTATTATAAAATATCATGAGGATACTTCAGAATTAATCTGAGGCCTTTTACATCGACAAGTACTAATAAATCACATCAAAGTAAATTCTTAAAAAGTTAAACCAAAGTAAAATTTAATTGAAAAGTGCATGTTTGCACTGACTGGTGGATTGTCAGAATTCTACCCATCAGCACTAGAAAGAAAAAAAAAATCAAACTTTTAAACAATGGGTGAAAGAAAATCTATCTAGTTATCACATATTCTAATTATAATCATAAATATCTAATTATAATAATTGAAGTGGAACTTACACAGCAATATTTGAACTGTATAGTTCATCAATAAATTAGTTAATGGATTCATTCGTCATCAAGAACTACTAAATCTTGTGCAGGGTTGCAGTAGATCTGGAGCCTCTCTCAGGAAAACTAGGAACACATCTTTATTCAATCTCTATTGATTCTAACTTCTTTGATCATTAAGCATATTGCATATTGGATTGCATACATTTCCCATCAAGCACAAATTCAAAATTACCAGCCGGATCGTTATTATCCAGTTACATTAAAGAAACAGTGGGATTAAGGGGTCCAAACATGCCCACTGTGACAGTGCTTTTGTCAACGTTGGTGTGGAAGATCTCAAGTGGACTGCACAGAGCCCTGCACTCAACCCTAATTAACACCTTTGGGATGAATTAGAAACCTGACTTCATGCCAGACCTTCGTCACCTGATGTCATTTGACGGATTGAGCAAATCTCAACAGCAGCATTCCAAAATCTAATGCCAAGCATTTGCAGAAATATTAAGTTTATTAAGCCAGCAAAATAACATGGAAAATTAAATGGGTTGTTCGTTTTGGTATCATAATCAGGAGGCCATATAGTTATGTTTTTCAGATCACAATTATATGCACAAAAAGTGGCATAACTAAAGGTGAAAACAAGTCTCTTTGTTCCCTCTTCTTCTTCTTCTTTTTCTTCTCCTTTCGGCTTTTCCCTTCAGGGGAAAACAGCGAATCATCTGCCTCCATCTCACCCTATCCTTCGCATCTTCTTCTCTCACACCAACGACCTTAATCTCCTCCTTCACCATAACCATGTCTTCTCTTTGGACTACCTCTAGGCCTTCTGCCTGGTAGTTCCAACCTCAGCATCCTACCACCAATATATTCACTATCCCTCCTCTGTACATGTCCAAACCATCTCAATCTAGCCTCTCGGACTTTGTCTCCAAAATCTCTTACATGTGCTGTCCCTCTGATGTACTCATTCCTGATCCTATCCATCCTCGTTACTCCCAAAGAGAACCTCAACATTTTCATCTCTGCTACCTCCAGCTCTGACTCCTGTCTTTTCCTCAGTGCCACTGTTTCTAAACCATACAACATCGCTGGCCTCATCACCGTCTTGTACACTTTTCCTTTCATTCTTGCCGATACCTTCCTATCACACATCACACCGGACACTTTTCTCCAACCATTCCAACCTGCCTGCTTCACCTCTTTTCCACACTCTCCACTGCTCTCTGTGTTTCCTCGACTATAGGATATCATTATATATTCACACAATGATACAGTATACGTACAGCAAGTACAGTAAAATCTATAGTATGATTTTTAACAGAAGTGTTTTAGCTATTTACTTGTTATTTTCCTTCAGTGGGTTCTATATGAAATTTTTAATTTTATGAAAGTATTTGTATACGCACTCCAGCATGAGAGCAGTTAATGCTTTTTGGAGCTCTCTATTATTTGATGATATTTATTAAATATAATTGGCTGTCATATTAACTGATTCAATTACAGTGTGCGTGTGATGTATTGGGAATTGCTTGTAGTGTTTGTGTTTAAGATGTGATCTCTATATTGTGATTCATACCACAGTGATGAACATATTGTTTTTCCAACGTCAGGTTTATTACATGGATGGGTACCATAACAATCGATTTGTACGTGAGTACCCGTCCATGGCGGAATTCATGAACTCAGATAATTTCACCTCTCATCGACTCCCTCACCCATGGTCTGGAACAGGCCAGGTGGTCTACAATGGCTCAATTTACTTCAACAAGTTCCAGAGCCACACCATTATTAAATTTGACTTAAAAACATCTATGATCAGTAAGTCCAGCCAGCTGGATTATGCTGGTTTCAACAATCGATACCACTACTCATGGGGTGGCCATTCTGATATTGATCTGATGGTGGATGAAGGAGGACTGTGGGCAGTGTACGCCACCAATCAGAATGCAGGAAACATTGTCATCAGCAAGCTTAACCCGGTTACACTGCAGGTGATCAAGAGCTGGACCACTAACCATCCGAAGAGGAGTGCTGGGGAGGCTTTTATGATCTGTGGGACTCTCTATGTAACAAATGGCTACTCTGGGGGAACAAAGGTCTATTATGCCTTCCACACCAATTCGTCCACCTATGAGTACATCGACATCCCTTTTCAGAACAAGTATTCACACATCTCCATGTTGGACTACAACCCAAAGGACAGAGCATTGTATGCGTGGAACAATGGACACCAGGTGCTGTACAATGTAACTCTGTACCACCTTATCCGCTCGGAGTAGACCATGTCTGAGTGACCTATTCAAGCCACGTGAGATGTACTGTAGATCTGAAGAAATACTAAGTAGAAAAGTATCCAGTGATTGTTTAAATAAAGAAGACATCAAAATATATTCAAAGTAATATTAGGCAATGATATAAACAGCTGCCAAAAGGTTATGCCTTTCTTTTTTTAATGTCACAACACTGAGGCCACACATTCTTTGATTGTGTTCTGAATTTTGTATCACAGAGTACTTGTACAGATTAATCTATGAACAAGAAATTAAACATCCTATTCTGAGAGGGAGAGAGAGAGAGAGAGAGAGAGAGAGAGGAAGTGGGGTGCGGAAAGAAAGACATTACTGTTTATTTACACAATCATAGCCTTTGTATCAAAAGCAATCAATAACTTTTGAACACCAACTAAAGATATGAAGGCACTTGACTGTTGGAGGAACCCTGATTTAAAAACAATATTGTTGTGGTTTATGTACCGTTTTAATTTTCTCAAGTTTTGCATGGACATTTGATAGTACTGAGATTCATATGTATGTATTTCTTCGTAATATGGCACATGTATATGAAAAGGAAAGTAGATTAGTATCGGGTTTACATTATATGCTGTTTTTTTTTTTTAAATTGACATTAACTGTGCATTTGAAAATTTTTGTGTCCATAGATTTTAACATCTCTCTCTCTCTGTGTGTGTGTGTGTGTGTGTGTGTGTGTGTGTGTGTGTGTGTGTGAGAGAGAGAGAGAGAGAGAGAGAGAGAGAGAGAGAGAGAGAGAGCAAAAAAGCATTACAATAGAATGTATCAAAAATGTATTTATAAGATAGCAGCCTATACTTTGACTGTATTTCAAAATTGAAATACACATATCAACTGTCTTCGTAGTTTAGAAGAGATTGATGGTGGCATCTAAAACTGTTGCGCTTGCATATGTGTTGTATCTGCAATGTGATTGATATCAATAAAACTGGTCTTTATTTTACATGTGTCTTTTCAGTGCTGGGAAAAAAAATCATTCTAAGCATTCATCTGTGAAATCATTTAATCACTTAGGGCATGGGAAGGATAGAGACTACATCCTGAACAGCTCACTTGCCCATTGCAGGGCCAACACACACACACACACACACACACACACACACACACACACACACACACACACACACACACACACCTAGAGGCAATTTGAAACGTCTCAATAGCCTAATGTGCATCTCTTTGAACTGTAGGAAGAAACCGGAGTAGCCGGAGGAAATCCACTCAAGCGCAGAAGGAACATGCAAACTTCAAACAGAAATACTCTCGTTGAGCTTGGGACTTGAACTCAAGACCTTGTTCTCAGGCAAATGTTAATCACTGTGCTACTATGCCACCCCCTTCAATTTGCAAAGATGTTCTGTCTCTAATTCTTAAACTAATTTCAAAGTGAGGCCCAAATTCTCAGGGTCTGTGAGGACTAACTACGGGAAATGTCCAAGTGAAAAATGACTGCTGAATTAATTCTCCTATCAGCTCCTCTATCAGTTCCACTATTCAGCTGTCAGAATGTGATGACCCTTGTGTGTTAGACCACCGGCAAACTACTGATCAGGAAATAGACCCAGGTTGTGCCATATAAGAAAAACTGGCTCATTAATCATATGTGGTACCCTGAAGGTGAAATTACATTTAATTGTCTCGGCTTCCTGTGCTACAGCAAAGTGTGCATTAGTTTGTTCTAATAACACTCAGTTGCAGGCTTTCACAGCATACAGCATTTTGGCAGCAAACTCCAGATTAGAATGTTTTTTTCACTGTCTTAATAACAAAAAAATTGTTAGAAAAAGTGCAGCTTCAGCAGAGTTCTTTGGATGTTACCTGACGTCTTTATATTGAATAGCATTTACATCTAGAGAAAATGGAGCTTTATGTAAGGTGAGTGGCCTTAAAGCATCATGACTAATAGCAGTTATTTCTTGTTATCATTTGTAAAAATGATGCATGAATCATTTCCTCTGAAGATTGTTTCATCATTTAAATGCTAGAAATATATTAATACACAGTATCTGTCTTCCTTTCGGCTTTTTCCCTTTTACTCGGGAGTCGCCACAGCGACTCATCTGATTCGCACGTTTGATTTGGCAGAGGTTTTTACGTCGGATGCCCTTCCTGTCACAACCCTTTTTAGCAAGGGACAGAAACATGCTGACGACTTTGCAGCTACTCTTTACGAAAGTCAGCAATGGTTCTTTGACCTGCATGCCTCACACCATAGACAGTGAGAGACATGGCCCGCCTTTGATAACCCAGTTAGCTGCACTGGGGGGACAGTGACAACCTTGTGGAGAGTGGGACTCGAACCCCCAGCCTTTGGATCAGCGATCCAGCGCCCTATACCACTCGACCACCACTGACCTATATTAATATATAGTATATGTAGGTTTTTTTTCTGTTTTCTGTATGTTTTAGTCAAAACATGAGGGATCGCCTAACTTGAGCCGACAGTACTTGCAAATTTTAATCAGGAGAGGAACACTTTTAATTCAGGAATGACCTTTCAGAAGTACTAAACCTATGGATATCATTTAGGGTTTTACCCCTCAATATGCAATACAAAACTAAATTTGTGATTTAATGACTCAAACTTTTATTTACCTGCTGAAAGTACAAATTAAAGATTCATAGTATTTTTACTGATCACCTCAGTTTGATTTTTACATTTGCAGCATTTGCCAGACACTCTTATCCAGAGCAACTTACTTTAATACAACTTGAGCAATTGAGAGTTAAGGGCCTTGCTCAAGGGCTCGACAGTGGGGACAGCGGGCATTGCATTGCCAACCTTCAGATTTGTAACCGATCGCATTAACCACTGAGCCACCACTATTTTGGAAATATAGCCAATAAATGTTAGAATTTGATGCCTGCAGCACACTGCAACAGTTCAACAGTTAAGGCAGATTTGATATAGGATTGAACATTTTACAGAATATTGAGCAAACTGTCACAAAAAAACAAAAATATTCAGGAATTCTGACACAACTCAACCTGTAAAGGGCAAGCTCGAAACCACTGTTGGATATGAGTGTGACCTTTAAACCCCGAGGCTTCATTGCTCAAGAGACTGTCGCGCTACTGTGATAAACATAGCTACATAACCTTGGGAGTACTTTGAAAGAAAATCGTCACTTAACGCAGCCCGCTGCGACATCCAGAAATGCGGCTTAAAATCCGTGCAATCAATTTTATGCAGAGCCACCACAAAGTTGTCTGGACTACACTTCATCTCAGATGGACTGGAAAATAGTGGAATTGTATACCGTCATCAGACAAATCTACATTTTCATTGAAGTGACCATCCAGATTATGATCAGTAAAAAGTGCAAAAACCACCATTTTTGATTGTATCGAGGTCCAGTGGAACAACATGGAACAATTGCTTGAGCGTGAATGTACCATGAATGCAGAGACATATATTGGAATATTAAAAAGACATACACTGTTATCAAAGCAATAGTTTTTCCTCTTTGATATTCATGTTAGTTCAGTAAGACAATGAACTAATCCCAGATAAAAAAGTATTTACTCAATCCCATTGTCCTGCTCGCTCAGAGGTGGGCACACTACAGCCCGCGGGCCACATCCGGCCTGTTGTTTTTTTTCAATCCAGCCCGCTGAAGATTGATTGGTACAGAATTCATGTTTGATGTGCATGATTGATTGATTGCATTCATTTCACTTTCACTTGTAATGACAGCCTTTCACCACCAGTGACGCGTCAGTTAATTTTGTGGAGCTTGAGCCACTTCCTGTTATCACTCTTCTACTGCACAGAGCCCATCTGCAGCAATGTCAGAGAAAAGAAAAAGCTGACCGTGAATGATGGTTGGTTCATGAGGAATAGACACCTAAGTACTTTTTTAATGAAGTATGCTCAAAGGCTGTATGTCTTATTTGCCAAGAAACCATTTTGGTTTTAAAAGAATACAACATCAGCCGCCACTTTTCCACCAAGCATGCTAATTACACCAGCATCCTGTCACCGCACGAACGTACGGCTACTGCTGATAGGTTGGTCGCAAGCTTGCAGGCTCAGCAAAACACCTTCATCTGAGAAACCTCCATCGAAGAACCAAGCACAAGGATATATGCATCATTCCCAGGAAGCACTGTGTAAATTTGTGGTGCAGCTCGACCACGTAGTGAAGCCAGTTGTGAAACTCATTAAGTTTATTCGCGTGACGGGACTTCACCATCATCAGTTTATTCATTTTCTTGAAGAATCTGACGCTGATCACAGGGACATACCTTACATTTTAATGTCTGCTGGTTCAGTTTGGGGAAAGTATGTCAGCAAGTGTGGAGCTCAAACAGGAGATTATTTCATTTTTGGAGCTCCTTGAGAACATTGAGAAGTTTCTTGAGCCTTGTTTCAAGACAAAGATTGGCTTTGTGATTTTGCTTTTGCTGGACAAACTGACCAACATGAGCGAGCTGAATGTGAAGCTACAAGGAAAAACAGTTTGTGCATGAAATGCAAGGAAACTTCAGAGCCTTCAAAACCAGGCTAGTTTTATTTTCAAAGCAAATATCAGACAAGTCATTTGCTCATTCCCCCCACACTGGCCATGTTAAAAGAGACCCCATAACATGTGAAAAAAAAAATCCAGGAAAGCACTGGACGGCCTGCATGAAGAATTCTGCCGTCGGTTTTGTGATTTTGGAGAAATTCACAGGGCACTTCAGCTGGGGTCAAGTCCTTCTCACAAGACCCTGAAACGGTACCACAGGAGTTTCAGTTGGAACTGATTGATCTCCAATGTGACATGATGTTAAAGGAGAAGTTCAATGCCCTTAAACTGGATGAGTGTTATGCTTCATTAAGTGCAGCCAAATTTCTAAACATGCAGAAGATGGCACAGAGGATGCTGGTGTTGTTTGGCTCGACATATGTGTGTGAATAGACTTTTAGTGTAATGAACACCAGCAAAGCACCCCACAGATCCCAACTGAGTGATGAACACCTCAAATCTGATCTGAGAACCACAACAGAATTACCACCAGACTTCAATGCACTGGCAAAAATGGGTGATCAACAACACTGTTCCCACTAAAAGGTATGCGAATATTTTAATGTTTTTATTTTGTTTATGTTTGATATGTACTGTTAAAAAAATGCATTTTTTATCTTATCTTGCTGACCTGGCCTGTTTGTCAAAGTTTAATAGTCAATGTGGCCCCCGAGCCAAACTAATTTCCCACTCTTGTGCTAGCTGCTGACGTCTTTTCTATGCATCACTTCGCTTAGATATAATGTCAAGATGTCAGAATGTAAGAACTAGCAACTGTTATTGCAAAATGTTCTGGTGTACATTTTACTGATCCCATGAAGTCCAGAACAATCTCAGTTATTACTACTAATTTTGACATGCCATAAAAAGTGGGACATTACAATAATCTGTTCTATATTGTGTGATGGTGTGTTGGTTGTTCTATTCACTGAGACATAAACACAAGGGATAATGGAAACCCCCCCAAATTTATTCACTTAATAAAAGCACTTTGCACCTGTTTTCCAAAACATATGCGCAAATTATAACACTGAAATAAAAGTTAAACAAAGGAAACATTAGTAAATCTGCCCTATAATCATTACTTAATAGGTGCAGATGGTGTTCTGACCATGAGACTGGAGCCAATAAGTTATTATGTTCCCTGGAGGCAAAATTCATTACTGTGAAAAATGCTTGTGAATAATATAATCAGTCCTTTTATTCATCTATTCTCTGACCTTTTGAATGAAAACAAAAAAGGCTAATATTTAATCTGAGTAATTTCCTAAATTCCCAGTCAAATGAAAATGTTTGTATGTTTTGTCAAGGTTATCAGGCACAAAAAAGCCAGGTGCTGACATAACTATTGCTTGGCTTTGCATGTCAAAAGCTGGATTATTTCAGAAAAATTTGGTGATATTTATTGTAATCATCCCAAATATTTATCTTTTAGACTTGAACAGCATGTGATACCCCACCATGAATTTTCTTACTCTTTTTCCTCATTGCTCTATTTGCTTTAAAGTGCTGCTTTAATTGCATCTTCATATAACATTCTCACAATCTCCTGTGTTTGCGTATGAAGCGTACAGTGATGAGTATGCTGTTCCTTTTATAAATTATATTTGTATATACATCACAAATCACTGTTTATAAGAATGACTTTGAAGTAGATTTTATGATTCAGTAAGCTCTTCTTTCTGTTGTAAATTCAACACATGGTGGCGTAGCGGTTAGCATTTCCACCTCAAAGCAAGAAGGTCCTGGGTTTGATTACCAGCTTGAGCACTTCTGTGTGGACTTTGCATGTTCTTTCCATGTTTGTGCGGGTTTCCGCTGGGTATCGTGGATTCCTACCACAGTCCAAAAACATGTACAGTAGATTAATTGGCTGTCCCAAATTACCCTTCGGTCTGAGTGTAAATGGTTGAGTGAGTGTTGGACCTGCCACGGTCTGGCGAGCTGTCCAGGGAGTACTTTGTCCTTTCTCCGAGTCAGCTGAGATGGGCGCTAGCCTCTCTGTGACCCAAATTAGGATTAAGTGGTTCTGAAAACGAATGACCCGGTGCACCAAATTCACCATTGTGCCTGAGGCACCAGGAAAATCAAAGAAGAGTGTGCCTTTAATTTAGTGCAGGATTGAACAAACACATTATATTATGTGTGATTATTATTATTTTTAATATAATATTGACTGTATTAATCCCGTAAAGGAAATTATTTCTTCTGCATTTAATCCATCTAAAGTGAGTCTACATGCGCACACACACACACACACTCGAAGCAGTGGGCTGCCACACACATTGGAGTGCCTGGAGAATAGTTGAGGGTTAGGAACCTTGCTCACCGTAGCAATTTATTTGGAGGAAATGGACTTGGTGCTCACTCCCCTACTGCCACATATTTTTCCTGATTGTTCAGGAATTGAACCAGCGGTCCCAAAGCCGCTTCTCCAAGCATTAGGCCTTGGCTTGCAAATAGTGTATATGGCATGTTTGCAGTGTAATTTGGTCTGAAGTAAGGATGTTTGGGTTAAGACAGTTGGAGAATAGTTTGTTGAAATATGTTTATATGTATGTGAAAAGGGTATGGAGTTTAAATGTTCTTTCAAAAGAACTCTCATACTCCAGACTTACATCTATGTATGCTATAGTTTCTTCAAATTAAACAAAAAGGCAAGCCAAGGCAAGTTTTTATTTCACAACACATACTTAAAGAATATGTCCCCGACTCGCTACTACATGGAGAAGCAAACTCACTAGAGACTAATTTAAATGATGCCCCATTACTTTCAGTACTCTATAATGGAGTATGTTGAAAAAAAATTCAAATGCTGTATTATATTCAGGAAGAAAGCCAGTTTCTGAGAAATGGGTTAATTACTCAAAAAATATATTGTATGCATATGGATACTGATATAATTACAAACCCAGAGAACCAGTGTTATTAGATTTTATTTTGGTTATCTCACCTTATTCTTCCCATCCCCCCTCTCTTCCAACCTATGGTATGAGCATATATACCTCTGCAGCAGCCCCAGAGCAACACCTCACCTATGACTGATAATGGCTTTCAGAAAGCTGAGCATCTGCTCTATGCTATTTTTACCCCTTATTTCCTGGTTCAACTCTGGATTGGGAGATGTGCTGGGGGGTAAAACAAATTGTAAATGCTCACAATACTTAACCAGCTGCTGAAGAATTTCGTGCTTAACACTGCTGGAATCATTCAGACCTTTCTGCACAAAAAATAAAAACCCCTGAAAATGCTATATAAACCCAATAATGTATTTATTTATTTAAATTATGTAATTTAAAAGTCAAATAATGACACTGTCATCTCAGAGCTCTGGGATCTATTGTTCCAGCCTAAGCTCACATTATTGTTTGGGTGGGGTTTCTATGCATTCTTCATGGGTTCCCTCCAGGTTCTCCCAGTTCCTCCCATGATAAAGTTGTTTTTCTTTATGAATGAGTAAATGTGTGTGTGTGTGTGTGTGTGTGTGTGTGTGTGCACGCGTGATTTAGAAGGTAATCAGTGGAAAGCATGAAGTTCAAGAATAGTCATTGCGTGCAGCTGGATAGTGGAAAAAGGCAAGCTCATCATATTATTATGGACAAGCATTTATGGCAAGCTGTGAGGAAAAGAAGTTCTTTATGGCTTACAGCAATCCTTGAATGAAATTATCAGTGATGAACCATTTGTCATACTTGGATACTTCAATGCCTGAGGATGAGCAACACAATCATTAAACAACCAGCGGACGAGAGTGAGCGGTCTTCATGATGTAAAGGAATGAGCTCATAGATTTCCCATCAATTAATCAAGCAACAGTTATACTCACTATGTGACTGTTGGTCAGAGACATAACAAAATGTGTCTTGATGCTGCTGTAATGAGAGGAGCTGAGTACGATACAGATCATCAACTCCTAAAAGCAAAGATAAAGGCACACAACAACAACTTTAGCCACATGCTAAGACAGAAGGGAAGAAAGTATTGCACTGGTTACTGATGCATGGACAATGAAAGACACCCCCCAAAAATTAGACTGTCGGAAGAGTATTTCAGAGAAAGTTATACAAAGAACAAATCCAGAAAATCGGGAAGAATACTTTGAATATATTTTGAAGGATTCAACAGAAAAAGTGGTAAAACCTGAGAATAAGAAACAGCCTGAGTGATACAGAGAGAGTGATGCAGTCTTGGAAAATGATGAGAAGGACAAATTGACAATATGTGAAATGGTTACTGAGGGGCGGAGAAGAAGAATGGATTATCTTTGATAAAGCAAAACCTAATGACAGATGCATTGTCCAGATGAAAAACAAATGGTTTAGTTAGAAAGCAGAGGAAGTTCAGCATAAAAGATTTAGAGGAAAGAGAGCATGGGGTGCATTAGAGAGATTCAATATTGCAGAAGAGGACTGGCCCTATGGGATATATAACTATAAAGGATGAGAATGGAGCACCTTGCACAAGCATAGAGTACTAAGAATCAAGATGGAGAAATGACTTCAACCAGGTACTGAATGTGAGAATTGAACAAAGTGAGAGGAAACTAGAATTAAAGAGCTAATAGAACAGAGATGTCAGAACAGCCAACAATGAAGGAACTGCCAGATGCAGTAAGTAAACTTAAAATCTGAAAGGCTGGCAGAAGGTCTTCTACCAACAATTTTCTACCTGAAATCATGGAGACTGGATACAGTAAGTACAGGGGAACTTAGTAGCCGGCTACAAAAAGCCTATAATTGAGTACCCAGAGAAACTATGTGGAAGACGATTACCAACATAGACCTGGAACACTCATCAGGATTATGAAAGTCTTTCACAATCACATGAGTAAGCACTTAGATAATCTTAAATGTGAGACATTACAAAACAAAAGGATGTTCAATGATTCCCCCTCTTTTTAACTTTCTTTGGCAGTTTGGATAAGCAGAAATGGAAGAAGAGAAAATATATGGATAAAAATAAAGATAAAGAGATCTTTATTGTCAACTGTTCCATGAACAATGAAAAGCAGTTTAGTACATTTTTGCCTTTTTGTTTAGCAGCAATTATAAAAAGAAAGTATGCGAGAGACAACAAACAAACCATGCTAAGCTATATATGCATATACCTACAGACACAAATATACAGATAGCTACAGTATATGTATACATATAGACACATACATACAGTACATACTATATATGCTATACACACCTATATAATTTATTTTCACATATTCACCCATTTACAGACTTGTGTGTGTCTATATGATCAGTCTCTGGACAGAGCACATAGATTGACCAATCAACTGCCTGAAGACTCTTATCAGTTGTTTGAATGAGCCAAGTCAGGTGTGCTGCTGCTTGGTTGAAACAAAAACCTGCAGCCACATGGCCCTTTGTGGCATGAGTTTGACACCCCTGGTCTAAATAATAATTATTCAGTCAGTGTGTGATGTGGTGGTTGTGTTGTTGGTGTGGTTAGACGTTTACCAGCATGTGTCATGTACCTTTTTTTCCAGATGGGGAGGGTAGAAAAGGGGGTGTCCAGGATGTGTGCGGTCCTTGCTAATTCCACTGACTCTCCTCTGAAGTATGCAAGTCTAAATGTCACTGAGGGAAGGTAGTGCACTTCAAATTACGCGCTGTGCTGTCCTCACCACCTCCCGCAAGGACTTCCTGCCCTCTGCAATACAACTGCTGATCCACACAGGTCAGGAGTCTCTCGATGGCGGAGCGGTAAAAGTTTGTCAGTAGGGGTCAGGGTAGACTGGCTTGTTGGAGCTTCCTGAGTACTTTTGTTGTGCTTTCCCCACCTGGTGGGAGATGTTTGTGGTCCAGATGAAGTTAGTAGAGACGTGGACTCCAAGAAACTTGAAGCACTCCAATCTCTCTTCTTCCTCGCCATCAATGTAGAGGGCAGAGCGCTCAGTTAGTTTCAATCCCTGGAAGTCCATTATCATCACCTTGGTTTTTTCCATGTGTTTAGTTCCAGATTGTTTTTTTGCAACTTTGCCACAGATGCCAGACCTCCTTCCTGTAAGCAAACATGTTGTTATCTTTAATTAAACATCATGGTGGTGTCATTGGTAATGCAGCCATGAGGTGGGGCACAAGCCAGTGTTCATCCTCACACCGGTCCCATGCCCGGATAAATGCAGAGGGTTGTGTCAGGAAAGGCATCCAACGTAAAACATGTGCCAAAATTTGATATGAGAATCATAAAAACGAATGTCATGGCAGTGTCATCGGTGAATTTGACAATAGTGTTACCGGTGTGAGTGGGGGAACAGTTATGTGTGAAGAGGGAGAAGAGGAGGGGGCTAAGAATACACCTCTGTGGGGTTCCGGTGTTCAGGATGAGAGTGGAGGAAATGTGTTCTCCTATCTTAATGTTCTGAAGTCTGTTACTGAGAAAAACCAGTATCCGGGTGCACAGTGAGCTCCCTAGGCCCAGATTTCCCAACTTCTGAACCAGTTTATGGAGAATGTGAGTGTGTTTCTGACCAAAATGTTTAGAAACTTGTTTGGACATTTTACCAGAAATGCTGAAATTGCAATGAATTCACAGGTATAATAAGAGATTCATTGGATTGAATGTGAGTTTTACATAGACTAAGGTGATGACTGTTGGTCAAGACAGTTCAGGTCATTTTCTGTAACCGCTTCATCCTAATTAGGGTCGCGGGGAGGCTGGTGCCCATTCCAGGCGAGGGCAGAGTCCACCCTGGACAGCTCGCCAGGCCATCGCAGGGCAGAAACACGCCGACAGCTTTTCAGCCTACTCTTGTCAAAAGTCAGCAATGGTTCTTTTACATGCATCACACCATAGACAGTGAGAGACATGGCCGGCCTTTGATAACCCAGTTAGCTGAACTGGGGGGACAGTGACAACCTTGTGGAGAGTGGGACTCGAACCCCCAACCTTTGGATCAGCAATCCAGCACCCTATACCACTAGACCACCACTGCCCTGGTCAAGACAGAGGGAGATCAAATACCACTGTGTTAGTTTAGAGAAAGTTGAAAATATGAATCAGTTGTAGCCTCGTCTGGCAGGATGGATGCTAATATTAATAGAATTACTCAAGCATCCAAAGCCTTTGGAGCTTTGAAGCAAGCTGTGCTCCAAGATCATCATCTTATAACTTATACAAAACAGCTTGTTTCCAATTAATGTATTCTCAGTATATGGATCCAAAGTACTGATTGCTATTTGTAAAGACCTGAATAAATCTGATACCTTTAATAATAGACGCATATCACCTCCAGCATAACCAGGACACAACAGTGGTTCCAAAGATTCAAATCTGAGATCTCTGGAGGGACTCTGAGACTATGGCTGTGAAAGAATGAGATAGACTAACATGTGCTGCGATACCTGACCATCATCTCCAAGAACTAACCTTCACAGCAGTTTCAAAGAAGGATGAGGTGTGTGTGTGTGTGTGTGTGTGTGTGTGTAATGGACTGGAGTTCAATGCTGGTATGCTGCAGCTTTCAACCAGTTTTCCAAGGATAAGCTTCATTATATTGGATGCCTTTATATGCTGTAGTTTTACAATTCCCCCTTTACTGGACCTAAGGGGCATAAAACATGTTCCAGCATGATAATGCCACGATGCACAAGGCAAGGTCCATATAGACATGGTTTGCCGAGGTTAAAATAAAAGATCACAAGTAGCTTCTGACTGACATCAACTCCATTAAACATTTTTTATATGATATAGAGCTCTGCAGTTTTTTTTTTTTTTATACGATATAGCATGCTGCATCATTACATTCTTCTCACCCATAAAATAATGCTCTTCTGGCTGGTTTAGTCATAGCCTTGTTCCACTTGTTATGGTGAAAAGCCTTCCCAGAACAACCAAGTTAATTATTCAAGGACATATGGGTGTGAGGGTCAGGCACTGACACCACTTTGTTTTTGGGGTGCTGCATCATGACTAACCATGTGGTCTGATTCCAAGTTTGCAAAAAAATGGCTTTGAGAAGAAGAGAATATTGGCACAGTGGCGCAGTGGTTACATTCGCCTCACAGCAAGGTGGCTCGGGGTTTGATTCCCATGCTTGGAGTGTCTTCTGTGTGGAATTTGCATGTTCTCCTCAGGCTTGTTTGGGTTTACTCTGGGTGCACTGGTTTCCTCCCACAGTCCAAAATCATGCACAGTAGGCTGATTGGCAGCTTCAACTTGCCCCTGGGTGTGAAAGTGAGTGTGAATACCTGTATGTGTGTTGGCTCTGGAGTTGGATGCTCAGGGTATACTACGTCTTCGCATATAGTCAGCTGAGATGGGCGCCAGCTTCTTTACGAGTCTAATTTCAGTGCGATCTATTATATATGTGATAAATAAAGTCTTCTTTTTCATTTGGTCATATACGTAACATGTCAGTATTTTGGTATGACAAATGTCTGCTGTTAACTCTGTAATGTAACAGCAGCTTCGATGTTAAATTTAGCTGAGAGATTTCAATTACACCCCTGAAGTTATAAAGAGCATTTTGTAGTGAAAGCCTACATTAATTGTCACTACTTGCATCACATATCCTGCTACTGATTCAGTTCTCAAAGCTGTAGGCTGACTTTGATTGACATCAGTATAAAACCCAAGTTAGACTTTTTCAAATTTTAATAAATGACAGTGTATTGTGGCCAGGCTGTGAAACAACGTGAGTTATGCACTTTAAAGCCCTGTCAGTTTATCAGATATTCTGTTTTATTCTGTTTCTGTGTCAACTGTAGCTGAACCAAATTAGTTGATCCTTTCTTTCATCTAATATTCACTGATGTATGTTGATCTCCAAGGTCTCTGTTTTATCAAAAGCTCCATCAGACCACACTGACAAAGCCCGTTTCTGTCTTATTATCTCAGTAAAGCATACAAAACATGAAGTGGTGTAAAACCGGAAACATGCGAATGAAATGAGTAATGATGAATGTTTCTCATTTATATGCTGCATGTCTGTGCAGTGTGGGATGTTCTACTTTTACAAGAATCCCGCTCATCCATTAATTAAACACCAGAATCCCAAGCTTGTGGTCCTCTCATGGTTTTTGTAGAGCCTATTTCAGGATCAGGAATGAAGACATTACTTAGTAACAAGAAGATGAATTTTAAAGACCTTAAAGTCATTACAAGTCAGACTTCAACAGAACAGTCAACAAAAGTAGAACAAGAGAAGCGACAGTGAATAGAGTATTATTCCACTGGCAATTGGAGTCCTAGACTGATTTACAAATCACAGTCACTACAGGAATAGTGATAATGAGGTTCCTTGAATTGGATGCAAATGGTGTAAGATGACTAAATCTCAGCAAGCACTCATGTCCCAAACAAGGCGGTTTACGAGCACTGTGTTGCTGTGTAACTCCTGTTTGTGCTTTTGGTGTCCGTACAGCAGCAGTACACCAGGCTTGATGTATTTCTGAATGTTGCATAAGCACCCTTGTGGCACAGCAACCTCGCAAACACTACAACAGCACAACTGCAACAAGGTGTTATAAAAAAAAACCTCTGCACAAGACTATTCTTAACTGATTACCTGAATCATTAAAATTATTAAATAAAAGTGAAATCATAAAAATTTGTTTCTTGGTTTGTTTGGTGTTGTTTCCCATCTATTTGTCAAGACACAAAGGAATTAGGTATTCACAAATCTAGATGAATTATGTTCATCTAGCTATTAATGGTTTAAAGTGATGAATGGCTGTGTTTTAATTAGACATAGGAAAGCAATTACCAGCTGTTCAGGGAATGCTTGAGTATTGGAAATGTAGATGAATTATGCAAAACGCTTTACACTTATTTGAAGGTCTAAACTGCAAAACCTATACATTGGGGTAGTCCTTGGATTTTTTTTGGTGCATTCTTTAAAAATATATGTTAAAAAATACAGTATATATATATATATATATTCTGGGTTGAGGAGGCATGACCATGACAAAGAGGCAAACATATATATATTCATAGATAGATAGATAGATAGATAGATAGATAGATAGATAGATAGATAGATATTAGCATGTGAAACCTTTTATTTTTCCTCTATCTTTTCTTCTCCCTTGTTCAATTAGGAAGACATGTCTACATGTCTGGATATCAGCTTAAACTTAAACCTTGGTTGTTCCTGTTTTTCAAAAATATATATTTCTTACTTTTGTATTTTATAATATTATAAGATATGGTTTGCAGCTAAACACATAAGTCTTGTTTATCCTCCAACGCTCTTAACCTCAAGGTTTTCAGTGCTGTGGGCTTTTCTCACCAATCAATGCAGCAAACTGTGCGGGATAAAGATAGTTTCAAAGTCAATACACAGGCCAGATATGAGCAGGGCCTCAAATCAGGGCCTCGAAGCATTGGACAGACTATTCATCTGTGCTTGAGGTAAATTGGGAAGAGTGAGCATAAGAAGTCAAAGTAGGCATTCAGAGTTCTAAGAGTGTCTGGCGTTGCACGGTGGCTTATAAAGATAAAGAGATCTTTATTGTCAACTGTTAAATAAAAAATGAAAATCAGTTTAACAGATCTGTGTTTAGCAGCAATTATTTAAAAAAAAAATGCACAAAGGGTAACTAAGGAATTACAATGAGTAACTACACTTGTGCCGAGATAAGCACATATAAATTTTTCTTCTTCTTCCGGCTTTTCCCCTTTTTTAGGGGTCGCCACAGCGAATGATTCGCATGTTTGATTTGGCATAGGTTTTTACATCAGATGCCCTTCCTAACACAACCCTTTAGCAAGGGACGGAAACACGCTGACGGATTTGCAGCTACTCTCTACGAAAGTCAGCAATGGTTCTTTTACATGAACCTCTCACTATAGACAGTGAGAGACATGGCTGGTTTTGATAACCCAGTTAGTTGCACTATGGGGGGACAGTAACAGCCCTGTAGAGAGTGGTCCACAATCCTCCAACCTTAGGATCAATGATCCAGCACCCTTTCCCACCAGGCCATCACTGCCCTCAGGCACATGTCAAATAGAGATTTCCTTTCGGATTTTTCCCTTTATCAGGGGTTGCCACAGCGAATAATTCGCACGTTTGATTTGGAATAGATTTTTACGTCAGATGCCCTTCCTGACACAACCATTTAGCAAGGGGCAGAAACACGCTGATGGCTTTGCAGCTATTCTTTTACCAAAGTCAGCAATGGTTCTTTGACATGAACCTCTCACCATAGACAGTGAGAGACATGGCCGCCCTTTGATAACCCAGTTCGCTGCACTGGGGGGGACAGTTACAAACTTGTGAAGAGTAGGACTCGAACCCCCAACCTTTGGATCAGCAATCCAGCACACTATACCACCAAGTCACCACTGCCCTATGGGCACATATACATATATATATATACATATATATATACATATATATATACACATCTCTCTGACTTTGTCTTCAAAACATCTTACATGTGCTGTCCCTCTGATTTACTCATTTCTGATCCTATCCATCCTCGTTACTCCCAAAGAGAACCTCAACATTTTCATCTCTGCTACCTCCAACTCTGCCTCCTGTCTTTTCCCCAGGGCCACTGTCTCTAAACCATACAACATTGCTGGCCTCATCACCATCTTGTACACTTTTCCCTTCATTCTTGCCGATACTCTCCTATCACACATCACACCGGACACTTTTCTCCATCCATTCCAACCTGCCTGCACGCGCTTCTTCACCTCTTTTCCACACTCTCCATTGCTCTGGATTGTTGAGCCTAAGTACTTAAAATCCTCCACCTTCTTTATCTCTGCCCCCTGTAACCTCAAAGTTCCTCTTGGGTCCTTGTCGTTCACACACATGTATTCTGTCTTACTAAGACTAACCTTCATTCCCCTCCTTTCCAGGGCATACCTCCACCTCTCTAGATTTTCCTTCACTTGGTCTCTGCTCTCACTACAGATCACTATGTCATCTGCAAACATCATAGTCCATGGAGATTCTTGTCTAACCTCGTCTGTTAGCCTGTCCATCACCATAGCAAACAAGAAGGGGCTGAGAGCTGACCCTTGATGCAGTCCCACCTCCACCTTGAACTCTTCTGTCACACCGACAGCACACCTCACCACTGTCTTACATCTCTCATACATGTCCTGCACCACTCTAACATACTTCTCTGTCACTCCAGACTTCCTCATACAATACCACAGTTCTTCTCTCGGCGCCCTGTCATATGCTTTCTCCAGATCCACAAAGGCACAATGCAGCTCCTTCTGACCTTCTCTGTACTTCTCTATTAACATCCTCAAAGCAAACACTGCATCTGTGGTGCTCTTTCTTGGCATGAAACCAAACTGTTGTTCACAAATGCTGACCTCTGCCCTTAGTCTTGCTTCCACTATTCTTTCCCATAGCTTCATTGTATGGCTCATCAACTTTATCCCTCTGTAGTTGCCACAACTCTGTACATCTCCCTTGTTCTTAAAAATGGGCACAAGCACACTTCTCCTCCATTCCTCTGGCATCTGCTCACTCTCTAAGACCTTGTTGAATATTCTTGTCAGAAAATCTACTGCTACCTCCCCTAGACACTTCCATACCTCCACCGGTATGTCATCAGGGCCAACTGCCTTTCCACTCTTCATCCTCTTCAATGCCCTCCTCACCTCTCCCTTACTAATCTTTGCTACTTCCTGCTCCTCAACGGTCACCCCTTCTACTCTTTTTTTCTCTCTCATTTTCCTCATTCATCAGCTCTTCAAAGTACTCTTTTCATCTTCCCAGCACACTTCTGTCATCAGTCAATATATTTCCCTCTCTGTCCTTTATCACTCTAACTTGCTGCACGTCTTTCCCATCTCTATTTCTCTGCTGTGCTAACCTGTATAGATCATTTTCTCCCTCCTTACTGTTCAACCTATCATACAAGTCATCATACGCCCTCTGTTTGGCCTTTGACACTGCTACCTTTGCCTTACGCTGTGTCTCCCTGTACTCCTGTTTACTCTCTTTGGTCCTCTCAATGTCCCACTTCTTCTTGGCTAACCTCTTCTTTTGTACACACTCCTGCACTTCCTCATTCCACCACCAAGTTTCCTTATCTACTTTCCTTCCAGAGAACACACCAAGTACTCTCCTACCGGTCTCCCTGATCACATTGGCTGTGGTTGTCCAGTCCTCTGGAAGCACTTCCTGACTAACCAAAGCCCTCATGTCTAATTGCTGTTATTGACTGAATGAATTTGACGCATGTTGTTGCATGCATGTTACTGACCTGATGCCACATAAAACCTGTATTATTTTAAGCATTGCCCCAATAATATTTCATTCGTACTGAATAAACAATATTAATAAACTATCAGTGTGTGGAATAATTATTTTACTTGGTTCAGTGTCTATATAGACTCCGATTGTTAGATGTTATATTATTACATGTCTGGTTGACCTACATTTCCTACTTTCAGAAATATAATTTGGTGATGAAATCTCATGCCATTCACACATCCTTTCACTTATCGCCGGCTTGCACTCTAACTCTGACAGGAAGAAAAGACAGAGCAGCAACAGACGCAGCTTCCAGGGAAGTAATTCCTCTTTTATCCTTTGGCATTAGTGTCAAACTCCCACTGAGAATATAGTGATTTCTCGTAGTGTAGCGCTGTGGCATGGCAAGGCTGTGCATGACAGACTGAGCTATCAGTCTTACATTCCCCATAGACCTAACCAATCAATTGGCTATTTTAGGAAGAAAAGATTTTGACAGAAAACTTGAGCTATGATTGATCACATAAAGTACATGACTCACTCTGAATTTAATTTAACTGGTGTAATTAAAAGTGGTGTAAGATACTGCCTTTACATTGCATTTAAAAAACATTAATCATTGCGGTATTAAATCAAAGGCTGGTGCCCATTTGCTCATTTAAATCTAGGTGCCCTTTTTTTGGCTTTTTTTCTTGTTTGTTTTTTTTTGTTTTTTGGAAGAGCAGTGTATATGACAAATCAATAACGAAAATACAAAATCCATTAATTACAAAATGGGATGAAAATAGAAAAGCATTTTATTTTACTATTTTTATTAGCAGATCTCCTGATGAGAAAATAGACTAGATGTCAGCACAAATGTTGGCCTGGTTTGTTAAGGCAGACAGTGGAGGGGTGGCACAGCATATGAATATATGCTGCACATTAATATATGAATGGTAGTCTGTTGGGTTTTTACACCCGAGCCTAGTGGCTCATCCCTGGTTTCTGTAGCATGAAGTAACCAGGAGTTCAACTCCTCCTGGATGGGACGCTAGTCCATTGCAGGTTACCTTCCCAGTATATTTTTTTTTACTGGTACCCTTTTATACTGCTGGGTGAACAGAGGCACACTTGTGGTTGAGACCTTGCCCTGGGGTCTTAGCACAGTGGCGGTCTCAGTGGGATTTGAACTCACAACCTCCCGATCATGAGCCCAGCACTCTAACCACTACACCACCGGCCCCTAATATATGAATGTAAAGATGTATATAACATCAAGGAGATATATTTCTTAAAATTATGCTATGGTTATTTCCCAAATACTTTCAGTTCATTGTCTGTAATTGCTTAATCCTAATTAGGGTTGCAGGGAGGCTAGTGCCCATCCCAGCCAACTCCTGGCAAGGGCAGAGTACACCCTGGACAGCTCACGAGGCCATCGCAGGGCGGAAACAGGCTGATGGCTTTGCAGCATACTCTTGTTGAAAGTCAGCAATGGTGCTTTTACACCATAGACAGTGAAAGACATGGCCGGCCTTTGATAAACCAGTCAGCTGCACTGGGGAGACAGTGACAACCTTGAGGAGAGTGGGACTCAAACCTCCAACCTTTAGGATCAGCAGTGCAGTGCCCTATACCAATAGGCCACCACTGCCCCTAAATATGCTTTTGCATAATTCATTTAAACTGTGAGTAATCATACAACACAGTATATTTTCTTGCAAGTCACAGCTACAACTTCTGGACTCAAGATTCAATTTCCATTTGCTCTTGCAGGCCAGCTGTACAATTTATGTTGTCACTGATTATGCACCGTACATGATTACGTACCCTGACCCATTTAGGTTTGTCTGTGTGTAGTGACGCTTCATGGTCGGTCCTGTTCTTTCGCAGCACATTTACATTCCACTGTTTACCATTTTAATAATACTGTATATATTACTCACTAATAGGATTCATTCTGTATCTATTTATATAGCTATTTGAAACGTCTGATTTCAGACTTAGAGATATATTTATATAATGTAGATAAGTATAAAGATCTTGTCTTTTTCTTAAATTTTCTTTATCTTTATGTCACTCTTACTTGTATGGAGCAACTGTGTGCACACAATTTCCTCCAGGATAAATAAAGTATTCTGATTCCGATTCATTTACATAAAATCACACTGGTACATTGGTTCATGTTAGAAAATCATGAAATACTAAGGAAAATATAAACAAATTTAATGGCGTCGGTTGCAGTGGGAATACTGTATGTGAGGCAGAAATACAGTCTTAATAGGATACCGCTCATAGTAAGCCACACTTTGCTGTGATTTAAGCAAATCAAGTTATTAAAATGGGGATTAGTATTACCCTTTGCATTCGCATTGAGATGCGAATCAGTTTCCTAGATGGGGTGTATACTGTACCACCTTTTGCTTGATGTCAGATGGGATCATTCTGCATGACCTCTCAGTTAAGTGGTAAAGATACAGATTGGGTGGAAGTGGGTCAGTCTTTTGCAAATTTATGTCACATAGATGCTAATTAATGTGACATTTAGTTACTCAACTATGGGGCTGGTGGTGTAGTGGTTAGAGTGTTGGGCTCATGCTCGGGAGGTTGTGAGTTCAAATCCCACTGTGACCCTCACTGTGCCAAGACCCCTGGGTGAGGTCTCAACCACAAGTTCACCCAGCAGTATAAATGGGTACCAGTAAAAATATACTGGGAAGGTAACCTGTGATGGACTCGCGTCCCATCCAGGAGGAGTTGAACTCCTGGTCACTTCATGCTACGGAAGCTGGAGATAAGCACCGGCCTGATGAGCCACTAGGCTCAGGTGTAAAAACCCAACAGACTTACCTTACCTTAGCTACTCAACTGCCACTTGAGTGAGTATTAAAAATTTTTCATCAACCATCTAATTTTTAAGTTTGCATTAAAAATAATATTATCTACCAACATCTAAACCAGCACAAGTATATAAATAAATGCTAAACGCATAATTAATAACAATTGGTAAACTTAACTAGAATGAACACTTATACCCCAGCTAGCTTTATTGCAGAAGATTGGGTGTGTTACATTAAGCCAGTACATTAAAATAGATTTTAATCTATAATTACTTTTAATTATTACAAAAGTAAAATGAATAACACATGCACTAACATTGATGTCATTTGTTATGAGTGAGATGAAAAGAAAGATGGTGGGAGAGGACCACAGTTGACAGTTCACTACTTCTTTTAGCATTTTGGTCTGGTTTGTCTGGACTAATGAAAAGATCAAGGCCACCAAGGACACACTGTGAAATGGAGAAGAGGGAGACAAAAGTATAGAACTTTTAAGAGTTAATGGGTCTTTGGAGAGCTCATTTAGGGACCAGAATAGGCAGAAATGTCGCAGTTAACAAATGTGCCAACTTAACTAGCGTAACAAGCTTGCACTGATTCAGTGTAGTCTTTAAGTGGTAGTTCATACAGTGTTCAGTTGTTCAAGTGTTTTAATTCCTAATGTGAGTTACAGATTAAAAGATTGTAGTCTGAAATCACATGATGACCCAGCATGAATGTTTTACTGAATTGTCAGATGTAATTTATTTGTTTCCCCCAGTGCAGCTAACTGGGTTATCAAAGGCATGACATGTCTCTCACTGTCTATAGTGAGAGGCATGTAAAAGAACCATTGCTGACTTTCATAAAAAGTAGGCTGCAAAGCCGTCAGCGTGTTTCTACGACCTGGAGAGGGATGGGCTCCGCCAGGCCAAATCAGCCCAAGTCTCGCCATGAAGGCACCCCAACGACATCCTTGGATCTTAAGGGATAAGTGAAGTGAAGTGAATTTATTTGTTTATGTAATCCTTGGCTGTGGTCCATAATTCAATATTAGGTATTTCAATATTAAAGCAGTAAGTGATATATGAAATTAATATTTTAACATTTTTTAGGAACACCCCTTTTTTTGGAGTCACTTTGGATTTTGAGACTACTCTGAGAAAACTGGTCACAAGATAGGAATTCACCCTGCAGGGAAACAGACAAATACTCTAACACCAAGGTGGAATTTCAAGTTACCTATCTATCTACCAATAGCTATGTGGAGTAATTAAAAAAAAAAAAAAAAAAAAAACTGGATAAACCAAAGGAATTCTGGAAAAACACATAAAGCTCCACACAGACAATACAACAAGCTCAAGATGGAACCTCAAATTATTTTGGAATTACAGTGCCTTGTCTGATCCCAGTATAGCCAGTGAGGGGCATACAAATGTGATGCAGTATGACAGCTGGGGCGAATTTACACCCTAATCATATGGGGCATTAAAGAACTTGTAAAGTGCGACTCAGTGCAAAGTATTGTTTAGCGTGTCTGTGCCTAACCTACCAAGTATAATATATATATATATATATATATATATATATATATATATATATATATATATATATATATATTTTTTTTTTTTTTTTTTTTTTTTTTTTCTGTTCTGCATATGACCTGTTTTGCTTCCTGTTTTCTTCTTGGATCTGCCTCTGAAACGGATTATATGAAAGCTGCCTGTTTTGCACAGCTATCTGATCGTTTAACCTTCTGTCTGTCCCATGATTTGGATTGTGTTTCTGATTTGTTTGCTTGGACTTCTGATAGAACCCATTTTTATCTGCAATTGCGTCCAGCGATATCCATTCTGACATGAACAGATTCAAAAACGTGTCAAACTTAAACAGCATGCTTAATTGTAGAGTCAGAAGCTTGCATATTTGTACTATTATAGCAGACCTATAGACTTTCACAGTAAAAATTATTCTCTCGTCTGATCTCAGTCATTTCTAATTTATTTACCGAATACGACATGCCCCTGAGGCCACTGAATGCAGAGGCATGCAAGTACAGGCTTAATTCACTAGACACTGAGAAGGACAGAACACACCAGACAACATGGAAGTTTACCAATTTATTCCTGCAGAACCTCATTGGCCATTGGGAATATAGCATGGCATTTGAGATAAACCAAGTGGGAAATCAAGGGAGCTAAGAACCCTGATTAAAGACCTCATTTGTGCAGCTAACCCCATAATGAAAGCATGTTTTTAGCCAAACATTTTAATTTAATCTCGATCTAAGGTGTTTTTTTGAGGCAGTTTTCTTTGCATGGCTGACAGTCAAGAGCAGTAAATAACAGTGTGTCTGAGACTCATGCTGGGTTTCTATTTCAGCACTGTTCTTCTGTTAGTTATGAGGAATTGATGGCACCATGTCAGTAAAGACGGAGTGTTTATGTTCAGCAAGGTTTCAGCAATAAAGTGGGGGAGGATCCAAAAGCTCAGCTATGCAGAGAGGACAATCTGACAGCTCCATCTGCCTCAGAATTTTTTTTTTTTTTTTTTGGGGGGGGGGGACAAAACAAAAAACCCAACACATTTTCCCAGTGCATCGTTTTACTTGTCAAATATCATTTACATTAAATTGTTCTCTCAGTGTGGTGTCACTGTTCAAGAAATCACACACACACACACACACACACACACACACACACACACACACACACACACACACATAGCCATATCATGTAAACCTGCCAAAACATCAATGTGTATGAGCTGTTGATTCATAGACCCCACAAGACCTCTAAGTAGATCCTCCTTTAAAGTCACACACAACAGCATGCCTTGTTGAAAGAAATAAGCTTTTATAAAATTGCGTTACTTATTCTCATTCATTTAACCCAAGTTAAGGGCGTTAATATTGTATGTAATAACTCAGTACTGTTGATTATACTTAGACATTTGGAACATTTTAACTAGAGGTGAGGTAAATTGAGTTTGTTGTACTGAATTATTTTATCTTTAGTTAAATTCATATGACAAAATTGGCTGTCTTGTACAGTATTTTATTTAAATTTAATTGTCTTCTGTCTAAATGACTGTCTTTTATTTGATTTAAATACATTTCAAGTTTTACATTTTTTTTTCATTCCAATCTGATTTGCAAAGCATATACTCTCCATTGTCTTTTAAGTTGACCATCTTACATTTGCAGCTTGATGGCATTGGAGCTTGATCCCCTGCCCTTCTAACCAGCAAGCCAGTTCCTTAATCATCGAGTCACTGCAGGATATTGGTGGAACAAGCAAAACTTTTGGGGCTGCACAGTGATCTACTGGTTCGCTCTTCCAGATCATAACAAGAAGGTCCTGTGTTCAAGTTCGGGGTTGGGGTGTTTCTGTTAGAGGTTGGCTTGTTTATGTTCATATCATTCATTCATTCATTTTCTAAGCCACTGGATCTTAACCCGGGACACAGGGAGGCTGGTGCCCATCTCAGCGAACTCCTGGAAAAGGTGGGGCACACCCTGAACAGCCCACCAGGCCAATGCAGGGTCAACAAACATACAACTATTAATACTCACACAATTTGGGCAATTTAGCACCACCAATCACACTATTATGCATGTTTTTGGACTGTAGGAGGAAACAAGCGTACCCAGAGAAAAACATACAAGCCACAAGGAGAAGAACATGGACACTCCACACAGTATTTCCCTAAGCTCGGGAATCGTACCCGGGACCTGTTTGCTGTAAGGAAAACATCTCTTAAGTTCTTTGAGATAAAACTACATCTTTGGGTAATTACTTGCTCATTTGCTGAACTACTTAATCATATAAGGATTGCAGGGATATTGAAGCTTATCTTAGCTGACACTGGGTGAGGAGGTACACCTTTGCCAGACCATTACAGGGAAACAGCCACACAACCACTCACTCAACTTGGAACAGCCAATTAGCCTAACATACATGTCTTTGGACTGAAGGAGGAAACCTAAGTACCCAGAAAAAACCACAAACTCAGGAAGAACATGCAAATGCTATACAGAAATGCCCAAGTCCTGGACTTGAACATGGGGATTAATTTTTTGGAGGCAGACACACTAACAGTGTTGTGCTGACCTAAGTTTGGGTAGTTAGCAGTCATTGAATGCATTGACATGCATACATGCACGCACACACACGCACTCACGCATACACACACACACACACACACACACACACACACACACACACACACACACACACACACACACACACATATACAGGGATCCCTCGCTACTTCGCCCTTCAATTCATGCGACTTCACTGCATCCCGTTTCTTTGTTGTTTTTTTTAAATATTAATCCAATTAAAAATTAAGGAAGAGTAGCAGAAAAAAGTTAAGGAAAATGCCACAAAAACAAGGCCAATTATGAAAAAAAAAACCCTAAACAAACACAAAACACAACCCAAAGCCTCCCATCAAAACTAGATACATTTTTGTGAGGTGCACATCTGAGTGCACGTCTGTCTTCTTCTTCTTCTTCTTCTTCTTCTTCTTCTTCTTTTTTTTCCTTTCAGGTGTTCCCTTCAGGGGTCGCCACAGCGAATTATCTGTGTCCATTTCACCCTGTCCTCTGCATCTTCTTTTCTTACACCAACTACCTTCATGTCCTCCTTCACCACATCCGTAAATCTTCTCTTTGGTCTTCCTCTCGGCCTTCTGCCTGGTAGTTCCAATCTCAGACCCTACTACCAATGTACTCACTATCCCTCCTCTGTACATGTCCAAATCATCTCACTCTAGCCTCTCTGACTTTGTCTCCAAAACCTCTTACATGTGTTGTCCCTCTGATGTATTCATTCCTGATCCTATCCATCCTCGTTACTCCCAAAGAGAACCTCAACATTTTCATCTCTGCTACGTCCACCTCTGCCTCCTGTCTTTTCCCCAGGGCCACTGTTTCTAAACCATACAACATTGCTGGCCTCAACTCCGTCTTGTACACTTTTCCTTTCATTCTTGCTGATACCTTCCTATCACACATCACACCAGACAACTTTTCTCCAACCATTCCAGATCCATACATGCCTCAACCTCATGAGGCTAACCTTCATTCCTCTTCTTTCCATGGCATACCTCCACCTCTCTAGATTTTCCTGCACTTGTTTTCTGCTTTCACTCCAGATCACAATGTCATCTGCAAACATCATAGTCCACAGGGAATCTTGTCTAACCTTGTCTGTCAGCCTGTCCATCACCATAACAAACAAGAAGGTGCTCAGAGCTGACCCACCTCAACCTTGAACTCGTCTGTCACACCTACAGCACACCTCACCACTGTCTTAGATCTCTTACACATGCTCTGCACCACTCTTACATACTTCTCTGCCACGCCAGACTTCCTCATGCAATACCACAGTTCCTCTCTCGGCACCCTGTCATATACTTCCTCCAGATCCACAAAGGCGCAATGCAGTTCCTTCTGACCTTCTCTGTACTTCTCCATTAACATCCTCAAGGCAAACACTGCATCTGTGGTGCTCTTTCTTGGCATGAAACCAAACTGTTGTTCACAAATGCTGATCTCTGCCCTTAGTCTAGCTTCCACTATTCTTTCCAATAACTTCATTGCATGGCTCATCAACTTTATCCCTCTAAAGTTGCCAAAACTCTGCACGTCTCCCTTAAAATGGTTCTTAAAATGGGCACCAGCACACTTCTCCTCCATTCCTCTGGCATCCTCTCACTCTCCAAGACCTTGTTGAATGTTCTTGTCAGAAAATCTACTGCTACCTCTCCTAGACACTTCCATACCTCCACTGGTATGTCATCAGGACCAACTGTCTTTCACTCTTCATCCTCTTCAATGCCCTCCTCACTTCACCCTTACTAATCTTTGCAGTTGTGGGGGGTGGGGGGTGGGGGGGGTGTGGTCTCGGCACAATGCAGTGTCTCTTCCTCATGTCAGTCCCAAGCCCGGATAAATACAGAGGCTTGTGCCAAGAAGGGACCAACATAACATAACATCCAACATAAAACCAATGCCACATTTAAAATGCGAATCAAAAATAAAAATGAGCATGTGCACATCTGTATGTGTGTGTGTATTTATACTTTATTTACATCTTATGTATTATTTTTTAATGTAAAGTTGTTATTATAAGCATTTATACAGCAGCATGTAATATGTATTGATATTATATACACACATACATGTACATATACGTCATTCAGGGGAAGTTCGGGGGTGATCCTACTTCACGGAATTTGGTGATCACGGGGGGATCTCGGTCCCAATTAATTGCGGAAAGTGAGGGATCCCTGTATGTGTATATATATATATATCACAACACATGCATGAAAGTAAATCAATAGTATTGCAAATTAATAGAATAAATATCTAGGCTCACTTTTTACATGTATTAATCGAGCAGTATAATTTCATTTCGTTTTCTGAATTGCTGATGGAGTCCATTCCTCTCTGGAAAGACAGGGTACACCCTGAAAAGCTGACACAGACAAACAACCTCACAACCTTTAACACTCACGCTTACACCAAGGGGTCTTCACAAATATGCAGTTACCCTGACGTGCATGTCTTTGGCCTGGAGGAGGAAACCAGAGTACCTGGAAGAAACCCAAGCAGACATGGGAGAATGCGAGAGAATGTGTAAATTCACACATAAACACCCTCGCTGGGAGTAGCACATCAAACACAGGCAATCTTTGGTGTGATATCACTTTGCTTAAAATAGTAGTCTCAGGTACAGTGTGTGCAGTTTGAAACTTATATACACTTTACAGAACCTGAAAGAAGTTCTTCTGGAAACTTTGAAAATGAAATCCCCAAGGCCTTTCTTATTTATTTATTTATTTTGGTCTGAAGAATAGACTCTTATGAAACATGCTGTTTTCTTTACTGACATATGAAAATTTTTCTGTAAAGTTTTTACATCGTGCTGGAAGATTAAATGTAAGTTCTGCATCATTAAATTGTCGGCCAAAGCAGCACATTACTGCATAACTTATCCGGTAAATACTAGTAATTTAAAATAGCTAATTATATACAGTGTGTATCTATCTATCTATATATATATATATATATATATATATATATATATATATATATATATATATATATATATATATATATATACGTATATATAGCACTTATCCCTTAACATCCGAGGATGCCATTGGTGTGCTTTCATGGCGAGACTAGGGCTGATTTGGCCTGGCAGAGCCCATCCCTCTCCAGGTCATAGAAACACGCTGATGGCTTTGCAGCCTACTCTTTACGAAAGTCAGCATATATATACTAGTATATATGTGTGTGTGTGTGTGTGTGGGGGGGGGGGGTACCAGTAAAAATATACTGGGAAGGTAACCTGCGATGGACTAGCGTCTCATCCAGGAAGAGTTGAACTCCTGGTTGCTTCACACTACAGAAACCGAGAATAAACACCGGCCTGATGAGCCTCTAGGCTCGGCTGTAAAAAGTCCAACAGACTTTACCTTACCTTTAGCTTATATTATACTATGTTTGCAGATATGAAATCTGTCGAAGTGCAGTGAGTAGTTAAGGAGCAGAACGAGAACCGAGAAGGTCCAATCTGGAAAGAGAAAGCTGTCACTCTGCAGTGTGGCAACAACTTCTTCTTTTCCTTTCGGCTGTTCCCTTCAGGGTTCACCACAGCAAATGCTCTGCCTCCATCTCACCCTATCTTCTGCATCTTCTACTCTTACTCCAACTACCTTCATGTCCGCCTTCACCACATCCATAAATCTTCTATGACTTGAAAATCAGCAAGTTGAACTACATGATCAATCAGACAGAACGTATACATACAGGTTATCCTGAAACATTACTTCATCAAAGATCCTCATCCTGGTCCTCATTTCCCAAAACACCAACTCTTCAGAAAATGCATGAAAGCCATCTAAAGGAGTTGGAGTAAAGATTCAACTTATTTGCAAATGAAACATCATGGGCAAGCAATGAAAACTTTTGAAAACAATACTGATGAGATATATATATATATATATATATATATATATATATATATATATATATATATATATATATATATATATATATATATATATATATATCGCTACTTCATGCTTCAGCTTCTGCGGCTTCAATGCATCGTGGGCTTTTCAAAAATATTCATCGAAAAATTAAAAAATACGACAATTAAGGGAAAATAGGGGGAAATGTTAGGGGAAATGATGCAAAACAAGGCCAATTATGCAAAAAAAAAAAAAAAAAAAAAAACCAACCCAATAAAACTGTACATTTTTTTTTATGTGAGGTGAGCATCCAACGCTCATCTGTGTGTCTGTGAGCATGCGCATCTGTATGTGTGTACTAATATTTTATTTATACCTTCTGCATTATTTTTGAATGCTTAGTTGTTATTATAAGCATTTATCCCATTGAATATGTATTTATTGAGATTATATACACAGATACATGTACATATACATCAGTCAGCGGGGTCGATCCTACTTTAAGGAAATCGGTGGTCTCAGTCCCCAATAGCCGTAGAAAGTGAGGGATCATTGTGTGTGTATACATATATATATATATATATATATATATATATATATATATATGTATATATATATATATACATATATATATATATATATATATATATATATATATGTGTGTGTGTGTGTGTGTGTGTGTAATGCAGCCATGAAGGGGGGCACAAACCAGTGTCCATCCTCACGCCGGTCCCAAGCCCAGATAAATGCAGAGGGTTGTGACAGGAAGAGCATCTGACATAAAACTTTTGCCAGAAATACAGAATGCGAGTCGTCAAAATAAATTCCATATCGGATCGGTTAAGGTCCGGGTTAACAACGGCCACCATCAGTGCTGTTAACCACTGGGTGCTGGTGGAAATTGGACTACTGTTGGTCAAAGAAGGAAAGTTTGAAGAAGCAGGGACAGGAGGTGTTTCTATAGGCAGAGAGAGAAGAGGAAAGGCATGAGGCTAAGACTGAGAGTAGGGACTTTGAATGTTTTATCATGGTAGGGGGAACCTCGTTTGCAGAACCTGCCTGTTAAAAATACAGAAAACTGACTGCGGACCATATTGAGCCGAGTTGGTGGCACTCGCTAAAAATCGCACCTAGAAGATGGAAAACTCTGATTCAAACACCTGGTCTGGTGGGAGGCCATAAGTTCAAGACATCCAACTTGGGCAAGAAGGCCTCGCAGTCTTGGATGACAGCCTTCTAGGTGACAGAAATCACTCTTTTCCAACCTGGTTAGTTGAGAAACCATAAGCCCCTCAAGTCATCCTACCCTGAACCGGAGTTCTGCAGGCAGATTGCTGAGTGACCACACACTTTGATCAGGCAACTCCTGTGACGAGGCTCTTGCTGAATTGTCGCAGACTATCTGTTCCATCGGCGAGGGGGAGCACACTGCATGGGCAACAGTCTGTTCTTGATAGAGTTTGCCATGGCATATACATCCGTCTAGATTCATCCGTCCACTGGAGAGGATATGCCAGAATCTGCAGTTGCATTGGAACAACACGAGGAACAACAGTTAACAGTTTTAAGCTACTGCTTGATTGGCATAGAGTGCGGCACCAGGGGTTGTTCCTGTCAGTGGGAGAGATCCTGAAGATCTCTCATTGGAAGCTACCGCCCGCCTTAAGTTGGGCAGCCTCCAGCCAATAAGGTGCTATCCCACCAAGTGTGCTCTCTTCACTGGCACTGGGTTCATGAAAATGAGATTATTTTCTGAACAGCAGACTCAAATTCTCACATTAGGCAGAATTACGACGATGTGTCAGGATGTGATGTTACCCATGGTCTGCAATGACTGAAGGGGGCCTAAGTGTAATACTATATAGTAAAAATTAAAAAGTGTTTTGGGAATTTGAGGCAGACATTTTTGAAAGTACAAGAACGTATGAGAATTGTATATAATATAATACTGTAATGGTTCAAATGAGTGGTCTATTGTAGAGATTAATAAAAGTCTGGTTTAAACATTAATGTGCAGATGAAGGTACAAGATGTGCTGTGAGAAGTGGTCGTGCAGTGCAGAGTTTTTTGTTGACCTGGTAATTGGCTGTCCAGAGCAAATAATTTAAAAAATCCAGTGTAAACATGTTTGTGCAGGTTAAGGTGCATGGTGTGCAGTGATTGGTGCAGTGTAAGCCATGTCCGTGTGTGTGTGTGTGTGTGTGTGTGTGTGTGTGTGTGTGTGTGTGTGTGTGTGTAGGCATGGGTGTGTGGGTGTGTATGTGTTGTGCTAGCACCCCAACACCCCCCCCGTGCTAGAGTTGAGAGATTTCCTTTCGGCTTTTTTTTTTTATCACGGGTCACCACAGCGAATAAGTCGCACGTTTGATTTGGCATAGGTTTTTACGTCAGATGCCCTTCCTGACACAACCCTTTAGCAAGGGACAACACGCCCCATGCTAGAGTTACAAAGTAAAAATCTCAAATATACATAATTATTTGTGTCTTGTGTCCTTCACACTTGGAATAAAATTCTATACACCCACCTTCATGGGCATGAACTCACAGATGCCCATGATTGGCTAGGGTCACTGTGATTGACAGTGACGAAAGCATATTCCATTATTCCCTGCAGACAGCTTAGTCAGTACCATTCTCTTGGATTTATGGCCACAGATGGCCTCATGTAAATTTAATCTTATGATAGGACAAATTTCTGCATAATTTGTACAAGTATAAAATGAAATGAAAAATATTGACTGCGGTACCTTTCAATTTATGTCTTGAATTCCATGCTGATGAACTTGCAACCTGATAAATATGATATGTAACGTTTCTGGAGGGAGGGTATCTTGAAAAATCATTAAAAATTTGAAAAGAAAAAAAAAAATCACTCTTTTTTTGATGTTCCTTGTACCTCAGGCACAATGGTGAATATGATGCGCCGGGTGAAAAGCAAATTTTACAGTTTGCACATTGAGCATTCCATTATTGAATACTTTTATCAGGTAGACTATATACATACAAGGGCAGTGGTGGGGTGGTCATAAGGTGCTGGACTCCTGAGTCCAAGGTTGGGGGTTCAAGCCCCAACCTTGGGCTCAGGAGTCCAGCACCTTAGCCCAAGGTTGGGGGTTCAAGCCTCACTCTCAATGGTTGTCACTGCCCCCCACACCCCCACCAGAAATGGAGGATTTTAGACATAAGTAAAGTTTTACTCTTAAACTTGTGGATGTCTTGATTTCATATTCATTTTATGACTCAGTTTATGGAAAATATAAAATTTTCTAGGTGTCAAAAAACCTTTCAACTGTGAGGTGTATGTGTATAGGGAGAGGAGCAGTAGGGGTTGATGTCCCTGCAATGTGTTAAGCATGAAGTTGTAATTGCCCCCCAAGGCATCAGGGTGGGAAGGAGTAGAGGTTGATGGTCCTGTAATGTGCTGAGGCAGAGAGGGCTGAGGGTTGGCAGCTCCACTTGGGCAGGGAGGGATAGGAGTTGATGGCCCTGCAAAGCTTTAGGGATGCCCTGGATGGTGCTAAACCCTTCTGCATAGCATATGTATAAATTCAAGACATAATATGAAATCTAATTCTCTGCTATCCTGTCATCAACCAACCAGAGGAGCAGAAGTTTCAGGACTCGGAAGAGTCAGCGATAGTCCTGTCAACAAATCTGACAGACAGGGAGAGAGATTCTGATAACATGATAATGATAATAAAATGTGTGTGTGTGTGTGTGTGTGTGTGTGTGTGTGTGTGTGTGTGTATGAGAGAGAGAGAGAGAGAGATGTGCAGGGGCGGGGTTGTGTAGATAGTAGAGTTTGAGCAAAGTTTCTTGTGAGTGATTCGAAGAGGTTAGTTTTTGTGAATTTTTAATTCATTATTTGATTTATTTGAACTTGTTAATGGTGAATTGTATTGAGTTATTACCAGGAAACGTATTTCTTTAATTTTTTAGGAACATACATTTTGTATTTTAGATGCAAATCTTCAAATGCTAAAAATGCAAACACTAAATCGGAGTTCAGTTAGGAGGTAGAGAAGTGTGTGTGTGTATGTGTGTGTGTGTGTGAGAGAGAGAGAGAGAGAGGTGGCGGGGGGAGGACACGGTATTGATTTATGTTTTTGAAGATAAATAATACGTACAATTTGTTATCCTGTATTCTGTGTAATTCCACCTGGGTCATGCACACAGTTTCGTTGTAGCAAAAAACATTCATTAAACTTGTCAATTTTTCCATTGTGTAATATTATTATACCAATCAATTTGTTATTGATTTTACTTGTGGGTTTGACAGCAAAAAAACTAAAAGAAGTACAGTATATGAACTTTCAGGGGGTTTTATGCCAGTTTTGAAATAGCAAAATTTTAAATTAACAATTTCGTCATAGTGCTTATGATGCACTAACACACAGATACATGACACTTTCATATTCCACATTTTTTAAGGCTTCATTTACTCAGCCAAACAGAAACATAAAAACCTGAAACACACTGAAGTGACTGAGACTTTGTAAGTTGGGTAATCAAAATGTGTAAACGTGTATAAATGATCAGGGAACTTAATAAATGAAATGTGGTTATCATAAGGACACATGCACAGTGCGACTCATGGGATACAGTGCTGTTTTGTGACATTTACTTTTTTTTTTTTTTTTTTTTTCATTTGAAGCAGGGTTTGCACTTTGTGTGTTACGCTGTTCGAATTTTATTTTAGAATGAATTAACACACAGGATGTTGACTCTACTCTGGTCTGTAGCCTTTCACACTGCTGCTCAGGAAATGGGACTGCAGTTATCAATGAAAAACTCGTGGATGAACTGTTCCTGTCTTTTCAACTATTACAAAGTGTAAAGGTCACTTACAACAACTGATCTCTTCACTTTACAGCACTTTCCCAGAGACTTAATAAGAGCACTGCTGAGAGCAAGGTCCACCCTTGCAGACCTTTTTTTGAGATGATCACTCACATGTACTCTCTCATCTCCCAAAGATGTAACTGTAACTGTACAACCAGTCATGATTTATGCACTGATATTTGATTTCTGGCCTATTTTTAAATTAATTTATTTTTATAGTATATATATTCTATTGTATCCTATATTATAAATTTTATTAGTAATCATCATCATTTTCTGTAACCGCTTCATCCTAATTAGGGTCGCGGGGAGGCTGGTGCCCATCCCAGCCAACTCAGGGCGAGGGAAGAGTATACCCTGGACAGCTCGCCAGGCCATTGCAGGGCCTTATTAGTAATACTTGCTGTATTTATTTGTCAAAGATAGTTTTATTATTATGATTATTATTATGATTATTATTATTATTATTATTATTATTATATTCCTTTCCCGAAAACAGGTTCTCACTTCAGAACAAGGAGATGGGTTTGGAGCAGGGAGAATTTTCAGAACTTATTTGTTTATTTTTCCCTGAAATTATTTAATGTATAACTCATGTAATGATTATTCTTTGCTTTCTCTATCTTATCGGTGGCTGCTACAGATCATGATGGAGAAGCGCCACTCCACTTTGTCTGGCTTCATCACTTTCACATGTTCTAATGAAGCCAGAAACACATCCTGGCAATCAACGATGGGATGATAGGCAGCAGGCCTGCTTTTCAGGTCATGGAGGACCATTATTGAAGGCAGATGGAGACGGAGCACTGATGCTGCAGCAAACTCCATCATCATCCACACAAGACTGATAGAGCCATCCAGCACCCACAGTGTGAGTCACAGCTATTTGATTGTATATCATTTTTGTGTTGCGGAACTGTATTTTCGGAATATCTGGAGGTGGATTATGCTTGAGTTATGCATACATAACTGTTCAATTTTTTAGTTTGATATTCAGCATCAAATTTTACTTCCTACCTTACTACTACACTACAGTATTATAGAAAATAATATCTATTTAACCTGGTATTAGACAATAAGTAAGTACATTTCTCTGGTGTAATGAAGTTAAAGTCAACATTACAATATTAGTCAAAGCTATTTATTGGACACCAAAGTGAAATGATTGGATCTACTCATACAATTTCCGAGTTCAGACACAGAAAACAGAATTACAGAAGTAAGTTGCACAGCATGCAGTTGACACTACTAGGGAGGTGGATACTACACCGATTATGTTTCCAGTGACTTTTCTTAAGATTCCAACAATGTCTTTTTCACCGCAATCCAACTTATATTATTATGTTAACAATTGTCTGAATACCTAGTGGTTGATTACCATGTTTTACTAAAGTATATGATACTAGCACAACATATGCACTGCATTGATAAGGCTGCATTTTCAAATTAATTCAAAGCTTTTATATATATATACTCCACAGAAGTCTACTCCCAGTGACCATGACAAACTATGAGCGGTGTTTTGATTCAAAAAATTATTCACTCAGAATAATGTCTACTAGTCTTGAGATAGTGGACCATTCAGATCCTGCTCTTGCTGTGCAGTGTATACGAAAATGCATTTTCCCAAGTAAACAATACTCGCAACAAAACAATGGACACTCACAGTTTGTCACTATTGCTTGGAGCTGGCTGCCTCATCATCATTGAAAAATAAACCATAATCTTGGGTTAGCGTGCTTTTCTCATGTCTTCATGTTGCACATAATAAAACTTTGAATGAGTAACATATGTCTGAACAAAGCATAGTTTGCTTATGTTTCTGTGTAATACTTACTTTGTAGGATATACTAACTGTGAATGAGATTAATAGCATTGTTAACTAGACATCACTGATAGTCTAGTTCAGATGAACAAGATTTATATATATATATATATATATATATATATATATATATATATATATATACACATATACATACATTTTATATATATATATATATATATATATAAAATATATATCTTCTTCTTTTCCTTTCAGCTTTTCCCTTCAGGGGTCGCCACAGCGAATCATCTGCCTCCATCTCACCCTATCCTTTGCATCTTCTTCTCTTACACCAACTACCTTCATGTCCTCCTTCACCACATCCATGAATTGTCTCTTTGGTCTTCCTCTAGGCCTTTTGCCTGGTAGTTCCAGCCTCAGCATCCTATTACCAATATACTCACTATCCCTCCTCTGTACATGTCCAAACCATCTCAATCTAGCCTCTCTGACTTTGTCTCCAAAACGTCTAACATGTGCTGTCCCTCTGATGTGCTCATTCCTAATCCTATCCATCCTCGTTACTCCCAAAGAGAACCTCAACATTTTCATCTCTGCTACCTCCAACTCTGCCTCCTGTCTTTTCCCCAGGGCCACTGTTTCTAAACCATACAACATCGTTGGCCTCAACACCGTCTTGTACACTTTTCCTGTCATTCTTGCCGATACTCTCCTATCACACATCATACCGGACACTTTTCTCCAACCATTCCAACCTGCCTGCACACACTTCTTCACCTCTTTTCCACACTCTCCATTGCTCTGGATTGTTGAGCCTAAGTACTTATATATATAATATATATATAATATAATATATATATAAAAAAAATTATATATATATATATATATATATATATATATATATATCCCTCACTTTCGGCGGTTAATTGGGGCCGAGATCCCCACACGACCATCAAATTCCTCGAAGTAGAATCGACCCCCTGATTGACATATACGTACATGTATAAGTGTATATAATAGCAATAAATACATATTCAATGCTCTAAATGCTTATAATAACAATTAAACATTCAAAAATAAAGCAGAAGATATATATAAAATATTGGGGGGTTGCATAATTGGCCCCGTTTTGTGGCATTTTGCTTAACTCTTTCCCCTATACTTCCTTAATTAATTTCCTTATTTTTTAATTTGATGAATATTTAAAAAACGACAGTGTATTTAATGCTGTGGATGATTGTAGATAGACAGGCAGACAAATATACAGACGGACCAAGATGAACAGATTCAGTTGCAAATAAAATCTGCCATTCAAAGGCAGCAAATGGGCTACTCATGCTGTTAGGTTCATCAGAAAACAGTGTGAATAAAAAAGAAGGAGGAGAACAGCAGAGTGAGATGTCCTTCTTGCGTGAGAATGAGCACGAGAGGGGGCTGAGAGAGTGATGGAGGAAGTGCAACCACATGGCTGTGAAGCTGGGCCCAGCACATACTGCAGGAAAAAAGATGCCATGACAAGAAACTTAACACAAGGTTAATAAGATGCAAAATTATAAGCATGGGTGCTGAAATCTCTTTTCATACGAAACAAATGAAAACACTGCTGTCACAAATACCAGGTATGGGAAGAAAAGAAATCTTTACTGAAAGTTTACTGGATTGATCTACAGTGTATCAGAAGTGAATCCATTATGCAGGATCAAAACAAAGCGGTCAGTACACATGAACACAATATCAACGGCAAAGTTGTTAATGAGAGAGTAAAAGAGGTCATACACAAAAAAGGAAAACACGAAAACTAAATAATAAGCAATACTTGACACGTCAAATACTTTGCAACATGAATGTGTAAGTGGTCTTTTTTATCAAGTGCAAGTGATTAGCATGACTCAGGTATGCTCAGTAGCCAGGTGATCTTGGAACTGGAATGTCTGGTAGACATGGAATTCATGGCTGAGCGTGCTAATAATAATAATAATAATAATAATAACAATAATAATAATAATAATAACAATAATAATAATAATCCTGCAGTGATTGCAGACCCATTTAGGATGTGTGCTCCCTTTTGCCTCAAGTCATCTGGCACTGGCTACATTTTGTGGGCTGAGAATTAACTGGACCTTTCTCCATTTTGTAACATGTGAAGCCAGTTCCAGTTAATTCTCAGCACATCTAAGCACACAAGCTTTCTTTATGTCATTTTATTTTTTAAAGTTATAATAGAGAAGGATGTACATCTTTCTCTTCCAAACACAGGCATCAGGGTATGGTCGGGAAATTTATAATGGATTGTATACTTGGATTATTCTCATTTTCCTTTGCCAAAATGCTTAATCCTACTGGACTCATGCGGAGGCTGAAGCCTAGCATACCCGACACGAGGCAAAGGCAGGGTACACCCTGAACAGTTTGGCAGACCATCACAGGGCCAACACACACACACACACACACACACACACACACAGACACACACACACAAACACACCATGCACAGTTATATCCACACTAAAGGGCAATTTGGAAAAGATTATGATCCAAATGTGCATGTCTTTGGAATGTGGGAGGAAAACGGGGTGCCAGGAGTAACCCATACAAGCAAGGAAAAGGAAAAAGCATCAAAACTCCACATTAACACTTTCTAAAGTAGTTACATCAGAAGAATTCGAAAACAGCATGAAAGTCATGTATAAAATTAACAAAAGATATATTTTTGGAATATTTATCATCATCAAGAGTATTGTTCATGTGAACCATCAAGGCTTAGAGGTCTGAGGAAGATAATGTATTTATCAGCACTGAAATTTTCCACTGTAGTCCCTAAAATTAATTTCTCTTTCCATTCATTCAGTATCTGTAATATATTTTACTCCCATTTCATCAGCTTCTAATTCATTCTGAAAAACGTTCTGCCTTCTTCCTCACAATCAGTATTAGAACAGGACTTTGCAATTTACATTTCATTGCCCTGAGCTGAACACCAGAAAGAATGAGATGCCATGCTATTTGATTTCAAATGGGTTTTAACCCAGAAGATTGGAGAAAGCCAGTCATGTCACAAAGTCTGGTCTATCAGGCCGGTGACAAGCATTAGCTGTGGAAAATTACCCTCCCTCCCTGGAGACAGAATGGCATGTTCACTCGAAAACAGAGCTAAATATGCTATTATCTTGCCTCTTTTCCTGCCTATACTTCTATAACTATTCAATTTGGCACAACATTTATGGGGGAAAATAACAAAATAAGCATCAAGTGGGTCCCATCTGTCTGTTTGCGAGGAGCAAATTGACCAAAACTGAAGCCGGCTTGTAGTGTAAGTTGATTAATTTATGCAAAAATCTTGCATTATGCATAACCAATTTAGTGGTGAAAGATAACAGGGATGTTCTAGACTGTGAGCGTTGGCAGTCCACAGATATGAAAGATATTTGATCAACCAAAACAAGATGGAGGCCAATAGTATGTAAGATCAGTGAGGCCACCTCTTCCAAGACCTCAATTTTGAAGTTAAAACAGAAACAAGATCGAAAAAGGGTAAATTAGCATTTTATATAACAATATTAGTTCGCACCTAGAGCACAGTGGAGGACACATGCCCATCTTGGCTGTAGCTCATGATTTCTTGCCGTAGGTTCAACAGTCTCCTAGCAACCACTGCAAGGGAAAAAAGTTGAGGAAAAAAAATTGGATCTCATATGGCCTACTTTTTTTTTTTTTTTTTTTTTTTGTTATTGCTTAAGGGTTCACTGAACTAGAGACTCTTGCACTTCATGAATTCCTGTGTTATTCTTTTCTGAATCAGGGCTATTGCAATCCCTAATGGAAATAATGAGCAAATTATGCATGAATACCAATTGTATCTATATAATTAGGAAGAAATAAGTTGGCATATAGTTGTCTTGATGTTCACTGCTGATGAATGACTATTTAAATATACATAAGCATAATTTGCTGAGTGGGAATGGAGAAGATGAATGGTAATGTACTGATGAAATCTATTTAATACTAAAGAATTTTGGTAAATGAAGTATACTAGATGTCTTGTGTGTCATCGTAAAATGTAAGTGCATGATTATATTCCAGTTGAGGAGCGAGCCTCAATTACAATTACTGTTTACCTATTCTGAGAAAGGGTTCGAGTAGAACCCCTTTGGGGGTCTTAAATGTCAAAAAGAGTGATTATAAGTAAGCACTACTAAAGAAAATGTTTACACCTAAAACAGTTCTGCTTTTAAAATATTATTTATTTATTTTATTTTAATTTTATATTCTGTTAATTGGAAAAATGCTATGGAGAGATCTTGAATATCAGTGTAGGCTGCATCCATTCACAGGATTTGGCGGCACCCTGTGGCCAAAACAAAAGAGTACCAGTACACTATTTCCAACGATGTTCCCTTTAAATCCCAAGGCAATGCAAAATGATTTTTGCTCAGCGAAAACCAAGTTATAAAATTTTCACTCCAAACAATAAGAGAGCTGGCGCTGCTCTCCAGAAGTTAAAACCTAAATGTACTGATAACACATTTACTATCAAATAAATCTGATTTACAGTGGAGCTCATTTAGCTGCAAACATATTACAGTATACTAAAAATAACTACAAAGAAGCAGAAAATATAAAACATATATGGTCTTCTCTTCATCTACACACACACACACACACACACACACACACACACACACACACACACAATTTACTTTGTCATGAGGTCAAAATTGTCAGATATTTCTATCCTTGTCCAAACATTTGGTCCTCATCAAGATGTAAACAAAGACCCCTCCCACCCCACACAAACACACACACACACACACACACATGCACACATGCACACTCACTCGCCCGCCCACCGACACACACATCACACACACATCTCACACACTTCAGCCCACTGACTCTCTGTCACTCTCACTCTCAAGGTAAAAAAATTCGCAATGTTCTAATGCATTGATCATGCTGCGGTCCAAACAGTGGTTTCCACGTGTAAGATAAGCTAACGCAGTTTCTCCCTTTCTCCAACACACTTCTGCTTCTTCCTCCCCACAGTAGGCCTGCAATTCTTCAACTGAAGCATGACTGAGTGCCAGACTGAGAATTTCCTTCTTCTCCTTGTAGAAGCGGAGTTCTTTGCCAGCCTGCCGAGTTTGGGCCATCTCTCTGAGGGCTAGCTGGAGCTCACGTGAGAGCAGACCGGGCCTCTTCCTCTCCTTCTGCAGCCAGTCCAGAGCCATATGACTGCGCATACACTCATCCAGCCGTTTCTCAGAGTAGTAGCTGATCACCTCCTGTTAGACACACACACACACACACACACACACACACACAATTGAGAGGATGGATGCTTGAATGTACTTATTGCTATGGTTGAGTTAATATTTGTGTTTTTTTCCCCCCCAGTCTTATTTGCTCAGTTTTTTAACTAAAAAAACTCTACAGGACTCCAAGACGTCTCTATAGTATATTTACTGATACTGACTATATGTGTCGGTAGGACAAGAAAGTTGAAGTATTTTGGTTTGCTAGGGATAAGTGACAAAGAACGAAAAGCATAAAAACAAATAGTAAAGAAGTTTGCAAACACCAATAATTTTCATTAATATGAGAGCATCATGCTGTGCATTTTATAAGTTCGTGGTTGCATCTAAGCATTACTGATCAGAATGAGAGTTCACACTACACTACTACCAAGTTGCCACTAGGCCCTTGGGAAAAGCCTCGTACCTTATCAGCTCATCCAATCCGCATCAATCCAACATGGAAAAAGGAAAAATACAGACACTCCTCGCTTTACGTTCATTCATTTTACGTATTTTTTTATTTTACGTTTTTTTGTTTTTTTTTAATTATGTCAAATTTTGAGTTTGGCGTGCTCTCTGTAGTATGAAACGTACCTACGTAGTACGCTGACATAATACACTACATCCGCATGACGCTGCGTCCATTGTTTACAAACGGCAGACTGAACGTGCCCCTCCTTCTTCCCAGTTCACCGCGTAGTACCCTCATGTTAAGATGTCGTCTCTGTGATCATTGTGTTTACTCTGTTTTGTGGACTTTTGTAACCCTAAGCAAATATGGTTGGTCGGAAGTGTAAGCCTACTAGTGATAGTGGTAATCAGAAAAAGCGGCAAGCCATCTCCTTAGAAACAAAGATGGATATTATCAAGAAAACCGATGCCGGTGAAAAACACGCGACTGTTGCACGTTTTTTCCAAATGGCTCCGTCGACCATCGGAACCATTTACAAGCAGAAAGATCACGTCACAGAGCATGTTAAAGGTTATATTTTATACTGGTCTTGATATTTGATGAGTGAATTTGATTAAAATTTATCTATTTGAAATTATTTTGCCTGAATTTAATTTATTTGAAATTAATGTTGATATTATTTGATATATTTGATATTATTTTACAATGTTATGTTTATAATAATAGATTTAGGGGTGTTTTATAAGATACGCTAATGGTATTTATGGATGTATAGTACAGTATGAATGTCATACATCACTGGAACATACAGTAACAACTTACGTTTTTTTTTTCACCTTACGTTCGGCCGTCCGGGAATGAACTAAAACGTAAGTCGGGGGGCGTCTGTATATAAAATCAGGAACATCCGCATGATGCTGCATCCATTGTTTACAAACGGCAGACTGAACGTGCCCCTCCTTCTTCCCAGTTCACCGCGTAGTACCCTCATGTTAAGACGTCATGTTAAGATAATTTTATTCACAAGGCATGTTCTGTAAACCCTTACCACAGTTTCCAGAATTTTTATTTGTTCCCAAAGTACCTGATTCAATGATCAGCTAATTTGCAGCTTTGTGTATCGTCTTACAGTCTGTGTATTACTCACTCACTCATTTACTGAATCCTACTAGGTTCACGGGAAGGTCCGAGCGCTATATCAGCCGATACTGGCTCACCAGAGCTTTGTAGTGCCACACACAACCACTAGTATTCACACTCATATATGGAGACAATTTGGAAAACCATTTAGCCCAACGTGATGTGTTTGGATTGTGGGAGGAAATCAGAGTGTCCGGAGGAAACCCAGTCCAGCGCTGCAAACTCCACACAGATACGTCTGAGTCTAGGAATGCAGCCCAGGACCTTCTTGTTGTGAGGTGCACATGCTTATACAGTCAGGTTATTCAACCAGGGAGATTACTCAAATGTATGTGACAGGGAAGGCTGCAAACTCGGAATTGTGTAAATACTCATAAGTTTTCAAATATTTCCAAAATATTGTGTTTTGTCTAACAGCCAGTACAGGAATTCAACATCACAGTGATATTAAACTATTAAAAGAGATTTAAACTTTGTGCTTCAGATGCTTTTAAAAGTTGTATATCTTCTTCTTTCATTTCGGCTTTTTCCCTTTCTCAGGGGTCGCCACAGCGAATGATCTGATTCGCACATTTGATTTGGCGTAAGTTTTTACGTCGGATGCCCTTCCTGTCACAACCCTTTTAGCAAGGGACAGAAACACGCTGACTGCTTTGCAGCTACTCTTTTACGGAAGTCAGCAATGGTTCTTTTACACGCCTCTCACCATAGACAGTGAGAGAAATGGCCCGCCTTTGATAACCCAATTAGCCGCACTGGGAAGACAGTGACAACCTTGTGGGGACTTGAACCCCCAACCTTAGGATCAGCGATACTGCGCCCTATACTGTATATCTTTTCTAATTTATGTAATGAATGTTAAAATCTAGCTGACCTGTTTTTAATATAACATGGATCACGTAATGAGGTTTAAAATGTAAAAATATAGTAAAATTGTTAATAAATTCTGTTTGTAAACAAAACTAGAGATGGACCTAGAAACTAGATAGAGATCAGAATCAGACAATGTCTGGTGCACCCAGGCCTGACTGAAGATTGGTTGGACCCACATATTTCCCATCATTAACGTCACACTCCCAGTGCCTGCTACTACTACTACTGACAACAACAACAACAACAACAACAATAATAATAATAATAATAATAATAATAATACAGTAATACTAATAATTGTGCAATAATTTATTTTGAAATAAATCTTTTAAAAGAAACAGTTTTGTTTACACTGTAAATTTTTGGCATTAAAAAAATCTGAATTGGCAACAAATATTGGCATCATCAGTTCACACTATTAAAAAAATCTGAAACCGAAATTGGCCGAGAAATTGCAATCTGTGAATCTCTTTAAACAAACTACATTTTTATTTATATACATTAAACATGAAATACTTTTTTTTTTCAAATTAGTATAATGAAGATGATACATACGTTAATGTACTACTTGAAAGCAGAGCTTCTCGCAAATTCAATTTATTATTTTTTTATTCATAATTATTGTTCAAATGTTTTAAAAGTTTATGCCAATCATCTTTTTTTTTTTTTTTTACAAAATACATCATCCTGTAGCTTGCAGTAAATGTTGCATTAAGGGCAGTGAACCACAGTGTTCTAACCAATGGAAATATGTTTTTGAGAAAAAGAAAATGTGATTTTTTTTAATATATATATATATATATATATATATATATATATATATATATATATATATATATATATACACATACTAGTACGTATATATATATAATGTATTTATATATATATAAATAAGAAAATCAGGGATAATGCTCGTGATATGAGTCAAGGACATATGGAAGATGAAGGGACCATTCTGGCATGCACAGGTCTCATCTGCGTCTCTCAAAATATGACCTGATATCTCATTTTTCGGTTTTGTTGGGGTTCGGCCACTCTGGCTGTTAATGCATCACATGTTTTCTGTGTTCTCAGAGTAGTCAACAAATTCTATATTTAAATGTTTGACATTCAAAACAGTAATTTCAATGATTCAGTTTCAGTTTAATGTTTAATGAATTATTGGGGTGAGAGACCTGTGTGATCTGCTTTATCTGTCAGATTTCATATGCATAACAAAAATAGGAACTATAATAATTACCAATAAAACTTCATTGGGGCAGAAATTAATTTGTAATACTCCCCTACAGTTTCTTGAGTTAGTCCTTCCATTTAGATTTCTGCAGAAATGGTTATTCACACTGCCTGCTTTGACTAACAGTGTATAATTTATTCTTAAAAAGTCCATTTAAATGACTACAATTACAAGACGAGGGAGGGATCAAGCAACTTTGATCTGATGGACTGGACATTAACATTACTCAGCAAACAACACACACAATTATTTTTCACAAATGTACCATTATGAGAGAACCTGATTATGTGGTTGCTCAGCACAGAACACAATACTGTACTGTATTCTGCATTTCCTGCCTGGTGTTCAATCTCTAGCATGATAAGGAGATATATGGACCAAAAAAAGGCTAAATGTTTTCAAGCACTTTTCAAAACAAGGTCACAATTAAGAGTCAAGTAAAGGACATTTAGGTTGTGATGAAACTGCATTTTTGTTCAGGTTAACATGGCAGCACCGCTTAAGAAAACCTACCATGTGAGTACGCAGAATTACAATGAGGAACACAACACAAAATCAGCACATTCTGTAAAACCTTACAGAAAGCAGAGGATTCGTTGAGCTGGGTGTTATAGGGCATGGTTTATTTGCCATTGTAGATTTCTAGGACTACTTACAAAATGCAGTGCTCTTCAGAGATATTTCTTAAAGACTGTAGAATAAGCTGCTTGAATGTATGGTCAACATAACGTAGAGATATATTATAGAGGACCCTAATTTTTAAAATAGTACCGGTAAATGTGCCAGCGATTTAGCAGATGGAACCAATGTGTGCTCCACTACTAATTATGGGCAAAGGCCTCTGCGACCAAAAAAAAAAAAAAAAAAATTAGTTGACTAGAGACACTATCAAGCGAAAGACAGCATAATACTAGTTATTAGGCACACAGGCCCAAAGTATGAGAACATAGGTGGACAAATGGACACAAGACAGATGTCTACAGAATATCAGGTAGATGTGATATCATCATTTTTGTAAAGTATGAAATTTTGCTCTAATAATAATAATAATAAATCTTAATGTAATAAACATTTGGCTTCTGCACCCTTATTGCATTCACTGCAATTGAAAAAATAATCCAAATTAAATAGGAAAATTAAATGTGATTAAAATGTTTAAAAAGAGACCCCATTTTTCAGGTAGTTGTAGAACTGGACATACCTGTCGACTACATTTCCTCTCCCTAAAAGCCTTCAACGTCCCATTCCAGTGTAACAGCTGAAACACTGTCATTAATTCCTTAAAAAAGAAAGAATTTTCAGTTAATTTTCATTGCTATTCATTATTATCATATCTTGCTCAAGTTTAATTCATCACACTAGTGACCCTAATTCAACACAAATATACTCTCCAACTTGTCTCTGGAGCTTATCACACTGTAACATCAACACTGAAAGTTATATTGATCTAGTCCTGTGTTTTCATAACTAACACTAATGCAGAAATCACAGGAATTTTAACATGCATTATTTTTCATCAGGTTAACTTTGCTTATGAAACGGCTCTTGGGGTCATTTTATGTGGCTCATTTGAGGTAGTAAATGTTATGTTTGTTTTGGATGACATCCATACATTGTTCTTGAAGTTAAGAAAATGCTTTTCCCAAAAAAGGTTATGATGACATTTATTAAAGATGTACTGTGTGCTACTAAAAGGTGGGGATTCTACGAACACAGAGTAGCCTCAAATTTGCTTGTATTATAAATATTTTTTTTTTACAAATGAATATATTTTCAGGAAAAAAGGAAGTTTCTTCAGACCTGAAATTCTAGCATGTTTTTTCCTGTGTTGGATTTCAGCATGAGGTAATAAGCTCCTAAACTGGTGCTGGGGTCCAAGGCATCCTCGATGTTACCCTGTAAACAGTGAATCACAGTGACTTCTGGGCCCGTAATCACTCAATCTGAAGGAGACACAAATTCAGTGGGAGGGCAAGATGTCTTTTTGCTTTTATCAACGCTGGTTGTAATCGTTGCTTGGGAACAAAAGATTCAGCCCAAACATGAGAAATAGCAGGAAAGAGAGAGAGAGAGAGGACCACACACACACACACACACACACACACACACACACACACACACACACACACACACACACACACAGCTAGAGAGAGAGAGAAAAGACCACACACACACACACACACACACACACACACACATGCACACACACACACACACACACACACACACACACACAGAGAGAGAGAGAGAGAGAGAGAGAGAGAGAGAGAGAGAGAGAGAGAGAGAGAGAGCTTGAAAAGCTTCAGAGGAAGTCAGGACATCTATTAGGACAGAACAGTGTGTGGGGGATTTTTGTAGGTTTTGTAATCATTTGCATGCCTCCTCACTAATTTGGATTGGAAGTTATGCAAATACACCTCCGCAAGTATAGACAGTATGTGAATTAAATGCAGTGAAGGTGTTAATAAATATTTTCCAAAGTGTAAAAAAAAAAAAACTATTTTCTTTGGTAGTTTTGTCAGTTACTAGAAGGTTGACATGAAAACACACAGGCACTGCATTATGAAACTTTTTGGAAATTGGATTTAAGCTGATCAGCCATAAAAACCTTTTTATTTTTGAACGTGACCTGGTGGTAAAGGGCACTGTATCACTGATCCTAGGGTTGGGGGTTCGAGTCCCACTCTCCACAAGGTTGTCACTGCCCCCCCCCCCAGCCCCCCGTGCAGCTAACTGGGTTATCAAAGGCCGGCTACGTCTCTCTCACTGTCTATGGTGAGAGGCATGTAAAAGAACCATTGCTGACTTTTGTAAAGCTGTCAGCGTGTCTCTGTCCCTTACTAAAAGGGTTGTGTCAGGAAGGGCATCCGATGTAAAAACCTATGCCAAATGAAACGTGCGAATCAGATGATTCGTTGTTGTGACCCCTGAAAAAGGGGAAAAGCTGAAAGCAAAAGAAGCGATAAAAACCTTTGGGATGTAAATTGAATATTACTGAATGTCTCACAACAGATGCATATGTCATGATGTGAGATGCGTTAGGTAGCAAGTTCATTGTCCGTTCTCAAACTTGATGTTTTGTAAGCTGGAAAAATGAGAAAGCACAAGATGTGACTTTGAAATGTGGCAAAATGCTGATGAGATGGTCAGTTGGAGCCATGGAAGAAGGTGGACTGGTCTGATAAATCACATTTTCTTTTACATGCACTCAGCTTGCATCAGGATGTATATGCGTCACTTTCCGAGGGAAGAGGTGGCAAAAAAACAGCAAAGAAGTCACTGGAAGTACATAATGTGATGTCCTGGGCAATGTTTTGCTGGGAAATCTCAGGTCCTACAATTCATACGAATGTCACTTCCACAAAACTGTTCAGGAATGGTTGAAGGTTTAAGGAAACCCGGTCTCCATATGCAGCTCCATAAGCACTCACGTGTGTGTGTGTGTGTGTGTGTGTGTGTATGTGTGTGTGTGTGTGTGTGTGTGTGTGTGTGTGTGTGTGTGTACATATATATTATATCCATATATGTATAATTATCATTTATATACAACTACGCAATTGAATGTTAAAGGCCTTGCTCAAGGGCCCAACAGTAGCAATAGTGGGATTGAACCACTGGCCTTCAGATCAGTAACCCATCGCCTTAACCACTAAGAAACTACCTGCAGTGTCCTCTAAGAGTCAACCTTGCTTGCGTCCATGAGGTTTAAATCTGATTAAATCTGCATGAAATTAACGGGGCCTTAAAAAAAAAAAAAAAAAAACACTGCACTTCCCACAGCATTCCTACAAATGCATATGTATCTGTTTACAATACATTCATTGTTCAATTCAAACAATATATTCTTTTTTATGACTACATCAAGAAAATGGGCCAGTGGTATAGTGGTTACGGTGCTGCGTTCATGATTGGGAGGTTGTGAGTTCAAATCCCACTGAGATCCTCACTGTGCTAAGACCCCTGGGCAAGGTCTCAACCACAAGTGTGCCTCTGTTCGACCAGCAGTTTAAGTGGGTACCAGTAAAATATACTGGGAAGGTAACCTGTAATGGACTAGCGTCCCATCCAGGAGGAGTTGAACTCCTGGTCGCTTCACGCTACAGAAAACGGGGATAAGCACCGGCCTGATGAGTCTAGGCTCGGGTGTAAAAACCCAACAGAATTTACCTACATAAAGAAAAAAAATGTTTTTGTTTCTTAAACCAAGTACAGTAGTTAGAATCTTTTCTCACAGTGGTGGTGGCAACAGCCTCCTCGATGCTGCGGGTGATGAATTCTGGTGTGATACGACGGCATGGCAAATCATTGAATGTTGAGTTCATCAGAGCAATACGAGCTGCATCACGTCTGGCTTCTGCTTTGGTGTAACAATACTAATAAAAACAGGCAGATAGGAAAGAGGTATTCAAATATTTAAAATGAAATGTGCATTATTTAAAAAAAAAACCATAGCTCGAGCACTACTCGCCATCATTGGAAATGGCCGAGTTCATATAAGAACTTACTCCCAAGCACAGACACATGGTAACACTATCATAGAAATACGAATAAATTTATAACTCTAAAGGGATCAGATTCAGTTTGGAGACCGCTCGCTAGCAATGAGATCACTCATTTGCAATGCCAAATACACAAGCTGCGAGACACCAGCCCTGTTCATGAAGATGGATGAAAAATATGTAAAAAGAGATTAGAAAAATAAGAAAACAAAAATAAAAAAGCAGGAGGATAAGGAGAACGGATGATCAAGGTTAGCCGTAGTGCAGCCTCTTTGATCTGAAGGGAGCGGCGAAAGGAAAGCTCTCTATAGCATTAGTCTGTTGTGTTCCGGACATGAAATGAGGCCATAGAAAGGAAATGCTTACAGGGCAGGCGATGTGGAAGTCTCTGGTGCCCATAGCCTGATCAAAGGAGCCGAAAACTATTCAAACAGGCAGTTCAGCACACTGGCTTTAACTCCCTGATGTTTCTCAGTTCCTGTAAAAGGCAGCAGCTGGTTCTCAGTGCTCCTCAAATAGCACACGTCTCAAAATGGAGCTATGGTTACTGAACCCCATGGAAAGCGATCCTGGATTATCTGACTGCACACAACTCTGCAATCTGTGTCACACTTCAGACAAATGTGATCAAAGAATTAAACATGTTTATCATGGCATCTGGGTACGGAACTCACTTTTTGGATTCATCTGTTCATTGTGATGAATCCACAATATAACGTCTTAACCTTCCCATTTATTTCAGTAATCCTAATCCACGGTTGCACTAAAAATGGACTGAATTCCAAAATGAAAAAGTGGTATTACCGACCGTCATGTTAGAAGTTAATTAAATACACAGAACCCATTACTGTGTTTTGTTTTGTTTTTCTCAATTCTGTCTCCTCAAGCCTAATGTTCCTTCTTCAGGTGAAAGAAATCATTTTGGGTGGTGGGTTTAAGGAGTTGATCTAATAAGAAACACCTATTAATATTAGTTTTCACACAGGAGTCATTGAACAGAGCCGACAAGACCACACCAAGATATGCCAGTTACACTGTTATCACCTGACAAGGTCAGAATTGTCAGCAAATGATCAACACAAGGTTATTTTCCTGCAAGTATTCTGCACACCTACTAAAACATGGCGTCTGCAATAGCAGTCTTCCTGCACACTATGAGGTTAAATTCAACTCATTCACCTTGTAGTTGCCAAAGCAGCTCCCTCCTGGTAAAGTGACATAGCAGATAAATGGAGGTCCTGGTGAGGGCATAGACTCATAAACTATGAGGTTCTCTGCATCGATTGTGCCACTGTTTGCCTGTTTCTGCTCCCAGAACTGATGCAGCATTCCAACAACATTCACTGGAAGCAAATAGAAAGACAAGACAACAAAAGTGTTTAATTACTATACCTTTATTGGATTATCTTGGATTTCATTGTGAAATACAATATTTATTCGAAGTGCTAAGATATTGGGAGTCCTAGTTATCCATTAAAACGGAATAGTGAAGATCGTGTAGTTCCCCATCTTTCCAAAGTATTCATAGTTTTAATTCCTGTAGCAGACTCCTATACTAACATCTGCCTAGTAAAGTTTGCAATTTCTGAAGTGCATGTCAAACACTGAAAAAACCTGCTTAAGTGTAAGTGCTTATGACATCATGCTTATAAACCACTTAGTGCCAGAAATGAGTACTGTATCTACTGTCAAGTATTTATACAAACATTCACTGGACTTGTGCTGCCTCCCAAATAATTTACTTTCCAATAACGGAGCTATTTATCAAAGTAAATTAAGTTAGAATTTGGCAAGCCTCATGGAGAGTTTTATGCTGATCTAGGATCATATATTCTTTCCTAAATCCTAATTTTTAGTGTCATGAGACATACAGCAATTTGATCGTATATCAGTACAAAGGGTTAGCAGTGGTGGCCTGGTGGTTAAAAAGTCGCTGATCCTAAGGTTGGGGGTTCGAGTCCCAGTCTCCACAGGGTTGTCACTGCCCTCCCAGTGCAGCTAACTGGGTTAGCAAAGGCCGGCCATGTCTCTCACTGTCTATGGTGAGAAGAACCATTCCTGACTTTCAACAAGAGCTGCATAGCGTCAGCGTGTTTCTGCCCCCTTGCTAAACGGTTGTGTCAGGAAGGGCATCCAGCATAAAAACCTTTGCCAAATCAAACATACGAATCATTGATATGACTTCCATGAAGATGGAGGAAGATGATTCACTGTGGCCACCACTGAAAGGGAACAGCCGAAAGGAAAGGAAGAAGAAGATCAGTACAAAGGGCTAGCGTCTGTCAACACACAACCAAGCAGCACAAATGTGCCGCTGTGTGAAAGTTAGTTTATGTTTTTGTACTAAAGCTAGCTTTTTTGCTGAAATGTCAACGGGGTGAAACTTGAGTGTGTGCTAAAGGAATTCTCACCTTTTCCTGTGGGTTCACTAACACTTTCTGTCTTCATTGTACAAGTTATTTACACAAATCCCTCAAATGTCTGAGTACGTCATCATATTCAATATAACACCCTGTACATCACATATATTAAGCACAACCAAGGAGCAGAAGGACTCTCTGATGAGTATTATTTTCCAAGATTTTTTTCCAAACATGTTTTTACCTTTTTTTTTGTCCTGGGAGTTCAAACCGCTGTTGAATCTCCCCAGTTGTGGTGTGCTGCATAGCGTTGATTTGAATGCTCCAACAGAAAAGATTTAGCTCAGGTTAGGCCTGTCACTTATCTCAACAGAATGTTAGAGCTGTCCAACATCAACACAAGGGAACACTTATTTATCCAATTAAGCAGGTGTTCTAGGTCTGAACGTGTGCTGCAGACGAATGGCAAAAGCAGGAGTGATAGCAATATCTGTGTGATGGATTCAATGCGTTTCATCACCCTGAGTAACAGTTTGAGAAGTGTGCTTTAATCAAATCCATCCCATGTAGAAGGGCAGCAAAAATATTATGAGGGGGAAAACCCCAAAATGCTGGATATTGTTTTAAGGGGATCATATTTGTAAGAAGAGAGGTGTTTTATCATGCAGCATTGTCTACCTTTATATTTATTTGAATAAAACTATCCACAGAGAGCAACACACATGTTTAAGTGCTGTAATCGAGCACTGAAGATGTGAATGCTGAGTATTTGACATTCTGATAAAATCATAAAATCAATATCTAGTATAAATTGAGATGAGCACTCTTTTCTTGAAACTTATGAATTAACTTGTGTGTGTGTGTGTGTGTGTGTGTGTGTGTGTGTGTGTGGGTGGGGTGGGGGGGGGCTGCTTCAATTTAGTTGAATTGCTTGTACTAAAGTTTAGGCTCAATTTAGTTTTAGTGCTCATTTATTAAATCCCATTTATCACTAATATATGAACAACATAATTATGTAAGTATATAATTATATACAGTACATGTAATACTAATATTAACACTTTAACAGTTTAATTTAATAATAGTATGGGAAATGCAATCATTCAATGCATATTACTACTGTAAAGTTCACATAGATCCATTTTTGAGGCACGTGACATAATACTCAACCCAGTTGAACACAGTGGCACATATGCAGCTCTGGATTAATAATTGTTACTTACAGTCTTTAAAGGCTCTGTCATCATCTGAATCTGCTGTGGAAGTCATCTTTCATATCCCAAATGTCCTGTACTAACACTTTCTATGACCATAAGCCCTTTCAGATGCTCTGGAGTGTGAAACAGCAGTTCTTTAGAAACCCCAGCTCTGATGGGGAAAGTGTGAGCAAAACCTCCTCTTCTCTCCAGGGTTGAGTGTAGTGTGTGGAGCCTTGTTAAGCTCGCACTATGGCTCTCCTTTTGCAGTTGGCCCACCTTTGTCAAGAGCTGAACTAATTAGCTGTGAGGCTGGCCATCAGACTTCACCCCCTCCTCCACACACACACACACACACACACACACACACACACACACACACACAGATACACACAGATACACAGACACAGACACACACACACACACAGACACACACATACACACACACACAGACACACACACACACACACACACACACACACAGACACACACACACACACACAGACACACACACACACAGACACACACACACACAGACACACACACAGCTTGTAGAATGCATCCACTGAGCTGAGTTGGGTAAGCCCTGACAAAAGAATGTGACCCCCTTCTCTGTTCATTCATGGTATGTCTTAGGCTTTCAACATGCACATGCATCATCTAACTCAAAAGGCAAATGATTAAAGTACATCGAACAAACTATTTGTTTTTCATTCATCACCAATGGCTGTTATATAGAACATTATGGATTAATGAGAAAAAAAAACTTTTCATATTTGCAAACTGCATCTTGCTGAAGTGTAGCATAACTCAAATAATATGAGATCTTAATATAATATAAAAAAATCTAACTATCATCACATGATTCAGACACTGTCCTCTGCTAGTCCTAGTATTCTGTTTTGTTTTGAAACTACATCTGTGCTGCAGCTCAAATCATGATGTAGGCCAGACTGTATGAAATGAATTTCAAATGCATTCACTCTGCCTGAATGGTTATTGTTCACTGAACAGGCCTCAGCAGTCAAAAGCATGGTTGTGAATAGAGCCCTTGATATGAAGAATGTTCTACTTTTTTCTTGTTCAGATCTCCACATCCAACCATTTAAAGCTCTATTCAATGTAGACCATTACCCAAAGTGCATTTTTAAACATCTAATGCTCCTTTCTAAACTTTGCTGAATCTTTGCTCCTTTTGGATTCTTGGGAATTGGGAGCCCTTTCAGGGTAAAGACCTATTGTGAGAGTGCCTTGGGAAAGGAGAGAGGTGTTTAGCATAAATGACAATCACTTTTGGTTTGGTTTGTGCAAATAATACTGCCTATTGAATGCGCAGTGAAGGATGAGAAGGAAACAAACATACCACATGGTGCTAAGATTAATTCTAACTTAGAACTACACACATTATAAATACCAATACATTTTCTCTAAGACAGACATTAAAATTTATGTAAATCTGAAGCCCCACTGAAAAAACTAGAAAGCCACTTTAAATACCTTCATTTGCACATATACTCTAGAAAATAAAGTTATTGTTTGTACTAGGCTGATTCTGAGATATTACAATAATTATTTAAGGTCTAGAACAAGGGTTCCCAAACTTTTTCCTGCGAGGACCACTTAACTTTTCCCTTTTCTGATGGAGGGCCGAGGTCAGTTTGTAACAGAAAAAGTGTGACGATCGCAGGGCTGTCTAAACGTAAACATTTATTGTTTTCCAGTAAGCCACGCATAACCAGATATTAGTAACCCATTCCAGGACCTGCACAGAAAAAAGTGAGAAAATAAATAATAATAATTAAAAAAAAAAAAAATGCTGCTTGCTATCAGTTGAGAAACCTGAAAGCTGCACAAACAGATGACTGGTTTAGCCGAGCCTGGGGTACAAATGTACTCTCCTGAGCTAACGGTCCACTTTTTAGCTTAGAGAGTTTGTCTACTCGCATTTGGCCTTGAAAGCGATCATACTCGTCTTTGTGACGGGTTTCAGAGTGTCGGCGCAGATTGCATTCTTTGAATACCACCACAGTGTCTTGACAGATGATACAAACAAACAACAACAACAACAAAAAATTGTTTGTCCATTGCAGGTTAAATACCCTGCATTCTGAATCAAATTTTCTCTTCCATAACCTTTTCAACATTATTCCGTTCTATTTGACAGGGGAGAGTGTAGGGAGGGGGGGGGTTCAGATGGGGTGGAACAGCTGGCAGAAGGGTGGAACAGAATGTTATATTCTGGGTGTGTATTCGTCTTTATCGCATGGCCAGGCTTAAAAAAAAAAAAATCATAATGCGTCTTTGGTATTGTTCAGGGGGCCGGGCCAAATGTGGAGGCGGGCCGTATCCGGCTCGCGTGCCGTAGTTTGGGGACCACTGGTCTAGAAGAAGGAATATCTCAAATAACGTCGAAAGGAAGAGATTCCTCTCAAAACCTGGTGTGGAACTTTCTCCTGGACATCACTTTCAAAAGCACCAACCCATTTGGCTGTAGGTCCAGCACATTTCTCTAATTACCTTCTCAGTATTTGTAGGCATAAAATATAAAAAGGCATGCTGTTGTTAGAGAACAATTCACCATAGAATGGGGCGATGCTGTTTTTGCCTTTGAGCAGTGCTTCTCAAATATTGGGGCGCGGGGTGTGATGCCGGGGGGGGGGGTGCGTATGACCCTGGGTAACATGCTTTTCTGGAATAGTGTATGACAATTAAGTGTAATTGTACCTCCACTCAACTAGTTGGTAGTGGCGCTCTCATTGTCGTGCTATGGTTTTTTTCACACGAGCAAATGATATGAAGTGCAGTAAACAACCTCTCAAGAAACAACACAGAAAAATTTCTAACAGGAACAAAGAGAAAGGTTCCACTGCCCCCACTAGACCACCACTGCCCGTTTAGAGAGACGGAGATATTAAGACATAAATAAGTTGAATGAGTTGAAATAAGGATGTATTTTTTTTATTTCAGGCACATTTGTCCACTTTAAATCTTTTCTATTTTCGATTAAAAAATAATGTTGGCAGTGCTGGCGAGGGACAATGGTGGTCTAGTGGTATAGGGCGCTGGATCGCTGATCCTAGGGTTGGGGGTTTGAGTCCCACTCTCCACAAGGTTATCACTGTCCCCCCAGTGCAGCTAACTGGGTTATCAAAGGACGGCCATGTCTCTCACTGTCTATGGTGAGTGGTTCACGTAAAAGAACCATTGCTGACTTTCGTAAAGAGTAGCTGCATAGCCATCAGCGCGTTTCTGTCCCTTGCTAAAGGGTTGTGTCAGCGTCCGATGTAAAAACCTATGCCAAATCAAATGTGTGAATCAGATGATTCGCTGTGGCAACCCCTGAAGAAGAGAAAAAGAAGGAGAACATTTATTATTATCATCATCAGTTCATTTTCTGTAACCGCTTCATCCTAATTAGGGTCGCGGGGAGGCTGGTGCCCATCCCAGCCAACTCAGGGCGAGGGCAGAGTACACCCTGGACAGCTCGCCAGGCCATCGCAGCGCGGAAACACGCTGACGGCTTTGCAGCCTACTCTTGTCGAAAGTCAGCAATGGTTCTTTTACATGCCTCACACCATAGACAGTGAGAGACATGGCCAGCCTTTGATAACCCAGTTAGCTGCACTGGGGGATTTATTATTATTACTATGGTAATTAATTAAGTGACATCATAGTCTTACACCCTACTCAGCTCAAAACCAGAACAAATTAAACTGAATGGCAATTTTTCCTGTCCAAAAATCTTTTTTTAAGTAATGTAAACAAAATAGTCCTTCCAGTGTAAAGAAAATATTTTTAAGACGTTTGAACACTTGAAAACGCAACCGTCGCACCATCTTTAATCAGCTTACAAATAAAGTAGATGTCTGGCTGGTCAAGTCCACAAGATATTCGGTTTTAATTAGTTTCATCACTTATTCAAGAAAAATATCAGTCGATGTTATATCCTGTGGAGAAGTTTAATACACCGTTTATCTCAGAAGCCATCATCCCCTTTAGCAGGAACAACTTCTTGTTGACATTTGTACAAATTGTGCTCCTTTGACTTCAGCTTGTTGAAATTTTTTGAATTCTCTTTTTTCAGTAACAAGTTGTTTAGCGGCCCCTTTACAAATTCCCACACAACGTTTCAGAAGGATTTCATCTGGACCATGGCTAGGCCTTCCGTTATTCCTCCGTAACTATCCACAATTATCACAAAAATCATACTGGTGCAGGGTTCATCTTTGCTTCAATTTTAACCTCCGGAACGATTATCTTTAAGCACTCTTTAATATCATGTATAAATTATAGTTGAATTAATGACTGTAAACTGCCCACTCAATCTATACGGTTTCTATACGATATCTACATCCAATCACAAGGAAAGGACATCAATCCCTGAAGCTTGAATGATGCTCATATAGGGATTGTCATGGCTATGACCACAATGATCTATCGTATGGTTCGTCAGGCCACATACGGACGCACTCACACCTACGAGCAATTTGGACAGCCAATTAACCTACTGCACATGTTTTTGGACTGTGGGAGGAAACCGGCGTACCTGGAGGAGACCCACATAAGTACGGGGAGAACATGCAAAACTCCACACAGAAACATTCAGGCCTGGAATTGAACCTAGTCCTTCTTGCTGTGAGGCGGACGTGCTAACCACGACAGCACCGCGCCGCCCTGCCCACTCAAAAGCAACCCCAAACCATCTGTCTTACAAGAAGCACAAATACCAAGTGTGGGCTACTTGTGTAATACTTCTGAGTACAATGACCTTGTATCTCTCGCAGGATCACAAAGTCCATTACTGTACTAGCTGAGCTTTTACTTGGTGCAAGCATATAAAAAGTACAGGTCCCATGTGTACTGTATGCCATCTTGACATTTCACAAAACCTGCAGAATTTACACGTGCAAGACCAATACACACACACACACACACACACACACACACACACACACACACCTCAAGCAGAGTCTTGCCACATTTCCCCTCTTGGACTGCCCGTAGTAACATGTATGGCCAGTTGTGAGTTCGACTTTGATATAAGTGTAAAGAACGATACCAAACAACTTCAGTTTGACTCATCTGCCCTGATCCCACTATTACATAAGAGCTGGATTCTGCCTATATCCTCACTGGCAGTCTAGAATCTTGCTCTAATGTCTCCACTCTCTTTCTGATTGAAGCTCAATGCACTTTCACACCAATAGCTACAGACTTCCCTGCAGAATCTGTGATATAATTCTGAGGTTCTTCGAGACTTCTTTTCCACATCAAAAAGATGATTTTCATTACAGCTGTATGTTTAGTTCATTTTCTGTAACCGCTTAATCCTAATTAGGGTCGCGGGGAGGCTGGCGCCCATCCCAGCCAACTTTGGGTGAGGGCAGCGTGCACCCTGCTTTGCAGCTACTCTTTACGAAAGTCAGCAATGGTTCTTTTACAGCCTCTCACCATAGACAGTGAGACACATGGCCGGCCTTTGATAACCCAGTTAGCTGCACTGGGGGGGGGGACACAACCTTGTGGAGAATGGAACTCGAACCCTCAACCTTTGGATCAGCAATCCAGTGCCCTATACCACTAGTCCACCACTGCCCCTTACAGCTGTATGGTTTGTTTTAAATAATTTGAAATCATTTTCCTTGTCAGATCTATAGGCGTCCATAGCCTTTTGTTTCTGAAGCCCACAGAGAGCTCAACAGATCTTGGCATAATAAGACCACACACACTTCAATAACACGCACAACACCAGACACTAAATGTCAGATTTAAATAACACAGTATCCACCTGCAGGAGGTTCTCAATGGCAGCTAATCTCAGCACCTGAGTCTGATTATATGGATTTTATGGATTTCTACTTTATCTTCCCCTCCATACTGTCTTTTGATTCATGCCATCAAATAAAATCCATTTGAAGAACATGAGTTCAAACACAAACAAGTGGCACTTTTAATTATGAGAAAAACAATTTTATTTTAAAGGTACCAGAATTTTTTTTTTTTTTTTTTTTTGTAAAGCTACTTAAAAATCGTTTTTCTTAACATTAAATCAATGGCACTTATTTGTTTTTTTGGAACTCAAAATCCACTTTTTAAAAATAAAATACACTCTTAAAGTTAAAATTTTAGGTCACTTACAGATGCAGTGCCCAAAATCTTTAAGTTAACATAATGACGTACTGATCTCTGCAATGTTCTCATTCTGCTAAGACAGTCATTCTTCTTCTTGTTCTATTCTTTCGGCTTTTTCCCTTTCTCAGGGGTCGCCACAGCGAATCATCTGATTCGCACATTTGATTTGGCATAGGTTTTTACTTCGGATGCCCTTCCTGACACAACCCTTTTAACAAGGGGCGGAAACATGCTGCCGGCTTTGCAGCTACTCTTTACAAAAGTCAGAAATGGTTCTTTTACATGAACCTCTCATCATAGACAGTGAGAGACACGGCCCGCCTTTGTCCAAGCCTAGACCACCACAGCCCACTTCTAAGACAGTCATTATTTCATTATTACCATTTATTTGCTGGGGGAGGTGTGTGTGTGTGTGTGTGTGTGTGTATGTGTGTGTGTGTGTGTGTGTGTGTTAGATATCACTCAATAGTCTCGTACTATCCAATAAATCCAGTTGACATTAAAATCAACAGCATGACGTTAATGATTGTTTTAGGGGGCAGTTGTGGCCTGGTGATAAAGGGCGCTGAATCGTTGATCCTCAGGATGGGGGTTCAAGCCCCACTCTCCACAAGATTGTCACTGTCTCCCCAGTGCAGCTAACTGGGTTATCAAAGGCCGGCCAAGTCTCTCACTGTCTATGATGAGAGGTTCATGTAAAAGAACCATTACTGACTTTTGTCAAGAGTAGCTGCAAAGCCGTCAGTGTGTTTCTGTCCCTTGCTAAAGGGTTCTGTCTGAAAGGGCATCCAAAGTAAAACCCTATGCCAAATCAAATATGCAAATCAGATGATTTGCTGTGGCGACCACTGGGGGGGGGGGAAGCTGAAATGAAAAGAAGAATCAGGTGATTTTACTTTGATTTTGATTTTTTTAAAAGGCAGGAGTAATATGGTTACTGATTTAAAAAAAAAAAAAAAAAAAAAAAGGAGGAGTGAAGAACAGACCATACAAGCAAAAATAAAAATGTTAAATTTTAAAGGGATAAAAAAGGTTTGTGCCGGTTTTTCATTAAATAAAGTCCAAACTAGTAACTGTCAAGGATACAACAGTATAATACACCTGCAGTGTTATAATCCCCCCTTGTCGCCACTTTGAAGTGTTCTGTGCAGCTGTAGTTTGCGTGATGTTATTTCCCTTTCTAGTCACACGGGTGCAGTAGTGATTTCCCAGGATTCCTTGCATAGTCCGTATCGGTGAGTTTTTGCACACCACTACCCCCTAGTGTCGCGGTGGTGAACCTACAGTGATACAAATGAGAGCGGCTGTATCCAGTTTATTCTCGTCTCCAGCGGTGCCTATTTTTAAAGGGACAAATAACCTGCATGGGCAAAAAAATTTTGATGATCAAATTTGACCGAATACGATGGGGAAAAAAATGCAGATCCCGGTAAGTCACTGCTATATCCTGGTATCGTCCGGATTTCGTTGCTTTCTGTGTTCTATTTTGATGTTAAAGAACAAAGTGACAATAATAACAGTTTGAGGGAGTGAAGGTGCTAACAGGCGAGTTGGCTAACCGTGGTAGGCTCGGTCCCAAACCGCACACTAACCTATCAACACCAAGTCAACTACTATTCAAGGGTACGGGATTAGCATAACATCCAGTGGGGGATTCATGTAAATAAATAAATAAATAATAAACAAACAAACAAACAAATAATTATGTTCAAATTACAGTTCATGTCAGCTTTTCACTCTTTAACATTAATTGTGTCAACTGATGTATGATTATTTGTCTTTTAATTATAAAGTAATTTATTGGTATTAAATGTCTGGGTTGGTACTCAGTGACTTTCTGGTTATTGAGATAGCATCCTGTGGCTACATGCTATTAAATTATGCAATCCAATGACCTGCATAATAGTGATTATTCTATAAATATTTAATTTAATTTAATAGTAATTTAGATATAAATATAGTACAAGGGTTTTTTTTTTTATTTATTTTTTATTTTTATTTTTTACAGATTTAAATAATTTGCCTTGTCATTTCTGGTTCATATGGTTACATCATCATTTAGTATCAGTTAATGTAAAAATATATTGTACACACACTGTAAATGGAGCTGTGCTGGGGAGTTGACATTGGTGTGGTTATCTCGACAGGAAATCTGTGCCTCATCCTGACATGCTGGCCTGTGATGAGTGCAGATTCCTGACTGACCGTGTGTGCTGTTAGGTAACATAATGGCGCACAGAGGAGCCACTGCTGAGCCTCTGCCCCTCCTAAAGACAAACAGGATCTGAACTTTGGGGTCATGGACTCTCTTTCCATAGCGAGAAGAGACAATTCTTGAGTGTTATTAGCGGAAGTGGTTAATAATAGCTGACAAGAAAGCCAAATTGTTCTGTTGGTGGAGCCTTATTCTTACAAATGAAGCCAGAACAGAGAGTCACCGTCCTCTGGTAAAGCTGCTTTATTTTTTCGTATTAGATCATAAGATTCATGATAAAACTTTGTTGAGGTCCTGTCATAAATTCTGTAATTTTATTTCAGATAAACAATGATTCCCATCACTGAGCTGCGGTACTTTGTGGATACTCAGCCTGCGTACCGCATTTTGAAGCCATGGTGGGATGTGTTCACAGACTATCTGTCTGTCGTGATGCTGATGATTGCAGTGTTTGGAGGAACCTTGCAAGTCACCCAGGACAAGATGATCTGCCTTCCTTGCAAATGGATAGTAAATGAAACCTGCCGAAAGTATTTCGAGGCTGCCTTTGAACCACAGGGAATACAATACGACCTTGACAGACACCAGTACAACTATGTTGATGCTGTGTGCTATGAAAACAGACTTCACTGGTTTGCTAAGTATTTCCCATATTTGGTGCTGCTGCATACGCTGATCTTCCTGGCTTGTAGTAACTTTTGGTTCAAGTTCCCTTGGACTAGTTCCAAGTTGGAACATTTTGTCTCCATTCTTTTGAAGTGTTTTGATTCCCCCTGGACCACGCGAGCATTGTCTGAAACCGTGGTCGAGGAAAGTGATCCGAAAGCTCTAGGGAAAATGAATGGCTCAATTGACAAGAAGGCATCATATGTGAGTGAAGATGTGGAGGCCAGTGTTTCCATGCTGTCTACTACCAAGTCTCGTTTTGAACAGGGGATTGTTGACCACTCTGAAAATGGAGTCCTGGACAAAAAAGAAGGTGAACAGGCTAAGGCACTATTTGAAAAGGTTAAGAAATTTAGGCTTCACGTAGAGGAAGGTGACATTGTCTACAGACTTTACATCCGACAGACAATAATCAAAGTTGTTAAATTCATCCTTATCATCTGTTATACTGGTTACTACGTCCACAATATTCAATTCAGTGTAGATTGTAGCGTGGACATTGAGAATCTTACTGGTTATCAAATGTTTAATTGTGCCCATCCGCTTGCCACACTTTTCAAAATCTTGGCTTGCTTCTACATAAGTCTTGTTGTTGTGTATGGGATGATCTGTATGTATACACTCAGCTGGATGCTCCGGCGTTCCCTCAAGAAATATTCCTTTGAGTCAATCAGAGAAGAGAGCAGCTACAGTGACATTCCGGATGTGAAGAATGACTTTGCCTTCATGTTACACATGATTGACCAGTATGATCCCCTTTATTCAAAGCGCTTTGCTGTCTTTCTCTCAGAAGTCAGTGAAAATAAACTTCGCCAGCTTAACCTTAACAATGAGTGGACCCTGGACAAGCTTCGACAACGAATCACTAAGAACTCTCAGGATAAGCTAGAGCTGCATTTGTTTATGCTTAGTGGAATCCCTGATACAGTCTTTGACTTGCTCGAGCTGGAGGTTCTTAAATTGGAGCTGATCCCTGATGTTACCATCCCTCCTATTATTGCCCAGCTCATAAACCTTAGAGAGATGTGGCTGTACCACACCCCGGCCAAAATAGAAGCACCTGCCCTTGCATTTTTGAGAGAACATTTAAAATCATTGCACATAAAGTTCACTGACATCAAGGAAATTCCTCTTTGGATCTATAGTTTGAAGAACTTGGCAGAGTTGCAGCTTATAGGGAACCTCAGTGCTGAGAATAATCGCTACATTGTGATTGATGGACTGCGAGAACTGAAAGGTCTCAAGGTTCTTAGACTCAAGAGTAACCTGACCAAACTACCACAGGTTGTCACCGATGTTGGAATTCACCTGCAAAAGCTCTCCATTAACAATGAGGGCACCAAACTGATGGTTCTTAACAGCTTGAAGAAGATGGTGAATCTGACGGAGCTAGAGCTCATCCGCTGTGACTTGGAGCGCATCCCTCATTCCATCTTTAGCCTTCACAATCTGCAGGAGATTGATCTTAAGGATAACAACCTGAAGACCATCGAGGAGATCATTAGCTTTCAGCATCTTCATCGACTCGTATCCCTGAAACTCTGGTACAACAAGATTGCGTACATCCCCATCCAAATAGGCACTTTGATCAACCTTGAACGTCTCTACTTAAACCGGAACAAGATCGAGAAAATCCCAAGTCAGTTGTTTTTCTGTCGTAAATTGAGATATCTTGATTTAAGTTACAACAATCTATCCAACATCCCAGCAGACATCGGAAGTCTTCAAAATCTGCAGTATTTTGCAGTAACTGCCAACAGGGTGAGTCAGAATGCTACTGTATTTTGTGCAGATCAGTCTCCAACAATCGAGCAGTGGGTCTCAAATAGTGTTCCTTAAAGAATCAGCGAGGGATTTCCAGTTTGTTAAATTTGTTGCAGTGGTTTGCCATTATCCATGTCATTAAATTATTGTAGTTTTCGTACTGTTATTATATTGTTTAAACCAAACCTCATTAAATTTGAAAAATAAAAGTATCCAAGTAGTTACTAAGAAATGCATTTGTAAGAAAAATGTATGTTGCTGGGAATTGATACGATAAATATCCATAACAACAGAAATATGAAGTTGGGTTTTAAGTACAGTAGGCCCTCGACATTCGTGGGGGTTCGGTTCTGAGCCCTCCCGCAAATCAAGATAATCCGCGAGTTCTGTACCCGGAAGTAAAACCCCATGTATCACCTCACATGCGCGAATGAGCAGCCGGAAGTAAAATACAGTAAAACCTCCGCTGACGAACGCTTAAGCTCACGAACTTTTCGCCTCAAGAACATTTAAATTTGCGAGCATATAGTCTCTGCTGACGAACTAGTTTTCGGCGGCCGAATCAAACCACGCAGTCGAACAGCGCCACGGTGGCGGCCACGAGAAGCTGACGCACGCTCACGGCGTCACAGTTCGTCACCCCCTTTCTTTGAGTGCGGAAGTGGTTTGTGTTTGCTAGACATTTTGGACCATATTGAGTGTACTTTTGCTATTATGGGACCGAAAAAGACCCCACCACAGGCGGAGATCATTGAAAAACACGAGCGAGGTGTGCGTTTGTGTGACTCAGCGTCCCAGTACCAGTACGCTAAGTCTACCACCATCCTTAAGAACAAGGAAGCTATTAAGGGTGCGTGTGTGGCTAAGGGTGTTTCCAAACAGTAGGTGTTTCCAAACACTCCTTCCAAACAGTAAGTCCCTCCCTCCCTCCTCCTCCCACTCCATTCCATCAAGCCATCAACTACCATCACAAAGGTAAATAAAACGACTTTATTATACAGTACAGTTTATTTCTTTAATTACAATACAATAGCACATTTATTATACATAAAATAAGGTATATTTTTGTGTAGTTTTAAGGCTTATTTAGTAGAAAATTATGTTTTATGGGGACCTGGGAACGGATTATTCTCATTTTAATGGTTTCTTATGGGAAATAAATGTTCGGAAGACGAACTTTTCGCCTTACACACACTTTCTGGGAACCAATTATGTTCGTGAGCAGAGGTATCACTGTACTATGTATCTGTTATATGCGCTAAAATATACTTCTTAAACACATTCTATAGACAGTGTTACTCATTAATTCAGTATCAATGTAGTAAAATATAGTAATGATTAAGAAAAACTTTTCAATTTTTACTCTTAATTTTATTGATGATAAAATATAAACATTATACAGCATATACTGTTATAAAGCATTCATTTTAAAGTCTTTTTCAATTATTATTCCAGTACAGTACTTAAGTTAATGTTTGTGCGTGAGATTTTATGTTCTGTTGCATGTTTAACAAATGATATCAAAAGGATAAACTTTACTACGCTTCATGTCCTTTTACATTGAACTTGGAGTGACGTCTCCAAGATGGCGCTGCCTAGAGGGCAACGTCATTAAGTTCGCAGAGTCAAATTGTTTCTTTGTTTGTTTTAATTAGTTTTATTTGTTCATGTTTTGCACTATGCTCGTCTATGATCGGTCGACCCTACTACAGCTATGAGCAGCTTCAGCTTCGGGCAACTAAGCACGCAACAACTTCTATCGTGAGCTGCTATGGGAGCTCAATGCTAACCGCACCCCGGCTAGCAATAAGCTCAGGCGGAGTTCTCAGAGGCTTGGTTAGCACTTCCGGCCATACTGCTTGAAAATGTTCAGTCCCTGTGAAACAAGATGGACGAGCTTCATGCTCAGATTGCAGCGCAGAGGGATCTACAGGACTGAGTTTCTGTGAAACATGGCTCGAGGCGATTGCACCAGCTGGCTCCACGGCCTTTATCCCGGGCAATCCCAAGCACCGGAGTCGTCGTTCGGCCCCTTCCCGCCTGGGCTTCTTGTCAGCTGGGGTGTGGCTCACATTGAGCTGCCTACCATAGCATATTAGCTCTGCTAGCCGCACCCCGGCTAACAAGCCTGGTTGAGCATGCTTAGTTATACATACCCGAAGATACTCCAATCTTATAGCTGTAGTAGAGTCGACCGGTCGTAGACGAGCATACGTAGGGCAAACATGACCAAACAAAACAACAAATAAAACGAACAAAGAAACAATTTGACTCTGAGAACTCCACGACGTCGCCCTCTGGGCAGCGCCATCTTGGAGACGTCACTCCAAGTTCAATGTAAAAGGACATGAAGCGTAATAAAGTTTATCCTTTTGGTCTCATTTGTTAAACATACTTCGGTACTGTACTGGAATAATAATTGAAAAAGATTTTAATACAACAGTTCAGAGAAAACCATCGTTTCTCAGGAGAAAGTCTTATTTCTTCAGAAGAGACTTCTGGCTTTGCCAGAGAAGACGCATAACGTTTGAGTGGTATCATAGAGCTTAACTGGTAATTAAAACACACACAAAGAAAGAGGCTCATTGACAACTTGTGTGTGAATGAGGGAAAAGGGGTGGGGCATGAGCTCAACCAATCAGGAGAAAGGAGGACAGCCATTGGCTGAATTTGAATCACGTGCCGATTGCTCGGCAGTGAGCGAATACTCTAACCGTGGGTGCAAAACCGCGAATAGTCAAGGGCCTACTGTACTCCCATAGCTTCTGCTTACTCTTACTAGTTATGTGTCACTAATATGAATACTGTAATTGAATTCTGCATCAGGAAAGAATGCTTTAAAGGAGCTAAAAATTTGTCAATGACTGCCTGAATTCTGAAACTCAGAACTCACCAGATACTGTTTTTTCCCTGCTTGTTCTTGGAACATTGTGCCTTCAGTTTGCATTGAAACAATTTAAATGCATTCTTTTGTACCTTGATGCAAATCAGTTCAGTTCTTTGACTTAAAAAGTCTTGGGTTGCTGTTGAAATATGCTTTGGACCATAACCAAGCTGCACTGTAAAGCACTGAACAGTGAGCTTTAAAGAATTTGGTTGAATATGAACCGATAATTTCGCACTTGAGAATTCATTGTACTGATTGTTAGAGTCAGCAACAATAAATACAAGAGTACCATTTGTAGATGTTCATGCCCACACTGGACAATAAACTCCCTCATATTTCAAAGACGCATAAGAAAAGATGACTAAAGATAATCAAATTATTTCAAAATTATTATATCAGTACGGTTTTATGTATTATGTTTTAAAGATGACCTCCTTCAAATGATGGCTATCATTGTCTATACATGTTTGGAGGTGATGTGTGAAGGCTGCCAATGGCTTGATTGGATCATGCCAGGTAGAATAGCAACTATCTCCTGCAGAATAGCTTCCTTAAAGGTCTCAAGAATTTGGATCCTATGAGTACATGCTCATCATGAGAGAGGGGGGGACAGATAGTCACACCTACCATCACAATGCAATATGATCAAACAATCAACATTTCCCTTAGTGCGTCCACTGATCTTCGACATCACATCAAGTTATTAAAGTGGGGGTTGGCCTATCCTGCCTCACTAAATTTCATGTTCACACAATGATGAACAAAAACTGTAGTTAATGACCTTTCATGTGTGAAGATAATATAGAGATCTCTCGCTACGTCGCGCTTTAATTCATACGGCTTCAGTGCATCGCGTTTTTTAAAAAAAAAATAATAATAAATATTCATCAAATTAAAAAATAAGAAAATTAAGGAAGAATATAGGGGAAAAGTTAAGGAAAATGCCACAAAAACAAGGCCAATTATGTAAAAAAAAAATCTCCCATCAAAACTACTTACATTGTTGCGTCTGTGTGGGTGGGGTGGGGGGTGATCTTACTTTTGTGGATTTTGATGGTCGCGTGGGGATCTCGGTCCCAATTAACCGCGAAAAGTGAGGGATCCCTGTACTTTAATTACCGTTATCATTATTTTATTTTTTTTTTTATTATTAAATTTACCTTTAGATTTGTGTGAGGTTTCTTGAGTTCCTTCACCTGTCCATACTTTTTCCAGCAGTACTGTACAAACTAGACTTTATTTGTTCTCTGTACATTCGGCCCCCTTCTTACGAAATTAATCCGTTCCAGCGCCTTTTTTTCGGCACCTGGAGTTTTCATAAGTACAGGCGCATTTTGCATGTAAAAGGCGTGATTCGTTCCAAGGCTCCCAAGACTACCCCATAAAACCTTTAAAAAATTATAAAAGTACACCAATTTTGTATGAAATATGTATGAAATACGTGTTAAAAGTAAAAGAAAATGATTTATTAAACCATTTTTAAACATTTTATTAACTAAACCACGATTAAACATTTTTTATTCAATTTTACATTCTTTATTAAACATCTGTGGTGTGCTCCGTGGCATGTTCCGCCAAATGAGGGCGCCGCCCACACTCGGTGGGGCATGCCTCATCTCCGCCAAATGCGGAGCCAACACCGGAGCTTTTGAGACAGGGTGCGGCTCATCCGGACCTCCGATCTGTGAAGCAGGTAAGTGCGCTTTGAATACTTGTTTAATACTCAACATTCACCTGTTTGCTTGAGGGATCGGAGGTCCAGATGAGCCGCGTTTTGCCCACATTCGGCAGAGCGCGCCACATTTATTGAATTAAACAACTTAAAAAAAACGAAAAATAAGCTGCAATGAGCACTCTCAAAAAAAAAAAAATCACGAAACTCACGAACCAACAGTACATCTCTCCTTTACTCGTGTGACAAACAAGCATTATAGGTGCAGTGCTATGGAGATTCAGCTCCCTCCTTTCCAATGGGAGGCCAGCGGGGAGGGATGTTGGGAGACAACCAATGAGAGGACTCGCGCATTGTTTGAATGTTTGAATGGTGCGTTTTAATGTTTGAATGGCGCTTTTGAATGTTTGAATGGCGCATTTGGCGCTTTTTTCATAAGAAGTTGTTTTGTATACAGAGGACAAAAATCTAGGAAAATGTTTTTCGTATGCTGGATTTTTCGTATTCAGGGGTTTTCGTAAGAAGGGGGCCAACTGTATAAGCAGATGTATCAGAATATAATTGTTTTCAAATGGAAAATCCTCTGTAGGATTAACTTTGGAATTTCTCTTATAAAGGCAACTTCACTTTGATACAGATACCCCTAGCTCCTGGAGGATGTCCTTGATCTTCCAGTTGTTGGGCTTATTTTCACCATGCCAAGGATTATTTGGTTATCTCCCAACAGAAAAATTTTGCCTTTTAGTAATGCACCAAGTTGACTTGACCATTGTTTGTTTTTACTACCTCTCTGAGGGCTGGGTTTTGAATAATCGCTTGCTTTGTTGGAGTTATTTGAACTTTATATTGTGACCAGAAACATATCCTTGCATCAAACGCAACATTTAAAAATCAACTCTAGACCTTTACCTTTGTACTTGTTAGCAAAATATAATAACACACACTTGGTCATGGATCAGCTGAGCAACCAGTTACCTTTTGGTCCAATAAAGGGGGGGGGGACTATATGTAAAAAGTGCTACAATCCATATGTGTTCACCTGTTGTATGTAAATACCCTCCGAGTAAAGCATATTAAAGCCTTTGATTATTTAATTTAAATTCCAATATACTTGTGGTAGACAATAAAAATGATTGATTGTCATTAATTTTGTCAAAATCTTTGTCAATGTCCATGTACTTATGGACCAAACTATATGGATACGCCAATCGGGAATAATATTAAAAACAATATGACCACTGAGAGATGTAAACATTGATCACCAGTAGTAGTTGAGCTCCTTCATGGACCCGCATAGGAATGGAAGATGATTTGGATGGCTGTCTTGTGTCCATCCCCCACACACAGGAATCCAAATAAGGCTGCCATGTCACCAATTAAAAACAGATTCATTATCAATAATGAAATTCCTTTCCCCTTAAAATGCACTTGAGTTGAACATTATATTTTTCTACAAATTTCTGTGTGAAAGTAGCTTTTGCAATTAAAATTGAATTTATTTGAAGGTTTTTAACACATTATAACCGGGGGTGCCAATAATTGTGGAAGGCTGTGTAAGTAAAACAACAACCACATGCTGTGCTCAGAGCTGCTTGTCTCTGTGAGACTTAAAAAAAAGGCATATTCTTTATACCTCTGAGACACTGATGTTTTTGAGGTGTCCATCCATCTGTCTGTATTCCCATCTATTTATGCCATTATGTGAGCACAATATTTCACTTATCTCCTTTTAAATGTGTTCAAAACATAGATCTAATACCAAAAATTATTTGATGATGGTTATTCATCTTAACACCCAATTGATTGTATGTGCCACTTATCCAAAAACTTGAGCTAATCCCAGATGACTTTTGATGAAAAGTGGTACACACAACCCTTCACATTAATGCTCACATGTCTGGGCACTTTAGAGTTGCCACTAAATCTAATCTGGAGTTAATCTTCTTACAGACACACGATAGTGCTAATCACTGCACAACAATGCCACTCTCTTCTTAACATGTTTACGTATTATTAAAAAAAAAACCTAATATTTTATTTTATTTTTAAATTACTTATCTTTCATTATTTCATATTTATTACCAGAGTTGTCTCAGTGAAGTTAGTAATTTATTCCTTGTGGCAATTTGTACATGGATTCAACAGATATTATTCTTGTAATTAATTCCCTCTCTGTATTGTCTTTTCACGTAGATTGAGAAGCTTCCTCCCGAGCTGTTCCAGTGTAAGAAGTTGCGCACATTGAACCTGGGGAATAACTACCTTCAGTCTTTGCCGTCTCGTTTTGGAGAGCTGATCAATCTAACGCAACTAGAGCTCAGAGGAAATGGCCTCGAGTGTCTGCCTGTGGAACTGGGAGAGTGTAAACTGCTGAAGCGCAGTGGCCTGATCGTTGAGGAGGCTATTTTCAATACTCTTCCCACTGAAGTCAAAGAACAGCTCTGGAGGGCTGAAAAAGAGGCAGTGTGAAAGCAGTACACCTTACACGATACTATTATAATGTGAATACAGTGCTGTATTGGGAAAAACAGCACATGGAATAATTTCAACTTGCAGAACAAGACCTCACTAAGCAGTGGTGGCAAAATTACAAAACATCAGAAAAATTACATGTGTTCTTTTCTAATTGTATGTTGACTAAACTAGTGAGTGATGCTGAAGTGAACATAGTTCTATTATTAATAATATATAAAGAAAGGTCATGTTTGCGTGGCACAGTGATGTAGTGATTAGCACATCCACCTCACAGCAAGAAGGTCCTGGGTTTGAATCCTGGGCTCAGGCATTTCTGTGTGGAGTTTGTATCTTCTCATTCTGCTTGTGTGGGCTTTGTCCCATAGTCCGAAGACATGCACATTTCGGCTAATTTGCTGTTCCAAACTTCCCGTAGCTGTGACTGTAAGTTGTCACGTGTTTTCGTCCATGTGATGGTCTGGTGAACCGTTTAGGGTATACCCCGTCTTTGCTCAGTGTCAGCTGAGATGGACTCCAGCCATCCTGCGACCCTACTAAGATCAAGTGGTTTGGCAAATAACTAAGTGAATGAGAGGTAATGTCAGCAACCAAATGCTGGACTGGCTAGGATCATTAACCAAGTAATTCATGGTTAAAAAAAAATATATATATATATGCTCCTTTAGCCGTCAATAGATCATGAGTCAAACTTAAATTCTTCCCGGGTCACATCCTTGTAGCCCCAGAATGTATGAGCACTTTTTTTTTTTTTTTTAAATGTACATGTTATCAACTATCAATTGCTAATGGAGCTAATGCAAGAATAGACACTTTACGAGAATAAATCCGAGAGAGAAATAGGCTAACAGAATTTGATGTTTGCACTATTGGGCTCAAACTTCATATTTTTATTATTTAGCTAAAAAATAACCCGTTAGTCATGCTTCTGTTTGTTGCCCATCAGTTACTATGGACTCTCCCCTGATCAGCAGGATCAGGCAACACCTCAGTTGCTTCCATTTTGTGCCTCAATAAGCCTAGGATGCGTTGCGACCATGTCCTTGTTCTATAGTGACATGCATAATAATGGAATATTGGTCGTATATTGAGGCAATGCGAATCTGTGATTGCGCTTATATGTATGCGTAGGTGTGTGTGTGTGTGTGTGTGTGTGTGTGTGTGTGTGTAAGTAAGTGTAAGAACCCACACAGCCTTATCTCTATATCTACTTGTCATTCTGCTCCATCAATTGTTCTACTCCATTGTTTGTTCTTTCATATGTTTGCACTGGATTATTATATTTCATAATTACAACTTACTTAGTTATCAAATCTTACCAAAGGTTAACATTTTTACTTCTGGGTCTGACTTCCATCAAAGTCAGCATGTAAATGATGATTTTTAACCAGAGTGTGAACAATGCTAGATGTGAACTGAGGTGTACTGTGCATCGGAGTGTGCCGTATACAAGTGATCACTCAATTATTGGTTTGGTGTGAATTGAAGGTATAGTGGTAAATTAATTATAAGTATACTACAGGGTGTTATAAGTATTTTTTCTGTGGCAGAACGAAATGAGACAGTGTTCAGACCATGGCACTTGTGTTTGCCTCTCTGAAGCTAGCACTGAGATCAAAGCAGTCTTGAATACACAATGTCCAGACAACAGAAATGTCACACACTAATATTTTCTTGGATAGTCTATTGCATTGATTTCAGCATGTAATTGTCATGGCATTGTTTCAACAAATTTAGGCAACATAACATTTTTTCCATCCAGTGTTTGGTTTTATTTTTCACTAACTTGATGAATTGATTAAGGTATAATTGAACCACTCCATAACGTTTTCTCCAGCACATCCTGTAAACTTTCAGGAGGCCTAACATTAGGGTCTGGTTAGAATCTGGGTGTCAATACATATGTTTAAATGACTCCTCATGCTCCTCATGCTCCCTGTCCAACTCTTTCACTATTTGAGTCTCTATTTTATAAAATAAAATAAAATGTGTCTTCAGGAAAGAAGTCCATTGATGTGATAAATTAGTGCCCATCCACTCGCCACACTTTTCAAAATCTTGGTTTTCTTCTACATAAGTCTTGATGTGTACGGGATGATCTGTATGTACCCGGCAATGGAAGCTCATTTGAACTGCTTGTATCCGCGATCTTGTTCTTTCAGTCACTACCCAAAGCTTGTGACCATAGGTGAGGGCTGGAACATGGATCGACTGGTAAATTGAGAGCTTTGCTTTGTGGCTCAGCTCCCTGTTCACCACGACGGACAGCTAAAGGCTCTGCTTTACAGCAGAGGTTGCAGCGATCTACCTGTCAATCTCCCGCTCCATCCTTCCCTCATTCGAGAACAAGATCCGAAGATACTTGAACTCCTCCACATGGGGCAGGACTTCATTCCCAATTCTGCTTCCATTTCCTGAGGCGTCAGATGGTGGTCCAGAACCTTTCTGAGGCCAACCAATAATAGCTTTCCAGGCCCTCACCAAACTCCTCTCACGCCTGATATTTTGCATTATGCCCCTGGTAGGGTCACCCAAAGCAAACGGGTCCTAGGTAAAGGTCTAGACGAAGTTGCAGTTCAAAAAACCTTCATGAAAAAAAATAAATAAATAAAAGCAAGGACACAGTTTCCCTTGCCTGGACATTGATCACCAGGGTCCCCTCTGGATTCAGGCTTTGGCATGGGGCTTGAAGGCGAGCGCCTGGTGGTCAGGCTTATGCCCATGGAGCCCGGCCTGGCCCAGCCTGAAAAGGAAACATGGGTCCGCATTCCCATGGACCCACCACCTATGGGAGGGGCTGTAGGGGTTGGGTGCAATGTGAGTTGGGTGGCAGCCGAAGGCATGGGTTTTGTCAGACTGATCCTCGGCTACTGACTCTTTGGACATGGAATGCCACCTCTCTGGTGGGGAAAGAGCCTGAGCTGGTGCATGAGGTCGAGCGATATCAACTAGATATATTCAACACGTAGCTTGAGCTCTGGAACCACCCATCTCAAGAGGGACTGCACCTTATAACAAAACATAACAGTGGATATTACATTTTTGTATTCTTTAAAAAATTTGTCTGTACACCCTGCTAAGATGTTAGGTTTTTCATAGGTTTACAAAAAGGCCACAATTGAATTTTAAAACGTTTTCCGCTTTTTAATGTTTTATGCAAAACCTGGTTGTTAAAGTCTGCCCAACCTTTCACTAATACTGGATAGGGGCATATTTTGATTCTATGACAGCATTCATTCTTTATGGGTTGGAGCATCTCAGCATAGTGCATCTTGACTTTTGCCTAATATTACTTGCAGAATTGCTTTAAATCTGACAAATCTCCAGAGCAGACTTCTTTCCGTAGACCTCTTTGGGCGACCCCACAAAATTTCAGTTGGATTCAGCTCTGGGCTCTTGGTTGCTTTAACCTGAAAGTTTTTAGCCAAATTTCTACCACAATGACAAACACCCAATTTCAGCTGAAGATAAACAGCCCCAAAGCATGATGCTGCTGCCACTTAGCCTCACTGTGGGTACGGTGTCCATCTGGTGAAGTGCTGTGCTGTTTTATCATCAAATATGTCTTTCAGAATTGTGGCCAAAAAATTGAACCTTGGTCTCATCAGTTCATGACAAATTTTGCACATTCTTTTAGGAGACTTGAGATGCGATTTTGTAACATTTAGCATGGGGGGAATATTTTAATTTCTTGGAGAAATCGTCCCAAATGAATGAGGAATATGTGAGAATTGCTGTCAAATGTATAACACAGAGTGTACTCACAGAAATTCCTGCAACTTCTTTAATGTTGCTGTAGGCCTCCAGGACCTGTGAAACAACTTCCTCATATACATACATACATTTTATATATGTGTGTGTGTGTGTGTGTATGTATGTATGTCAGATTTTATCTTGGTCTTATTTGTATAAACAACTAAAATGAGGTATGTTAACAGGGTGCATTGACTTTTTTATTTGCTGTATTTTGAAATTATATTTTAAGTTTTCATTGTGTAGAACATCAAAACTTTGGCTAGGATACTCAAACTTACTCTGCGAGCAAATGGCTTACCTAAACATATTTCTCATTGGGTGTTGAACTGGGGATGTTGATATTGCAATAGGTTTTAACTCCTATTTACACATTATAATCATATTGTTTATTTGGAACAATTTGAAACTGAGAACGGCTCAAGTATTTAATTGAGTCAGGGATGATTTGTCTCCTCTGTTTTTGGCATGATGTTGCTGAATGACACTTGACACCTGATGCGTAGAAATTTTGGCAAATTTTAATTCTATAAAGTTTTACATTTTCTAGTTAAATGTATCACTATTATTATTATTATTATTATTATTATTATTGTTATTATTATTATAATTAATTGTAGCAGTATTATTAGTGGTATTAGTAGTTCTGTATTGAATCAAAAAGAATAATGCAGCAAAGATAAATAATTAAAACAACTCAGGTAAATGAACAATGATTCGTTTTTTGTTTGTTTGTTTTAAATGTATGTATTCAAGTTCTATAATAAGAGTACAGTATGTGTTACTTTCCACCCCAGTTAATAGTATTAAGGACATAATAGTTTGCAAGATCCCTGAATGCACTGAATTCTTTGAGCTTTTGGAAGTCTGCATTCAGCAGACTCATAGAGACTGAAAAACTAGAGAAGTGCAGCTCATCATTATTGTTCTGATTGTGAAGAATACACAATCTATTCCATTCAAAGTACATCTTAACGTCGCCACCAGTTTATACGCAGTCTGTATTTGGGATGTACAACACAGATGTTCTTTTGTGTGGGTTTCCTCCCCTTCTAGCATATGAGACTTGGGTCAGTATTCAGTGTACTGTAAGTGTCATCAGAGTATTTGCACAAGTACAACACTTAGATCAGTGGTTCTTAACCTTGTTGGAGGTACCGAACCCCACCAGTTTCATATGCACATTCACTGAACCCTTCATTCGTGAAAAATAAAAATATGATTTTTTACAAATTCAAGACATAGGTATATGTTTTTTTTTACTGGTGCACAAAATGAACCGTGCATGAACATCACCTTGTTCAAAGAACAAAACCAACACAGTGCATGAACTCACAAAAAAATGACATACCTGCAAATCAGTGTGACTTCTGCTGTTGCCTTTGAGAGACCAGTTCAGATATGCGTGGCTTCACCTTAGCAAGTGCCACTCTCATGTCATTTTCACAGCAAAGTCTGTTCATTTTCTTCATTTTTATGTCCAGCATCCTTGAAAAGGATTGCTCGCAAAGACCTGTTGTAACAAATGGTATAAAAAATGAGTGCACTACATCGCTTGGCCAATCAGTGCTGCAGGGAATTTAAAGTGATCAACTGCAGCCAGTGATGGCCAAGCGGGGCGTGTCATCACTGATTGACATGATAAGTCGGGTGTGCCTTGACCTCCAAGGCAGAGGCTCCGCCGAACCCCTGAGATCGAATCACCGAACCCCTAGGGTTCGATCGAACCCAGGTTAAGAACCACTGACTTAGATTAACAAAGTAAATATCTAATAATGTGCAAAAATTCATAATACTCATGAGCATCCATGTACACACAAGCAATGTGTTTGTACCATACATTATGTGGGTGAAAAATGATCAATCATTGAAGAAAATGTTGGAGGTGGGGTTGGGGCATTATCAAATGTTATTTTCACTGGTGCATTATTGTCCATTCTTAAAAGGCAGTTGTGCAAATGGAGTCAATGTTACATTGTTCACGTTCAGTGTTTTACATTAAATGTCACCCTTATCATCAGTGTAATTCACACTGCATCATATTTGTGTTGATAATGAAGAAAAATGCACTGCTGAGACAATCGGAAACATGTTGTGAAGTACCATGCACTATGCTGACTTTTTTTTTTTTTTTTTTTTTTTTTTTTATTTAAACTTCTTATAGTTAGCTTTATTAAAATGAATGTTGTAGTTATGTAGCACTGACATTTGTGTGGCTGGTTAAGCTGTTTCTTTTGTACCTTTTCCAGAAAATTAAAAAAAAAAAATTTTTATGTTACCTCAATGTTGAATTTGTATCGTAGAATACATGGCTCCTGGTGGAGTTCTCCCAGAGTTTAACAGTATAAAGTATTACTCTGGTAAATTCCACTCAGGTTCTGACTAGCTCATGAATCTGTTTAACCCCATAAATCAGGGGTGTCCAATCTTATTCGCAAAGGCCAAGTGTGGGTGCAGGTTTTCACTTCAACCATGCAGGAGCCACATCTTCCACGTGTGTGAACCACTGGTCTCAGAAAATGATTGGCTCATGTAGCCTGTTGTTTGTACGTAAACCAGTCTTGCGCCACTTGGTGATACCACTTTACTGTTGGAAGTTATACTCAAATAACACAAAAAAGATGTATAAAATAGAAAAATGGCTTCAGTTTGAGATCTTAAAACAATGTGGTCTCACCAACATGGCTGCCATTTGGCTTTAAAATTCAAACAGTAATGTATAATCTACGTTTTTTTTAAATCAGTGATTGGAAAAGGTGGAAGGTGTGGCTACTGCTTAGTTTAAGTGAAAAACTACACCCATATCTCCCCTTTGTGGATAAAATTGGACACCTCTGACCTAAATGGTTAAATACACAGTATTCACTCAATTTGCCATTTCTAATACATGTGACTACTTGTTTATTTGTATTTATTTTAGTTTTGTTACCATTACTTATTGTCTTGTAACTATACTGCTATCTATAAAGCATACAGTATTTCTCCGGTGATTAGTCATGATTAGAGTGACATGCATCAAGGCAGACACTGGTGGCTCCAACATGCTTTGATCAAGGCCTTGAAATTATCTTAATTTTTGAAATTTAAACCCAAATACTGTAATATTTAACTACAAACAGCGCTCTTGGTGTTTGTATATGTGTAATTCTAAACTTCCCATCTGTTTCAATGTAGTCAATTTCTCTACCAGACTAAAAGCAATATAATTTCTTGTACAATGTTCTTTAGGTCTGAATGTATTTTGTTCTTCCATTCTGAGACTTGTCTTTGTTGGTTGGTACAACCATCGTAAAAACATGCTTGATTTGATGAAAACACACCTACGAGTGCAGTTAGATATTGATATTAAATTTGTGAGTACATTTATTTACGTGGCATCATTGTATGGATCATTTACATAATTTTTTATGCTGCTGATTTGCTTAATTTGCCATTCCTAACAATATTTAATAAACTTAAATTCAATTAATTTTTATTGTTTTGTATCATTTATAAATCCTTCTTTATAACCCTAAAGCTGCTGTAGCATATTTGCTACTAATGATCCAGAATGCACTTTATATTATTCACGTATTACGCTATCACTGATTTACTCTAACTGCTTTCATATTTTAACCCTTTACACCCTAAATTGGGGCAGTGGTGGTCTAGTGGTATAGGGCGCTGGATCGCTGATCCCAAGGTTGGGGGTTCGGGTCCCACTCTCTGCAAGGTTGTCACTGTTCCCCCCAGTGCAGCTAACTGGGTTATCAAAGGCAGGCCGTGTCTATCACTGTCTATGGTGAGAGGCATGTAAAAGAACCATTACTGACTTCCGTAAAGAGTAGGCTGCAAAGTCGTCAGCGTGTTTCTGTCCCTTGCTAACAAGGGTTGTGACAGGAAGGGCATCCGACGCAAAAACCTCTGCCAAATCAAACGTGCAAATCAGATGATTCGCTGTAGCGACTCCCGAGTAAAAAGGGAAAAAGCCAAAAGGAAGACGGACAGACCCTAAATTATTTTCTAGCTGTAAAAAAAATATTCCATGCTTCGGTAAGCTGGTTAAAGATCTTCTTCTTCTTCTTTTTCTTTCGGCTGTTCCCTTCAGGGGTCTCCACAGCAAATGATCTGCCTCCATCTCTCCCTATCCTCTGCATCTTCTACTCTTACTCCAACGACCTTCATGTCCGCCTTCACCACATCCATAAATCTTCTCTTTGGACTTCCTCTGGGCCTTCTGCCTGGTAGTTCCAACCTCAGCATCCTACTACCAATATACTCACTATCCCTCCTCTGTACATGTCCAAACCATCTCAATCTAGCCTCTCTGACTTTGTCTCCAAAACATCTAACATGTGCTGTCCCTCTGATGTACTCGTTTCTGATCCTATCCATCCTCGTTACTCCCAAAGAGAACCTCAACATTTTCATCTCTGCTACCTCCAACTCTGCCTCCTGTCTTTTCCCCAGTGCCACTGTCTCTAAACCATACAACATCGCTGGCCTCATCACCGTCTTGTACACTTTTCCCTTCATTCTTGCCGATACTCTCCTATCACACATCACACCGGACACTTTTCTCTATCCATTCCAACCTGCCTGCACGTGCTTCTTCACCTCTTTTCCACACTCTCCATTGCTCTGGATTGTTGAGCCTAAGTACTTAAAATCCTCCACCTTCTTTATCTCTGCCCCCTGTAACCTCACCATTCCTCTTGGGTCCTTGTCGTTCACACACATGTATTCTGTCTTACTGAGACTAACTTTCATTCCCCTCCTTTCCGGGGCATACCTCCACCTCTCTAGATTTTCCTCCACTTGTTCTCTGCTCTCACTACAGATCACGATGTCATCTGCAAACATCATAGTCCATGGAGATTCTTGTCTCACCTCGTCTGTCAGCCTGTCCATCACCATAGCAAACAAGAAGGGGCTGAGAGCTGACCCTTGATGCAGTCCCACCTCCACCTTGAACTCTTCTGTCACACCGACAGCACACCTCACCACTGTTTTACATCTCTCATACATGTCCTGCACCACTCTAACATACTTCTCTGCCACTCCAGATTTCCTCATACAATACCACAGTTCTTCTCTCGGCACCCTGTCATATGCTTTCTCCAGATCCACAAAGGCACGATGCAGCTCCTTCTGACCTTCTCTGTACTTCTCTATTAACATCCTCAAAGCAAACACTGCATCTGTGGTGCTCTTTCTTGGCATGAAACCAAACTATTGTTCACAAATGCTGACCTCGGCCCTTAGTCTCGCTTCCACTATTCTTTCCCATAGCTTCATTGTATGGCTCATCAACTTTATCCCTCTGTAGTTGCCACAACTCTGTACATCTCCCTTGTTCTTAAAAATGGGCACAAGCACACTTCTCCTGCATTCCTCCGGCATCTGCTCACTTTCTAAGACCTTGTTGAATGTTCTTGTCAGAAAATCTACTGCTACCTCCCCTAGACACGTCCATACCTCAACTGGTATGTCATCAGGGCCAACTGCCTTTCCACTCTTCATCCTCTTCAATGCCCTCCTCACTTCACCCTTACTAATCTTTGCTACTTCCTGGTCCTCAATGGTCACCCCTTCTACTCTTTTTTTTCTCTCTCATTTTCCTCATTCATCAGCTCTTCAAAGTACTCTTTCCATCTTCCCAGCACACTTCTGTCATCAGTCAATACATTTCCCTCTCTGTCCTTTATCAATCTAACTTGCTGCACGTCCTTCCCATCTCTATTTCTCTGCTGTGCCAACCTGTATAAATAATTTTCTCCCTCCTTACTGTCCAACCTATCATACAAGTCATCATACGCCCTCTGTTTGGCTTTTGACACTGCTACCTTCGCCTTACGCTGTGTCTCCCTGTACTCCTGTTTACTCTCTTCGGTCCTCTCTGTGTCCCACTTCTTCTTAGCTAACCTCTTCTTTTGTACACACTCCTGCACTTCCTCATTCCACCACCAAGTTTCCTTATCTACTTTCCTTCCAGAGGACACACCAAGTACTCTCCTACCGGTCTCCCTGATCACATTGGCTGTGGTTGTCCAGTCATCTGGAAGCACTTCCTGACCACTCAAAGCCTGTTTCAACTCCTCCTTGAAGACAACACGACACTCTTCCTTTTTCAGCTTCCACCACTTTGTCTTCTGCTCTGCCTTTGCCTTTTTCACCTTTCTCACCATCAGAGTCATCCTGCACACCACCATCCTATGCTGTTTGGCAACACTCTCACCCGCTACTACTTTGCAGTCACTGACTTCCTTCAAATTACATCGCCTACACAAGATGTAGTCTACCTGTGTGCTCTTACCTCCGCTTTCATAAGTCACCCTATGCTCCTGTTCCTTCTTGAAGAAAGTATTCACCACAGCCATTTCCATCCTTTTTGCAAAATCGATCAACATCTGTCCTTCTGTGTTCCTGTCCTGGATACCAAACCTGCCCATCACTTCCTCATCCCCTCTGTTGCCTGCACCAACATGTCCATTGAAGTCTGCCCCAATGACCACTCTTTCACCTCTGGGGTACTCTGCATCACTTCATCTAAGTCACTCCAGAATCTCTCCTTCTCTTCTAGCTTACATCCTGCCTGTGGGGCATAAGCACTAACAACATTGACCATCACGCCATCAATTTCTAACTTGAGACTCATCACTCTGTCTGACACTCTTTTCACTTCTAGAACATTCCTGACAAACTCCTCCTTCAAGATGACTCCTACTCCATTTCTCTTCCCATCCACACCATGATAAAACAGCTTAAACCCTGCTCCTAAGCTTTTAGCTTTGCTACCTTTCCACCTGGTCTCCTGAACACACAGTATGTCCACCTTCCTCCTCTGCATCATGTCAGCCAGCTCTCTACCTTTTCTTAGCATAGTTCCAACATTCAAAGTCCCTACTCTCAGTCCTAGGCTCACGCCTTTCCTCTTCTCTCTCTGCCTACGGACACGCCTCCCGCCTCTCCTTCTTCGATGTCTTCGACCAACAGGAGTCCAATTTCCATCAGCACCCTGTTGGTTGACAGCACTGATGTCGGTCGTTGTTAACCTGGGCCTCGACCAATCCGGTATGAGTTTTGTTTTGACCATTTGCATTTTTAATGTGGCAGAAGTTTTAGGCCGGATGCCCTTCCTGTCGCAACCCTCTGCATTTATCCGGGCTTGGGACCGGCATAAGGGGGAGAGACACTGGTTAGTCCCCCCCCCCCCACCCCATCCCGCCTCATGGCTGCATTGGTCAGCTGGTTAAAGATATGTACTGAAAATATGAATTTTGCATTGATTATAAAAAATAATAATACGTCACTAATTAGTCACATCCGGTCGGAAAGATTGAATAAATATTAATAATAATGGGTGACGAACTCATCACATCCGTAGGAAACGTGCAAATTTTGTAAAGTGAAAAGTATATATCACAAACCTTGAAAAAAATTATCTTTTACAAAAATAACGGTATAAAACGAGCCTTATAAAAATATTTTGGCATAGAAATACTGGCACAAATGGTACTTATAAATGTATGTAAAATAAAATGGATCACATTGAAATAAAAAACTTACAAAAATTCTTTGGTACGAAAATAAGGGTGTTCACGGTTCTGCGGTACTTTATCCTGCAGCTACTCATGGGAAGCTTCGAAGCAGATGGGTCTGCTGTTCAGGCTCACGTAGCATTTTTTTTTTTTTTGCACCTTTGCCTTTTTTCTGTAATACGTGAAAAATGCCCAATGCCGTCTTTTTGAACAGCAATTGAAGGACGATGCCAGCCCTGTTTAGGAGGTTTGCTCGGCTCTGTGCTAGAAGCAGGTCTTCCCATCTTCTTCCCGCACACTTTACTGGCCTTCATCAGATCAATGACAGGAACACTATTCTCATAATATTTCTTCGATCTGATGGGATTCCTATAAAGCGAGATTAGTTGATTGGCTAAATCTACTCCTCCCACCAATTTATTGAACTGCTTCACGATATCAGGACAATCAACTTCAACGATCTTCTTTGTTTTGGAATCGAAGTGATATCCTGTAGTAACGGGCTCGACTTTTGCGAATGTAGATAATAACATGTTCACGACTCTATTGTTGAACCATTTTACATATGTATACTATTTCTGAGTTCTCATTCTCTATTTTAGCAGCTTCGATTGCACCTCGTCCTTTTTTCGTTATTGCCTTGTGACATTTCATATGCTTTGATAATTCAGATAATCTTGATGGACTCAGTTCTTTTTTAGTAAAATGAACTCAATAAGCTATTTCTATCTCATAAAACTACAAAATTCTTCAATGACGATTTTTTTTTTCTTTGCATGAATCTCATCTGGTTTTTGATCCATTGTGCTTTTAGTACTGACAATTTGAACGATGACTCATGGACGTCACTCACTCACATTGTCTAAGTGCAGGGGAAATTACGCAATACCAATCTCCGCTTCAACAGGAAACGTACCGCATTCGTCACAATTGTTCCCCAGATGCCCGTAATGATATAAATTAAAATTTTAGGCTCTTAATTCTTGTGTGACGAATTAGTCACCGTCGGGCGTAAAAGGTTAAACAGCCTGCAGAACAAAAATAGACCCCCTCGCAACCTGAAGGTGCTTCAAGTCATCCTATTCCTTCAGTTCAGTTCATTTTCTGTAATCGCTTAATTCTAATTTCGGTCACGGCGAGGCTGGTGCCCATCCCAGCCAACTTCGGGTGAGGGGAGAATACACCCTGGACAGCTCGCCAGGCCATCGCAGGACGGAAACTAGCCGACGGCTTTGAAGCCTACTCTTTACGAAAGTCAGCAATGGTTCTTTTACATGCCTTACACCATAGACAGTGAGAGACATGGCCCGCCTTTGATAACCCAGTTAGCTGCACTGGGGGATCCTATTCCTTTTAATGTTTTAATCTATCTCAAGTGGTGTCTTCATTCCACCAAAGTACAAATTCACATTCAACCACTTAGTCTATTAACTTTTCCTGTTTTTAATGCTGATGCTGTACGGGCCAGGAATCTTTTCTCCAGCAAAAAACAATTTCTTATGATATCGCTCTAATGCAACAGGGTAGTCAATTATCTTTCGCGTGAACAACGCGAACAATACTATGACATAATTTTTGTGCTGTAGGAAATCGGGTGTGCTTACCTGCCCACAGGCTACCATGGTGGTACTGTATAGTGGTTAACACGTCCGCCTCACAGCAAGAGGGTCTGGGTTTGATTCCCAGTTTGGGCAGTTCTGTAAAAAGTTTGCATGTTTTCTGTGCTTGCAAGGGTTTCCTCTCACAGTCCAACAATATGCACAGTAAGCTAATTGGCTGTTCCAAATCACTCCGAAGTGCGGGACACCCAGCGACCGCACATGCATGGAAAACACAATTCGGATGACCCATATTTAGTGGGTTTATGAACTTTTGCACTCAAGCCTTCCAGGTGTTTTTTTTTTTTATTACTTGATCTTTTTCTTCTTTTCCTTTCGGCTGTTCCCTTCAGGGGTCACCACAGCGAATCATCTGCCTCCATCTAACCCAATCCTCTGCAGCGTCTTTTCTTATGTCAACTACCTTCATGTCCTCCTTCACCACATCTATAATCTCTTCTTTGGTCTTCCAGCCTTCTGCCTGGTCGTTCCAACCTCAGCATCCAACGACAGTCCCAATGTATTCACTTTTTTAATTACTCGATAGATGGCAGCAAAGAGACGTAAACGATTAAAATATTAGGAACCATAGTTTATTTTTCATTTTGTTCCGGAATAATTTTAATGCAACACCGTAACCAAGACATTCAACCAAGTGGAGTGAGCTTTAATTTAAGACGGGTTACCATGGTAGAATATACATTTTTACAATGATGTTTGTCATTATATTTTGTAATATCGTTAAACAGCACATAGAAATAATGCTATATTTATAGATTAATCATAAGCCTGTTAGTTTCTGTATTTACACGGCTGTAGTGTTACTGTGTGCTGTCCTGCTTGGCTACTTTATTTACTATAAAAGTAAGTACGTACTTTATTTTAACTAAATCCTGATATTTTTTTTTTTAGTCTGTCACTTTGCATACAGATCTCGGGGACATCAAAATCGAGCTGTTTTGTGAACGAACTCCAAAAGCCTGTGAGGTGGGACAAACTCATTTCATATACAGGTCCTTCTCAAAAAAATTAGCATATTGTGATAAAGTTCATTATTTTCTGTAATGTACTGATAAACATTAGACTTTCATATATTTTAGCTTCATTACACACAACTGAAGTAGTTCAAGGCTTTTATTGTTTTAATATTGATCATTTTGGCAAAAAAAAGTAAAGAAAAACCAAAAATCCCTCTCTCAAAATTAGCATATTTCATCCGACCAATAATTAAAAAAAAGTCAACTTTCAAATAATTATGTTCAGTTATGCTCTCAATACTTGGGGCAGTGGTGGTCTAGTGGTATAGGGCGATGGATCTCTGATCCAAAGGTTGGGGGTTCGAGTCCCACTCTCCACAAGGTTGTGCGACTCCTGAGTGAAAGGGAAAAAGCCGAAAGGAAGACAATGCTCTCAATACTTGGTTGGGAATCGTTTTGCAGAAATGACCTCCTTCAATGCTGCGTGGCATGGAGGCAATCCGCCTGTGGCACCGCTGAGGTGTTACGGAGGCCCAGGATGCTTCGATAGCGGCCTTAAGCTCATCCACAGTGTTCAGTCTGGTGTCTCAACTTTCTCTTCACAATATCCCACAGATTCTCTATGGGGTTCACGTCAGGAGAGTTGGCAGGCCAATTGAGCACAGTGATACCATGGTCAGTAAACCATTTAGCAGTGGTTTTGGCACTGTGAGCAGGTGCCAGGTCGTGCTGAAAAATGAAAATCTTCATCTCCATAAAGCTTTTCAGCAGATGGAAGCATGAAGTGCTCCAAAATCTCCTGATAGCTAGCTGCATTGACCCTGCCCTTGATTAAACACAGTGGACCAACACCAGCAGCTGACTTGGCACCCCAGACCATCACTGACTGTGGGGACTTGACATTGGACTTCAGGCATTTTGGCATTTTCTTCTCCCCAGTCTTCCTCCAGACTCTGGCGCCTGGATTTCCAAATGACATGCAAAATTTGCTTTCATCCGAAAAAAGTACTTTGGACCACTGAGCAACAGTCCAGTGCTGCTTCTCTGAAGCCCAGGTCAGGCGCTTCTGCCGCGGTTTCTGGTTCAAAAGTGGCTTGATCTTGGGAATGCGGCACCTGTACTCAGTCCACTGCTTCCACAGGTCCCCTGAGGTCTGCAATCGGCCCTTCTCCACAATCTTCCTCAGGGTCCGGTCACCTCTTCTGGTTGTGAAGCGTTTTCTGCCACACTTTTTCCTCCCACAGACGTCCCACTGAGGTGGCTTGATACAGCACTTTGGGAACAGCCTTTTCGCTCAGAGATTTCTTTCTGTGTCTTACCCTCTTGCTTGAGGGTGTCAATAATGGCCTTCTGGACAGCAGTCAGGTCAGCAGTCTTACCCATGATTGCGGTTTTGAGTAATGAACCAGGCTGGGAGTTTTTAAAAGCCTCAGGAATCTTTTGCAGGTGTTTAGAGTTAATTGGTTGATTCAGATGATTAGGTTAATAGCTCGTTTAGACTACCTTTTCATGATGTGCTAATTTTTTGAGATAGGAATTTTGGGTTTTCATGAGCTGGATGCCAAAATCATCAGTATTAAAACAATAAAAGACCTGAAATATTTCAGTTGGTGTGCAAGGAATCTAAAATATATGAAAGTTTAATTTTTATCAGTACATTACAGAAAATAATAAACTTTATCACAATATGGGTAATTTTTTGAGATGGACTAGTAATAGAGTACTTAAAGGCGGAGTTATTTATTGTTAATTATTGTTGTTGTTGTTTTTTTTGTATGAATGACTCAAATGTTATGGAGAAGATATTCTAAGAAAACCCAACTGACTTCCACTCAGGAATTGTGTTTGGGTGGGCCTACCACTCTTATTATTTGTTATTTATATATATATATATATATATATATATATATATATATATATATATATATATATATATATATATATATATATATATATATATATATACACAGGGAGTCCTCGGTTTACACCGGTCCCGACTTACACTGTTTCGTGGTTACAAACGCGCCCCCATAAAAATGTAAAAAATAATATTACGCGTCATTGTCTTTCGCGGTTACGTAAACAAACGCAAGCTAGTTTTGGGCGCGCGAGGCGGAAGAATACGCTGTGTTGTGGTTGTGGGCCGAGGAAGACGGTGTCACTTCCCTTCGCTCAGTCTCGTTACTGTAATATTACGTCTCATTACGTCTTACGCGGTCACGTAAACAAACGCAAACTAGTTTCGGGCACGCAAGATGCAGCAAGCGTTGGCAACTTTTGAGGCTCAGGATGCCAACTTGGAAAGGTTCACTATGGTTTCCAGAGGCATCATGGGTTTGATGCAATGCTACAAGCAGATCTTGGATGAGAAGAGATTGCTCTCTGTCCAGTCTAACCTGGAGCAGTATTTTAAGAAGGTAGAGAGGCCTGCAACAGATCCTGTACCCTCTACCTCAGCTGCATCTACTACTCCTGGCTCACCTGCCCCAGTTTCTCCAGCACAATAAGCCCGTCTCTCCCTCCCTTACTGTATTTCATTCTTGTGGTAAGGAATTGTTTTCTCTTTTTTTAATACTTTTTTATGTCATTAACTGTTACATTGTACTATAGCACTGTACGTACAGTACTTTTCAGTATATTTTATGTTCTGACTTCCACTGAAACTCGGGTTACACCGTGTCTTAAAAACGGATCAGCGTCGTAAACCGAGTAGATCTGAGTAGATCCTTCCGTAAGAGAGTGCTCAATACTTTTTCGTAGAGCAAATAAAAATAAGAGGACAGGACAAACACTTTCTACTGAAAGTTCTTCTGTAATCACCTGAAGAGAGAGGATGGTTTCACCACACCTCGAAACAGATCTGTAGTGATAAATGAAGTTTCAATAGAAAGTCTTTGTCCTGTCCTTTTATTTATATATATATATATATATATATATATATATATATATAATATTATGTTTATTGTTTATTATATGCATATTTTTATATATATATATATATATATATATATATATATAATGTATCTATGTATGTGTGTGTGTGTGTGTGTATGTGTATATATATATATATATATATATATATATAAAAAAAATTCTACTTACTGACCTAACGTATTTGTTGTTTATTTATTGACTTGGGTATTGATCATTTTTCAGAATTTTCTGGCCTTGTGTGCCAGTGGTTTCTACAATGGCTGCATCTTTCACAGAAATATTAAAGGGTTTATGGTACAGACTGGAGATCCCACTGGTAAATGTCACATTATTTTTAAAAAATCCTATTTTCAAGAAAAAGTACTTGATGAAAAATATTAAATTGCTTTGTATTGAAATATGATGTGCGAAGTGATTTTCATTCATTCATTTTCTGAACCGCTTAATCCTTATTCGGGTTGCGGGGAGGCTGGTGCCCATCTCAGCCGACCCTGGGTGAGGGCAGAGTACAAGTACGAAGCGATTTTGTTGCAAATAAAAAAAGTTACTATTCAAAGAAGATCTTGGGTATGTACTGCCACATTCACCTGCTATTGTTGATGAGGGTACAGTAGGGTTTTGTAGCTGAACACAAAAATATCTTCAACAGTAAGATATATGTAATTGTTTACTATGTTACCCAAAAAGTATTTTATAAGGGTTGAAATGCATTTAGGTAATGATAAAGAATAAATCTAAATAAAGAATATCACACAAATTTGTTGAAGAAAAAAAATAAAGATTCACAACAAATCAAATCGTCATGCGGCTTTTTGTCTCTCGTATAAGCAAAATCACAAAAAATACAGCTATAAGTACTTTTAGACTTCTTTATTAAATGGGAAAATATGTTAGTTTTGTGGTAATATAGTGATAAATATTAAACACTGATGGGAACGCAGACCCAGGTGTCATGATTTAGTTTATAGTTCTTTTGAAACTTGTGACTGCAGTTGTGTAATATCAGGTGTGAAAATGAGCTGCTCTTCCATTCTGGCCTGGGATTGAAATTCTTGGATTTATTTTCCTTGTCGTAAATGATTTTGGTATCTCTGTTTTCCTATTGGTCATTACTTTAAATGCGCCACCAGAAAGTTGAGTGCAATGTAACTTTCTAATTGTCCACTTTGTCACAGTAGCAAAAATTTTGCCTATTTCTACATTTAGTTAACTTTACATTGCTCCTTGTGTATGCCTTTATACATGTTTTAATTTTTGTTTCCGATAATGCAGGTACAGGAAAAGGAGGAACAAGTATTTGGGGAAGAAAATTTGAAGATGAATTTAGCGAACATTTGAAAGTATGTTGAAACAACAAAAATTGCACCTGTCAAAAGAAGAGATTTGTTTAAAAATTGCTTTATTTTTGTTTTTGAACAGCATAATGTCAGAGGGGTGGTGGCGATGGCAAATAACGGCCCTAATACCAATGCTTCACAGTTCTTTTTCACCTATGCCAAACAGCCTCACCTGGACATGAAATACACAGTGTTTGGAAAGTAGGTCATTGTCTGTTAATTTCAGTATGTCCAGAGTACACAGATTTCTCATTAACGTTGCTTTGTTTCAATAGAATAATCGATGGTTTGGAAACTTTGGATGAGTTGGAGAAACTTCCTGTTCATGAAAAGAACTTCCGGCCTTTGAATGACGTCCACATTAAGGATGTGACAATGCATGCAAACCCTTTTGCTGCATAACACTGTCATGTACGATGTTGCACGAGGACATTTATGTTGTAGTAATGAGGTTAAATGTTTGTATAATGTGTGTATTTTTGTGTATTGTTCCTTTTTGAAAAAAATATTGGTTTGTTTGCCAACAGGATGTTTAATCATGCATCGCAAAGGTTTTTAATAATTAAAATATATATTTAAAAAAAACAAGGACAGAGATTGTCTGTCTTTATTTTTAAAGCTCAATTAAGTAGAAACGTATGCTTATTTTAACCTAAATATGTGCTTGGCATTTTTTTTTGTTTGTTTATAAATAGAACAAAGACATTTTTAGTAATCTATCAGATTCTTAGTATTACAGTTAAATAGATTATGCTTGGTTCATTTTGACATGAGGATAAAACAGTATAATGGTTGTGGTTATTTGTCAATAAACACCATATTCTTTATACAAAAAAATAAATCAAAATAAGCAAAATAATGCTCAAAATGCAGGATTGGGGGGAGGTGGGGGGCACAATCCAGTTTTCATCCTCATGCCGGTCCCAAACCCGGAAAATGCAGAGGGTTGTGACAGGAAGGGCATCTGACGTAAAACATGTGCTAAAATTTGTTGTGGGAATCATGAAAACGGATTTCATACCAGATCGGTCGAGGCCCGGATTAACAGTGACCGCCATCAGTGCTGTTAACCAACAGGGTGCTGGTGGAAACTGGGCTACAGTTGGTCGAAGAAGGAGAGGCGGGAGGCGTGTCTGTAGGCAGAGAGAGAAGAGTAAAGGCGTGAGTCTAGGACTGAGAGTAGGAACTATGGATGTTGGAACTACAACAGGAAAAGATAGAGAGCTGGCTGACATGATGCAGAAGAGGAAGGTGGACATACTGTGTATTCAGGAGACCAGGTGGAAAGGTAGCAAGGCTAGAAGCTTAGAGCAGGGTTTAAGATGTTTTTTCATGGTGTGGATGGGAAGAGAAATGGAGTAGGAGTCAACTTGAAGGAGGAGTTTGTCAGGAATGTTCTAGAAGTGAAAAGAGTGTCAGACCGAGTAATGAGTCTAAAGTTAGAAATTGAAAGCGTGATGTTCAATGTTGTTAGCGCTTATGCCCCACAGGCAGAATGTGAGCGAGAAGAGAAGGAGAGATTCTGCAGTGAGTTAGATGAAGTGATGCAGAATACCCCCAGAGGTGAAAGAGTGGTCATTGGTGCAGACATCAATGGAAATGTTGGTGCAGGAAACTGGGGACAAGGAAGTGATGGGCAGGTTTGGTAACCAGGACAGGAACACAGAAGATGTTGATCGATTTTGCAAAAAGTTTGGCAATGGCTGTGGTGAATACTTTCTTCCAGAAGAGGCAGGAGCATAGGGTTACTTATAAAAGCAGAGCTAGGAGCACACAGGTAGACTACATCTTGTGTAGGTGATGTAATTTAAAGGAAGTCAGTGACTGCAAAGTAGTAGTGGGTGAGAGTGTTACCAAACAGCATAGGATGGTGGTATGCAGAATGACACTGATGGTGAGGAAGGTGAAGAAGGCAAAAGCAGAGCAGAAGACAAAGTGGTGGAAGCTGAAAAAGGAAGAGTGTCATGTTGTCTTCAAGGAGGAGTTGAAACAGGCTTTGGGTGGTCAGGAAGTGCTTCCAGATGACTGGACAACTACAGCTAATGTGATCAGGGAGACAGGTCGGAGAATACTTGGTGTGTCCTCTGGAAGGAAAGTAGAGAAGGAGACGGTGGTGAAAAGAGGAAGTGCGGGGGTGTGTACAAAGGAAGAGGTTAACTAAGAAGAAGTGGGACATTGAGAGGACTGAAGAGAGTAAACAGGAGTACGCGGTGACACAGCGTAAAGTGACAGTAGCGGTGTCAAAGGCCAAACAGAGGGCGTATGATGAGTTGTATCTAGGTTGGACAGTAAGGAGGAAGAAAATGATTTATACAGGTTGGAAAAGAAGAAGGCAAAGCAAAATAATGCTCCACTCGCTGGTAAGATCATTCTGGGAGTAGTACAGCGATTATTCAGACATGGGAAAAATTACCCTAATGATAAATGTGAGGCGCTCCACTTAAATGTGCCTACAAGCACCGAATGTGCTTGAACACTGAATGTGCCTACAAGGTGTCTCACAAGCACCATACGTCACTTGAGACAAAGCGCTGCTTCTCTGGACTTCCGATCTTTCAAATGAGCAAGTGAAGATTGAGTACTAAACAAGTATTCAACGCACACTTGCTCACTTGAAAGATTGGACGTCTGAACAAGCCGCGCTTTGTCTCACAAGCACCATGCGTCACTTGCGACAAGCGCCTACATCCGGTGAAGCGCCTCACAAATATGGCTGTCTGTGTGGACTGGTCTTCAGCCTGTACGGAAGATAAGCTATTATTGTTGTCCAAGTTATTGTTGATTATCATTTCCTTTTGGTTGTACCCTTCAGGGGTCGCCACAGCAAATCATCTGCCTCCATCTCACCCTATACTCTGCATCATCTTCTCTTCCACCAGCTTCCTTCACCACATCCATAAATCTCCTCTTTGGTCTTCCTCTACTCCTTCTTCCTGGTAGTTCCAACCTCAGCATCCTCCTACCAATATATTCACTATCCCTCCACTGTACATGTCCAAACCATCTCAATCTAGCCTCCCTGACTTTGTCTCTAAAATCTCTTACATGTGCTGATCCTATCCATCCTTGTTACTCCCAAAGAGAACCCCAACATTTTTATCTCTTCTACCTCCAGCTCTGCCTCCTGTTTTTTCCTCAGTGCCACTGTTTCTAAACAATAAAACTTTGCTGGCCTCATCACCGTCTTGTACACTTTTACTTTTGTTAAAAGACAATAATGCGTGAACAGTTAAACTGTTGAATACATAAAGGATAATCTCAGACATTAAGTGTTGAGATCGGCTGAGATCGACTCCAGCCTCCCCGGAAGCCTCGTAGTTTATCGTAGGATAAAACAGTTACAACAAATAAGTGCGTGGAGGAAGAGAACCGTTTGGGGGACTTTTATTTAATACATTTCATGGTGAACTTCAACCCGGAACACAAAGTCAAACATCCAGAAGCTTCGTTGATTTAATTTTAATGTATTTTTATGCGCATTTTTACAAACGCAATATTATCATAGTATTTATGCTAATGTAATAAATTGTGAAATTTTTGGTTGGTATATTTCGAGGTCATGAGGTGGTGATGATTGTGTGACCACGCGTACGGCTGTTTACTCTATTGAGCGTGAAAATCAGTCATGGCAGCGCCGGAAGCTGTTAAAGTGAGTGAATATTCTTTACTTTCCGAAGCGTCCCCGAGGTCGATGCGGGTGAGTGTGAAGTGAAAGGTGATGGCGTTGTGTTTGTTCAGGTTTTCTCGCTGAAGGATAAAGTGGCGTTAATCACCGGAGCGAGTTCAGGTATCGGAGCTGGAACCGCTGTCCTGTTCTCCAGACTCGGAGCTCGGCTCGCGCTCAGTGGCCGTGACGTGGACAACCTCACTAGAGTCGCTAAAGAGTGTGAAGAGGCTGGAGGCAAAAAGGTAAAAACAAACAAAACCGCGTTCAGGCGCAATTATGTCTGATTTAACTCCGATAGAAAACAAGTTACACTTAAAAAAAAACAAAAACAAAAAACATAGAATTTGAATGCAAGTAGTTGGTTATTTTGTGTGAAAATTTTGGAACCATTAATATTTGTATAAATTTCTGAATGAATATGACCTAAAGCAACAGAATATTTTCACAGAATTCATAAATATAGATATGGGGAACCCGGTTAAATTGTACAAAAATATTTTACTTGGTGATTATTATTAAGATAAATTATCCAATTGTTCATATCTGTGAATGGCAAAAGTATGTGAACCTTTGATTTCAGTATCTGGTGTGACCCCCTTTTGCAGCAATAAATGAAGCTAAATGTTTCCAGTAATTGTTGATCAATCCTGACATGGCATGGAGGAATTTTATCCATTCATACACAATCTGTATTACTGTGGATTGGTGGAGTTCTCAGAGGTCCTCAGAAATCTAATGTCTTCATGCCATCATACACTTATATAAACATGGGGGTTGATCGTTGATAGATCACTTTCTTTAAAAAGAACAGGGTGCCCACTCAAACTTTATTATCATCCCACTGATTAAAACGCCTGACTCTAATTTTACCTTCAAATTACTGTACTGTACTTGCTCATCCCAGAGATTCACAAACTTTTGCCAACCATATGCAATATTGGATAATTTTCTTTAATAAATATGACCAGGTAAAATATTTTGTGTAATTTATTTAACAGGGTTGTTTTTATATACTTTTAGGACATTTGTGAAAATCTGATGTTGTTTGAGGTTATATTTATGCAGAAATATAAAATTCTTAAGGATTCACCCTTTCAAACACCACTGTATTTGCGGGTAACCTTGACAAAAATGGGCAAGTATAGCAACACTCATGAAATAAGCAGTATATATATATAAAAACTGTAAAATTTGCCGGTTGTTTGTGTGGTGGTGTTTCAGCCACTGTTGGTACCTGGAGATTTGACAAATGAGGATACTGTGAAGAAAACTGTTGAAGAAACTGTTGCTCACTTTGGACGCCTAGATATTCTCGTTAACAGCGCAGGAATACTTGCCATGGGCACCATAGAGACCACTGACTTGGCGCAGTATGATAAAGTCATGAATGTAAATGTCAGGTAAGATTTTTGGCTTACGTGTCATTCTCATGCATTTAATGTTGATCATATTCTTGGCAAATTATTTGAAGGAATATTTTGTGTTGCCCCAAACCTAAAAGCTTGTCTGCTTGGATTTCAGATCAGTTTATCATCTGACACACTTGTGTGTGCCACACTTGATTCAGACTAAGGGCTGCATTGTAAATGTGTCCAGTGTAAATGGTCAACGATCGGTGAGTTTACACTTTTATTTTTTTTTGATTCCCCCAATTTACTCCTGAATTTAGTCGTATCCAACTCGAACCCGTTAGGTGCTGCCTTCCCTATCACACAATCACCACCGTTTAGGTGGGGGTGAAGGCATGTCCCCTGTGACATGTAACAGCTAGCCACTGTGGTGCCTGGTGCCATGTGTAACACACTCAGAGGGAAAGGGCTATCCACCCACCCCCTCATAAGAATGAGCTCACAGAGGTCTGTAATTGGCTGAGGATTGCAGTGAGTGACAGAGAAGTGAGCATATGCTCCCTCCCATAAGAGCTCGGCCAATTAGCTCCCATGAACTCAATCACAGATGGCTGTGGCATTAACCCACATTTGAACTTGCAGTTTCTGGGTTAATAGTTACACAGCTTGTTAATGTGCTACTTGGGAGTGAGTTTACATTTTCCTGCTGAAATTTCATGCGGGAAGGATCCAAGAATTTTGATCAGTGGGGAAGCAAATATCTAAGAACCAAATATACATTTGAGGGCAGAGATTTAGACTGTTCATTCCTGCAAAAAAAAGCATTTTAGAAATTTTTAAAAAATGGAAACACATAAAATAAAAAACAATGATGATGGATGAGGTTCTTCTACTACTACTGCGTAAGGTTAATAAAACCGCAGTGGTTTAAAATTGGCTGTTGGTGATTTGGCCTGTGACAGTTTTATGCTAACACATTCACAGGATAAACTTTTTGTGCTTTTTATGGTCATTTATGCTAACATGAACATCTTTACCACTTAAATGTATTATATGTGCATAAATTATGCTGTAAGGATGACCACACCAGTACTCTATAAGGGAGTCGGTCATGCTGATCGTCATCTCATTAAGCTTCAAGTGGAATCAGCATCTTTTCTTAAGTATCTGACGCTTGTGTTGTACCTCTGTTGGGTTAACTTTTAACAAAGAAATCAACTGATGTATACGAGCAGAACTACAGTATGTTCTTTGGCCATGGCTCAAGAGACAGAGCACTGTGTCTTCTTCTTTTCCTTTCGGCTGTTCCCTTCAGGGGTCGCCACAGCAAATCATCCGCCTCCCATCTCACCCGGTCCTCTGCATAGTATAATGTAGTGTAGTGTATAATGGTAAATACTGTATATAATGGGTCAATGCAGCTCACCACACACAGCTATAGCAAGCCTCGACAATTGATGCGACCCGGCAGTCTGTTTTGTGATCCTTCAGCGGCCTTTCTAAAACTGAGAACAATGAAACCGTCACGTACATATTTCACTTTTGTGATGCAATGCGTGATACTGCGCACTGCTGAAAACGGGTTTGTATGTCGTAAACAAAAATAAGTTGCAAGATTTGCTACAAGTGTATCGTACAAATTAGGGAAGAAGATTTTCTACATTTATTAATCAATACCTTGTGAATGATCAGTCCGGTGCTTATCCCCGGTTTCCATAGCGTGATGTGACAAGGAGTACAACTCTTCCTGGATGGGATGTTAGTTCCTCGCAGGCTACCTTCCCAGTATATTTTTACTGGTATCCATTTATACTGCTGGGTGAACAGAGTTTGGCTCGGGTGTAAAAAGCCCAACAGACTTTACCTTACTTTTACCTTATGAATTATCAAAATGTTATCGCAACAAAATGGAGTTACATGTATTAATGTTAGCAATTAGTGAACGTTCCAGTGAAACCAGTTAAAAGTTCAAGTTGATGTTACTGTTGTTTGACATTTATGCTGATTGATTAAACTTTACATGTAATTGATGTATTAAAACTATTCCAGCAGTTTTATGAAAACAGTGATGATTATTTGTATTAAAATGTAATGTTTGAAAATAACTAGTTGTGTTGTCAACACAGTACTTTAATCCTTTAATTAGAAGATTCAGCACTACATACATACATCTACTGAACTTAGCACAAATCTAGTTGATTCAGTAACAGGTTTGTTTAATAATTTACTTGTACTTCAGGGAATCATTTTGCACAACGTGGGTTACGCAACTTATTTTTAGTTGAACAAACTTTGGGTGACCAGAATAATTTAACCACGAACCATAAACTGGTCCCCAAATTTTTTAAATGTCGAGGCCTGCTGTCGGACTTGTTTGGGAGTTGATCTGATGACTGTGTGACGCTAAAAGGTGAGTAATGGCACCAACTTCTCTACTCTGCAGACTCCATCTGAACAAATTTGAGGCTGAGGGAGCTTCACGTTAAAAAATATATACAGTATATTTATACATATATTAGTTCTTCTAAAAAAATGAGCATATTGCGATATAGTTCATTATTTTCTGTAATGTACTGATAAAAATTAAATTTTCATATATTTTAGATTCATTGCACACCAACTGAAATATTTCAGGTCTTTTATTGTTTTAATACTGATGATTTTGGCATACAGCTCATGAAAACCCAAAATTCCTATCTCAAAAAATTAGCATATTTCATCCGACCAATTTAAAAAAGTGTTTTTAATACAAAAAAAGTCAACCTTCAAATAATTACGTTCAGTTATGCCTTAAGCTCATCCACAGTGTTGGGTCTGGTGTCTCTCAACTTTCTCTTCACAATATCCCACAGATTCTCTATGGGGTTCAGGTCAGGAGAGTTGGCAGGCCAATTGAGCACAGTGATACCATGGTCAGTAAACCATTTAGCAGTGGTTTTAGCACTGTGAGCAGGTGCCAGGTCGTGCTGAAAAATGAAAATCTTCATCTCCATAAAGCTTTTCAGCAGCTGGAAGCATGAAGTGCTCCAAAATTTCCTGATAGCTAGCTGCATTGACCCTGCCCTTGATAAAACACAGTGGACCAACACCAGCAGCTCACATGGCACCCCAGACCATCACTGACTGTGGGTACTTGACACTGGACTTCAGACATTTTGGCATTTCCTTCTCCCCAGTCTTCCTCCAGACTCTGACACCTTGATTTCCAAATGACATGCAAAATTTGCTTTCATCCGAAAAAAGTACTTTGGACCACTGAGCAACAGTCCAGTGTTGCTTCTCTGTAGCCCAAGTCAGGCGCTTCTGCCGCTGTTTCTGGTTCAAAAGTGGCTTGACCTAGGGAATACGGAACCTGTAGCCCAGTCCACTGCTTCCACAGGTCCCCCAAGGTCTGGAATCGGCCCTTCTCCACAATCTTCCTCAGGGTCCGGTCACCTCTTCTGGTTGTGCAGCGTTTTCTGCCACACTTTTTCCTTCCCACAGATGTCCCACTGAGGTGCCTTGATACAGCACTCTGGGAACAGCCTATTCGCTCAGAGATTTCTTTCTGTGTCTTACCCTCTTGCTTGAGGGTGTCAATGATGGTCTTCTGGACAGCAGTCAGGTCGGCAGTCTTACCAATGAATGTGATTTGAGTAATGAACCAGGCTGGGAGTTTTTAAAAGCCTCAGGAATCTTTTGCAGGTGTTTAGAGTTAATTGGTTGATTCAGATGATTAGGTTAATAGCTCGTTTAGAGTACCTTTTCATGATATGCTAATTTTTAGAGATAGGAATTTGGGGTTTTCATGAGCTGTATGCCAAAATCATCAGTATTAAAACAATTAAAGACCTGAAATATTTCAGTTGGTGTACAATGAATCTAAAATATATGAAAGTTTAATTTTTAATTTTTTTTTCAGTACATTACAGAAAATAATGAACTTTATCACAATATGCTAATTTTTAAAAAGGAATCATTATATATATATATATATATATATATATATATATATATATAAAAAATTATATATCAGTTATATAGCGTGTTACCCTTGTGTTAAGATGTCGTCTCTGTGATCTTTGTGTTTACACTGTTTTGCGGACTTTCGTCACCCTAAGCAAATATGGTTGGTCAGAAGCGTAAGCCTACCAGCATGGGTGCAAGTCTCATACACAGAGCTGAATAATAATCTGCTCGGATTGGTGCAATCTACCGTGCATATTCAGTTAAGCAAAGAGAGTTACAAAATGAATGAAAACCCGAATCCAGAGAGAACTCTCCGCTCTGCTGGTGATTCACATCAGTGCAGGCTGAGTTCTAAATGAGTTCAACGGCTCCCTTATCACTTGAAAGACCGGAGGTCTGTATAACCCACAGCAAGTACACTACTTTCACAAGTAGACTACTTTTGGTTTTGAGCGCCTCACGTATGGTAAGTGTTGATTGGCTGTTTTAAGCTTCATGTAAAGTGACTCGGTATAAATAAGTGACTTATTTGAAATTAATGTTGATATTATTTTGCAATGTTATATTTATAATAATTGATTTAGGGGTGTTTTATGAGATATGGTAATTCGCTGTGGCGACTCCCGAGTAAAAAAAAAAAAAAAAAAAAAAAAAAGGGGAAAAAGCCGAAAGGAAGACAGACAGACAGTACAGTATGAGCGTGATACGTCACTGTAACAACTTGCATTCGGCCATCCGGAACCAATTAAAAACGTAAGTCGGGGAGCGTCTGTAGTTTTGTTGGAGGGTTTTGGATTTTTTTTCCTTTTTTGCATAATTGGCCTTGTTTTGCAGCATTTTCCTGAAAATTTTCCCCTATTTTTTTTTTAAATCCGCAATGAACTGAAGCACGAAGTAGCAAGGGATCACTGTATATATAAATATCTTTTACTGTGTCTGAGTTTGCATAGTGATTTCCTTTCTTTATTTTTTTTACTTCCTTTTCATTCTGCAGTTTCCAGGCGTACTTGCATACTGCATGTCAAAGTCTGCTATTGACCAGTTTACATGCTGTGTTGCTCTTGGTAAGGAAGTTTTTGTTTCTGCAGTGTGTTAATTGTACTGCATCCTGCGCAATTGTCATTTGTACCTAAATTCTATTTCAGAGCTCGCACCAAAGCAAGTACGTGTCAACTCTGTTGGGTAAGTTTGTTGAACTTTTCTCAAGCTATAGCTGGTGAGGTTGCATGATCTATAATGCTGTATATATTCTCTTGTTTTCTCCTGTAATGTTTCCAGGCCAGGTGTGATCATAACAGAGGTCCACAAGCGTGCAGGTCTGGATGAAGAACAGTATAAACAGGTATGGTCTGATGTGGACTTTGTGTCTTTAATATTTGCTGGCTTATTTTACTTTAGACATCTTGGTGAACCCAACAATTAACAATATCATATACTTTCTTTTCATTGTGTGGACACCTTCCCTGTAGTTTCTTGAAAGGTGTAAAGTCACACATGCCCTCGGCCGACCAGGTGATGTGGAGGAAGTGGCTCAGGCAATTGCCTTCCTAGCCTCAGATGCCGCTACCTTTATAACAGGTGTGAATCTGCCAGTGGATGGAGGCCGTCATGCCATGTGTCCAAGATAGAGCCACAGCACAGTAAATCTGATCATTAGTTGTAAATAAAATCTTTAATTTTACAATGATTTCATATTCATTTCATTATTAATCGGCAATGATGGATACTTGCCCCTTGTGGGTTTTTAAACTATTTTTATAGTTTCCTTTATCCAATAGTGTTAAATTCATATGTAGAGACCATCAAGGAAACAACACAAATAATGACTGAGGTTTCATATGTATTTGCAGACATCCCACTAAATCCACTTTGATAAATATAGCTAGTATTGATCCAGGACAGAAAATTTGACATCAGAAAGGATACAACTGTACACTTAACAATTAAGGGGCAAAAATTCTGGAACAATTTCAACTTCAGAGGGAAGGCCAACCATTCATTTAGACTTGTTAAAAACAGCAGCTATTGAATACAGTACAATGACAAGACTACATAATGCAAGTACCGTATTTTCCGGGCCATAAGGCACACTTAAAATCCTTTGACGTCACCAAAAAAAAAAAAAAATTGGTGTGCTTTATAATCCAGTGTGCCTTATGTGGTGTGTGTGTGTGTAGGACCCCAAAATGGCACCCATTATGACATGTGCTTACGGGGTGGATTTCAAACTGAAGGCTATCAATCACGCAGTAAAACATGGAAACAGAGCAGCTGCCAGAGAATTCAATATTAATCAATAGTACGAAAGTGGAGGAAGCAAGATGACAACCTGCGCCAATTAAGACCGAACAGAGTTTCTGAGGGAACTAAGCGAGATCGCCACCGTTAAGAGGACAAAATTGAACAGTTGGTTATTGAATAGAGAACAGCAGGTAGAAGCTTCTCTACAGTCTATTCGACACAAGGCAACAGTGGTAGCACGTGAAATGAAGATAGACGACTTTCGATTGGGGTCCTTATTGGTACTTCTATTTTATGAAAAGGCGTAATCTCTCCACCCACGCAAGAACTACCGTCTTGCAGCAACTGCCAAAAGACCATGTAGAAAAACTGACCAATTTCTGCACCTACTGCAAGAATAAGATCTCGGAAAAGAAGATTCGGCCAGAATACATCAACATGGACGAGGTCTCCCTCAGCATTGACGTGCTCGTGAACCGTACTGTCGAGAAAACAGTGATTAGTACAGTAACTATACGCACTACAGGGAACGAGAAGTCATTCTTCACTGTAATACTTGGCTGCCAGGGTAATGGCCAGAAACTACCAACCAAGGTCATTTACAAATCGAGGACTTTGCCAAAAGAAAAGTTTCTGGTCGTCGTCAAGGCGAATGTAAAGGGCCGGATGGACGAGGAGAAGATGGGTGAGTGCCTGAGAGAGGTTTATGTTAAGAGACCGGACAGCTTTTTCCACAAATCTCCGTTTCTGTTAATCTGCGATTTCATGCAGGCCCATCTAACTGGCACTGTTAAAACCCTGATGAAGCGAACTAATGTGGAGTGTGCCATCATTCTGGGTTGGATTAACAAAAGAACTCCCAACTGCTAGATATTGAAATCAATAGGTCATTTCAAAGTTGAGTTGCGTGGGAGCACTGTATGACAGAAGGTGAACACACTATTCACCAACACAGGGAGAGTTACGCCACTATCTGACAGCGGATCATGGATGCCTGGGCGAAGGTATCAGTCTCAAGTGTCGTCCAAGCTTTCAGCAAGGCAGAAATCACTGATTGGCCAAGTAACAGCTCGGATAATGATGAGAGGGATCCGAGCACGCTTGATGTTAAAGTCTCACAACTGTTAAACACGGACACAGAAGATGAAGCATTTGATGGATTTATGGAAAGGAATACACGAGTTTATTGTTTTGTATTGTTTGTATTGACTGAACACTGAGTTATTGTGTATTACCGTAACTTTCTGGTAAGTGTATTAATGTTAAGTGTATTATTTTATATTTTGTGTTACAGTTGAACAGTGAAGAGTTATTGTGAGATCAATAAGGTGCTTTGTCTTGCTTAATGCACCTTATAATCCAGTGCTCCTCATGTATGGACAGGGACCGTTCACGGATGTTGGCGCCTTATGCAGTGCACCCTATAGCTCGGAAAATACGGTACGAGTTCTTACAGTGAGTACACATGTGCATATAGGACCTTGCCGTATATACAGGATATTTATAAGTCCATAAAAGTCTTTGGACTAATCTATTAGACATGGCAGATTTAAAATCCCTAAAGCATAGTACCTTCATTGGCATTGTCAAAACTGTTTTTGCCGTGGATCTGCTTCAAATGTTTGCGCAAGACTGGTTTGTGAGCAAATACCATGTCACAATAGTTGCAGCGGTGTGGCTTGTCACCACTGTGCAGGTTCAAATGATCGAGCAGGGAGCACTTTTGTGTGAATGTCTTGCCACATATTTTACACTGGAATGGCTTAATTCCAGCATGGACGCGCATGTGCCTGTGCAGGTTCCCTTTCTGTGTGAATGTTTTGCCACAGAGGAGGCACATAAACAGCTTGTGCATCTTCAGATGATTGGCGAAGTTCTCCAATTGACGGAAGACACGAGCACATTTTGGACACTGATGACACCATTGCGTGCCTTTGTCAACATTCCAGGAGTAGTTCCACACATTCCTTTTCTCTAAGCCACTGGGACCAGGAGAGGATTGCACATAGTTGACCGTAGCATTAGGGGTCATCTCAGCAGGCCACATCTCTACAGTCGAGTTAATGAGTGAGTGTTGGGGCTCTGGGGAGCACAGTGCAGGGGACTGAGCAGGTCCATTTTGTAAATTTGGAGAGATCTGTATGCGATCATCCACAGATTCTACTTTAATAATATTGATGGGGCTGTCCTCTCCTGGGGGTTTCCTCTGAAATACAGACGGTGATCTTGGTTCAATAATTACATCATCATCATCATTGTCATCATTATCATCTTCACTCACATGTTCCACTTCATCATCATCATCAAATGCTGTTTGAATATGCGGTGGCTCTTGCTCCTGTGTGTTTATGTTGGAAGTCTGATGAGAACAAGGGGAACCCTCATCTTTTTGAGGCTTGATAAACTTATTCAGGGCTTTTGTGCATTGCTCTACAATGTGGCCCATCTGTAAGAAACTGGCTACAGTTAGATAGTCGACCAGTTCCAGCTCTGGGAACTCAAGTGTCCCAGTATAGCAAGAGAGAAGTAGTCTCTGTCCAACTTCTGCATGCTGCAGTGTCGAGATCACTATTTCATGTGAGTCTTGAAGGAAAAACTGGTCTCTGAGGAAAGGAGAGCCAGCAGCAAAGACAACCTTGTGACCTGGAATCTCTGTGTCATTGATGTGCACGATAACGTCGCAGAAACGTCTGTCCTTTCGAAGACTGTTCATCTTTTGAAGCATGGAATCGCCAAATGTGGCAAAACTGAACTGTAAAACAACCCCATCCTGTGCCATGGTTGCCTGCACTACCTACAAAACAACATGTTTTATTAGCAAAATAAAACTGAAAAACACTTTTACTGCATGAATTCAGTAAAATAAAATTCACTTTGTTAAAAAAAAAAAAGACTATTACATTTTTCTGTGTCAGTCTGACACAAATAAGCTTCACTTATTTGCCAAATGAGTGAAAATTTACCATAACCAACTTATACCAACAAATTAGATTTTTTTTTAATCACCACCCACATGTGATTTTGGCACCACATGAAAAAAAGTGTCACTCACTGCTGGCAAAATAAAAAAAAATAATTAAAAAAAGTTCCTGAGGGGATGTAGCTCATATGGTAGAACATATGCTTTGCATAAGGTCCAGAGATCAAGCCTCTCCAATGCTAGTGATGTTTGCCACAGTAGTGGCATCAATGGGTAAGGCTCTGGGTTGCTAATCTGAAGGTTGGTGGTTCAAGCCCTGCCACTTTTGTATACAAATTTAAGCCACTCTGGATAAGGGTGTCTGCCAAATACTCTAAATCAGGGGTGTTCAATCCTGCTCCTGGAGATCTACCTTCCAGATGACTTCATTTCCAACCCTAATGTGGCCCATGTGACATGTAACACCCAGTCAGATCTTCATGAGGTGATTGGATGGTTAGGTGGGCGTGATTAGGGTTGGAGCGAATGTCTTCTGGAAGGTAGATCTCCAGGAGCAAGATTGAGCACCCCTGCTCTAAATGTTCTTCAATTATGTATTTGGTTCAGATTCTACGTGATATTAAAATAGTGTGATACCATGTCTAATTAGTTCCCACATAAAAAAATCTGCTGAATTTCAGAGCTTATGTAACCCTGTTATTAATTATACTTTGATCAGATTTTTTACATCATGAAGATAAAGTTAATAGATTTGTCAATCACTTTGAATAAGAAATGAATGTTGAAGGCAGACCAAAGTCCTTTATGCTCAGCTTCACATTGCCAGTTGAACAATCTTCAATCAGATGATGGAAGATGATTTAAAAACCCTCCTCACTTTTCTTTTTGAAGTGTCTGAGGAGAACCTAAATCCAAGTTCTTTGGCCTTTTCCGAGTGCAAAGCTCAATGATAACATGACCATGTCTACATTAAAACACGATGGTCTCATTTTGTTATTCCTGTCTGCAGGGAAATACTGTATAGAACAACAGTTTGAATAAGAATTCATACTGTATGATTTAATTTTAGATTTCTTTGTCATCACAAGTGATCAAAGGAACAAATAATTTATTCATAGAATCAAGAACACGACAAAGCCCTATATTATTTACACCATATATAAACAGTTAAAAAGACTAAAAAAATTAATCTGTTTTTACTTATGACGTCATTTTTTCCTCCTGCAAGAAACGACATTTGCAATTGGACCATTAAACAGCACATAAAACCAAGCGAGAAAAATCGAGAACAAGGCTCTTATAACATAAAATAATCCACCTGATTAAAAAAAAGCAAAGTGGTGTTAACATCTGGATATTAATAATACAGCTCTGTAATACTTTACAGACTTGTATTTTAGGATATAATGGTTTAGCCACATAAGCTAGCTAAATATTAGACGGCTAGCTCAGTAGTATCTTTTCCTCACAAATATCTCAACCAGTACAGATAAACAAACACTAGAAGTGCACATCTTGGTTAAAAAAACAAACAACGAAATGAACAATCATCAGAGAAATAAAATAAAGCCAACTAACCGTTCTAGGAGGATGAGTTCCTGAGACAACAGCAATATCCAAAACCGCATACAATACTCACATACTAAACAGTATGGAGCGGAGAAATGCCCTGCCGACGATACGTACTGTTTAGTACGGTAGTATGCAGTCTTGGAAGTACCCAATGGCGCAGTCATGTGATGAAGAAAGTGGGCGGGGCCAGGCATCGGATGCATTTTTTTTAAACGTGAGGTGAAACCAGTGGTTTTCAAATATTGGGGCGCCCCCTGGGGGGGGGGGTACGATGCTTGGGGGGCGCGTGTTACCCCAATAATTTTTTTTTTTTTTTTTTTTGCCGTATTAGGATAAAGTGTAATTCTACATCCACTACAGCAGGTGGTAGTGGCTTCCTCACTGTCAGAGTGTGCCCATAAAATAAGAAGTGAAGTTAATACTGTAAACCCACCATGGGAATTTTTAACAGGGACGGAAAGAGAGGTGGAGAGAGAGAGAGAGATGGAGACGGTGAGAGAAACGAAAGTCTCCAGAAAGCTAAGTGAGGAGGTATGATGAAAGAGGAGAAAGCTCGGCTTCACTGTGACCTCTGTATATACTGGCTGAAAACGTTGGCAGCGGACAGCATGAACCCAAATAAATTCAGCGTCACTTCAAGACGTCACACCCCCCGATCACGTGATGAGCCGCGTGAGTTTTTTCCAGCGCGTGAGTTTTTTTCTGTTACCATCAGATCAGGTGGAGTCCCAAACTGCTTAGTGGAGAAAACCCCACAGCAGAGCAGCCGAACTGATCCAACCTGCAGCACACACGGTCTCTGTCATGCTGGATGACGTCACTGCTGTGAAAACAATTCCAGATCCCAGTTCAAGTAAGAGCTGAGAGTTCAGTGTCGTGCCTTAAACCCAACTTCGAAAAGCTGTGCACTGCGAAACCTGCTCATTATAGCCATTAATCTGGACTTAACCATTTTGACAATAATACTGTACTACTACTACTAATAGTAATACAAATTGTTTTATTAATTTTTGTTTTGGGTTAAAGTGTTTTATATATTGTGCTCCTGGGTTAATGTTGCTGATAAATTCAAATTTATGAAATAAAATAAATAAAATTTATTTTATTTAATTTTATTTTCAGTATCGAATGGTTCAAATTGTTGGTCAAAAATGTTTACAGTTTAAATAAGGATACTTTTTTTTAATTTCGGGCAAATTGATGCACTTTAAATTTTTTTTGTTTAAAGACTAAAAAAATTGTTAATAAAGTTATTCCTTGTTGGAAGTTGATCAATATTTCTTCATTTTATTTTTTTTTTGTATTCCATAATGTTAATAAGGATACAGTGTTATGCAGAGGATTACTTAAAACAATTTTTAGACAAATTACACTATTTATAGTGGGGGCGAAATGTTTTCCTCTTCCTTGGGGGGCCGCGACAGAAAATAATTGAGAAGCACTGGGTTCAACGCTAATTTCCACACTTAAAACAATAATATTATAATAAAATATAATTGAAAATTTAAAAATGTTATAGTATAATAAAATGAACATTAGATTTCTTTATAGTGCTGAATAAAATGCAAAAGGAAATAATAATAATAATAATAATAATAATAATAATAATAATAAAAAAACGAATAATGAGACATCTTTACAGTTTACATATATTTTGCTCAAGGGGGCAGTAACACATAATGCAAGCAATTAAGCCAGATGGAGTTAATAAAAATAAAGAAACTGTTCTCACCATTAAAAATTTATTTTTAATTTACATGAAGATTCAAAAAGGAAATTTTTCAAGGAAACCTCACGGTTTCGATCAGTTATATTTCGGAATACAGCGCAGACAGTAACCCAAACTATCACAGAGGACTTAGATATGGGAACATTTGATAATTATTATGTATATAATATATTTAATATACAGTACTCATGGACCTGTCTCAGTGGTTTGCTATCTTGGAATGATGAACGATTATTTGCTATGTTGAGTAATTGTTTTATTAGATACTATAGTGCAACATAAGCACAAATTCACACTAAAATAAGATTTGTATGGATCGTATTTTAATTTTTAGATCATGAAATTGAACTAGCACAGGGCAGTGGTGGCCTTGTGGTAAAGGGTGCTGGATCACTAATCCTAAGGTTGGGGGTTCGAGTCCCACTCTCCACAAGGTTGTCACTGTCCCCCCATTGCAGCAAACTGGGTTATCAAAGGCCGGCCATGTCTCTCACCGTCTATGGTGAGAGGTTCATGTAAAAGAACCATTGGTGACTTTCATCAAGAGTAGCTGCAAAGCCGTCAGCGTGTTTCTGCCCACTGCTAAAAGGGTTGTGTCAGGAAGGGTATCGGACGTAAAAACTTATACTAAATCAAATATGTGAATCAGATGATTCGCTGTGGTGACCCCGAAAAAAAGAGAAAGAAGAAATTGAATTCGCACAGCAGGCCCATAAAAGCCATGTTATGGCATCTCTTAAAATCCTTTTAGAGTCTTGGCATATACTGCAGAGAAACAGAAAGAAAATTAAAACAAGATTAATATTCATTTTATGATTTTTTAATAGACATATTTCAACCAAGGTCATTGGTGGCCTGGTGGTAGGGTGCTTGCTTACCGATCCGATGGTAGGGCGTCCATCGCCAAGTTTTCACTGCTGCCCCCCCCCCCCCCAAGTGCATGTATAAAATAAAAAATATTTAGAGTATATTTATGCAGAAATGTAAAATAAAATGCAGCATTGTCCTAAAACAATTCTTCACCTAAGCCTCAGTGAATGATTCTAAAATGAATATTACTCTCAAAGTTCCATTGACAGAATATTTCCCCTTAGCCCTCATTGTGTAACTGTTAATTCTCCTGAGTGAATTATTCTTAAAGCAAAATTGCAGACAAAAGCTGATCGTTTGCTATGGTCAATCATTCTGAAATCCTAGAAATTCAATAAAAAAAACCTATGCAAGAAGACCTTCAGGGTCCTCCATTCACCCACTGAATGTCTGATTCTGTCTGATGCAGGGATCAGGCTTGGATAGGAGACTGTCTGGGAATATGCTGTGGAGAAATTTTGAAAGTTTTGGTAACTTACCCTGTGAAAAAAAAATGCCAAGAAAATGCAATGAGAATAAAACCCTGAGTACAGGGTAGAAGAAGAAGAACAACAAGATGGTCCTCCTGTTAAAAAACCCCCACTCTATTTAAACTCAAAAAAAGGAGTTTCATAAGCTGTTGTCATACAGATCACATAACCACTGATGGAGCATGGGGTATGATTGCAATTAATGTGAAAATAATAAACCATATGTTAAATCTCATTTTATTTTGCTTTACTTATTCTTCAACAATGTAGATACTAAAACACCAAAGTGAGTTTCAAAACATGAATTATTATTGCAAACTTGTACGTTTTCATAGTAAACGTTCAATTACTGTATATCTGAGCGCTAGAGCACACAGTGGCCACTTGCTGTTGTAATTCTTTTTATTTATTGCTTTATAAGCTATTAAAGTCTTATTTTATTTTATTTTTTCATATACCCTATTGTACATACTGAAGTAATTGACCAAATATGTCTGGTTTCAGAGAGAAAAGAGTGATTGGAAAATGAAACACTTGACTGTTATTTGTGAGCTGAGCAAAATACCGCCCTGAAAAGAGCCAAAATCCCCATCAGCTAGTTGTTAACATTTGGTAGGCATTTATACATGGGAAGTAATTAGGTCCCCCTGGTTCTTATGCCTGGTGGAAGATTACATTAATATTGGATGCTCTCAGTGTTTTGCTACAAACACCAAACACTGGCTCTGGTTAATTTTGCGTAAATTAATGTTACAGTTCTAGTGCTGCTCTATGATGTCCATAAAACATCCATGACATACTTGCCTTCACTCTGTGGATTAGATGAAAAACGTTTGTGAATGCGTCATACAACAGTGAAACACGACGTGGAATGCACATATCAGTGGTTGGGGAGGGTTGATGGGGCTGCCAATGTTAGTTCCACTTCAGGGATTCATTGAGGGCTTCAGAGAGGGCTTATAACACTCAAACCAAGGAAAAAACAAGCCAATTGCTGGTCGCATATCGCTGTATGGGAATTACATTCTGCTGCCCATCCATTCGGGTCGCAGAAGCAATGAGGAGGGAAACTGAGACATACTCTCCAGTTCCTCTTAGAGGGTACTTAGTTGTTCCAATGTTAGACAGGATAAAAAAAATCCCTTCAACATGTTCTGGGTCTACCCTGTCTTGATGTTCCTAGAATATCTGTTAAAGAATCAACAAATAGCATTTCAAAGACATTGATAAAGCAGCACTGAGAAGTGTCAATTTGCTTGGAAAAAAGGAAACTGAAGGGAACTGAAGCACCCTTCTGAGGCCAGGCTTGAGTTCGCCAACGATGTCACGATACTGTGTCAGCCTGACATTTGCTACTTTTAAAAAAATTGACATGAAGCTGATTGGTCTGTTCAAACAAACGGTATGGTGTACATGTTGTCTACAAAGACATGTAGAATTATAGTTGTCAAAGTTCATGGATCAATGTTAGTGGGATTTGAGCCTGGTAAAAAAAAAAAGGAATAGTTGCTGCATGGTCCTAAGTTTTCTATTTGTTGAGCAGACTGGTGTATTGAACAAAAGTCTGAGCAATGGCTTTGGTGAATACTTTCTTCCAGTAGAGACAGGAGCATAGGGTTACTTATAAAAGCAGAGGTAGAAGCACACAGGTAGACTACATCTTCTGTAGGCGATGTAATTTGAAGGAAGTCAGTGACTGTAAAGTAGTAGTGGGTGAGAGTGTTACCAAACAGCATAGGATGGTAGTGTGCAGTATGACGCTGATGGTGAGGAAGGTGAAGAACACAAAGGCAGAGCAGAAGACAAAGCGGTGGAAGCTAAAAAAAGAAGAGTGTTGTGTTGTCTTCAAGGAGTTGAAAGAAGCTTTGGGTGGTCAGGAAGTGCTTCCAGATGACTGGACAACTACAACTAATGTGATCAGGGAGACAGGTAGGAGAATACTTGGTGTGTCTTCTGGAAGGACAGTAGATAAACAGACTTGGTGATGGAATGAGGAAGTGCAGGAGTGTGTGCAAAGGAGGAGGTTAGCTAAGAAGAAATGGGACATAGAGAGGAACGAAGAGAGTAAACAGGAGTACAGGGAGACACAGCATAAGGCAAAGGTAGCGGTGTCAAAGGACAAACAGAGGGCGTATGATAACTTGTGAGCCAGGTTGGACAGCAAGAAGGGAGAAAATGATTTATACGGGTTGACACAGCAGAGAAATAGAGATGGGAAGGACATGCAGCAAGTTAGAGTGATGAAGGACAAAGTGGGAAATGTATTGACTGATGACAGAAGTGTGCTGGGAAGATGGAAAGAGTACTTTGAAGAGCTGATGAATAAGGAAAATGAGAGAGAAAAAAGAGTAGAAGCAGTGACTGTTGAGGACTAGGAAGTAGCAAAGATTAGTAAGGGTGAAGTGAGGAGGGCATTAAAGAGGATGAAGAGTGGAAAGGCAGTTGGTCCTGATGACATACCGGTGGAGGTATGGGAGTGTCTAGGAGAGGTAGCAGTAGATTTTCTGACAAGAACATTCATCATGGTCTTAGCGTGAGCAGATGCCGGAGGACTGGAGGAGAAGTTTGCTGGTGCCCATTTTTAAGAACAAGGGAGATGTGATGAGCCATATGATGAAGCTATGGGAAAAAATAGTGGAAGCTAGACTAAGGGCAGAGGTCAGCATTTGTGAACAACAGTTTGGTTTCATGCCAAGAAAGAGCACCACAGTTGCAGTGTTTGCTTTGAGGATGTTAATAGAGAAGTACAGAGAAGGTCAGACGGAGCTGTATTGTGCCTTTGTGGATCTGTAAAAAGCATATGACAGGATGCCGAAAAAGGAACTGTGGTATTGCATGAGGAAGTCTGGAGTGGCAGAGAAGTATGTTAGAGTGGTGCATGACATGTATGAGAGATGTAAGACAGTGGTGAGGTGTGCTGTCGGTGTGACAGAAGAGTTCAAGGTGGAGGTGGGACTGCATCAAAGGTCAGCTCTGAGCCCCTTCTTGTTTTCTATGGTGATGGAAAGGCTGACAGACGAGGTTAGACAAGATTCCCCATGGACTATGATGTTTGCAGATGACATTGTGATATGCAGTGAGAGCAGAGAACAAGTGGAGGAAAAGCTAGAGAGGTGGTTTAGTGGATAGGCCACAGGATCGCTGATCCTAAGGTTGGGGGTTCTAGTCCCCGCAGGGTTGTCACTGTCCCCCCTAACTGGGTTATCAAAGGTGGGCCATATCTCTAACTGTGTATGGTGAGAGACATGTAAAAGAACCATTCCTGACTTTCGTAAAGAGTAGGCTGCAAAGCCGTCAGCGTGTTTCTGTCCCTTGCTAAAAGGGTTGTGACAGGAAGGGCAGCCGACGTAAAAACCCATGCCAAATCAAATGTGCGAATTCGATGATTCGCTGTGGCGACTCTCAAGAACGGGAAAAAGCCAAAAAGAAAAGAAGAAGACTCTGGAATAGGGAAATGGTGGCCTAGTGGTATAGGACGCTGGATCACTAATCTTAATGTTGGGGGTTAGAGTCCCACTCTCCACAAGGTTGTCACTGTCCTCTCAGTGCAGCCAACTGGGTTATCACAGGCCGGCCATGTTTCTCACTGTCTATAGTGTGAGGTTCACGTAAAAGAACCATTGCTGACTTTCGACAAGAGTAGCTGTATAGCCATCAGTGTGTTTCCGCCCTGCGGTGGCCTGGTGAGCTCTCCAGGGTGTATTCTGCCTTCGCCCGGAGTCGGCAGGGATAGGTGGCAGCCTCCCTGCAACCCTAATTAGGTTTAAGCAGTTACAGAAAATGAACTGATGATGAATATTCTGGAAGACATTATGACTCACCAGAGTGGTGCTTTTATCTCATGTACTCTTTATTGTATGTATTTTTGTATGAATATTTAGCATATAAAATGATTTCAGTGAATTTCACTGTATCTTTTCTGATAGTTTCATAGCTGGCAACACATACACACACACACACACACACACACACACACACACACACACACACACTCTTTGAACTTGAATAGGGTACAAGCTGAGAGATAGTGACACTTTTTCAATTGATTAGTTGTTGATGAGTTTTTTAAAAAGGTGCTGAAAAGTGTGATGAACAATAAAAACCAGCATGAAGCTGTGTCATAAACTACCTGTCGTGCAAGTCTTGAATCCCACCCATGCACACCTGAGTTTTACAGTGCCCATATTAAAAAAAAGTGTGTGTGTGTGTGTGTGTGTGTGTGTGTGTGTGTGTGTGTGTGTGTGTGTGTGTGCGTGCGTGCGTGCGTGTGTGTGTGTGTGTGTGTGTGTTACATTTATATCTTCTTATTCTTCTCCTTTTGGCTTTTCCCTTCAGGGGTTGTCACAGCGAATCATCTGCCTCCATCTCACCCTATCCTTTGCATCTTCTTCTCTTACACCAACTACCTTCATGTCCTCCTTCACCACACCCATGTCTCTTTGGTCTTCCTCTAGGCCTTCTGCCTGGTAGTTCCAACCTCAGCATCCTACTACCAATATAATCACTATCTCTCCTCTGTACATATCCAAACCATCTCAATCTCGCCTCTCTGACTTTGTCTCCAAAACGTCTTACATGTGCTGTCCCTCTGATGTGCTCATTCCTGATCCTATCCATCTTCGGTACTCCCAAAGAGAACCTCAACATTTTCATCTCTGCTACCTCCAGCTCTGCCTCCTGTCTTTTTGCCAGGGCCACTGTTTCTAAACCATACAACATCACTGGCCTTAACACCGTCTTGTACACTTTTCCTTTCATTCTTGCCGATACCCTCCTATCACACATTACACCGGACACTTTTCTTCAACCATTCCAACCTGCCTGCACACGCTTCTTCACCTCTTTTCCACACTCTCCACTGCTCTGGATTGTTGAGCCTAAGTACTTAAAATCCTCCACCTTCCTTATCTCTGCTCCCTGTAACCTCACCGTTCCTTTTGGGTCCTTGTCATTCATGCACATGTGTTCTGTCTTACTGAGGCTAACCTTCATTCCCCTCCTTTCCAGGGCATACCTCCACCTCTCTAGATTTTCCTGAACTTGTTCTCTGCTCTCACTGCATATCACAATGTCATCTGCAAACATCATAGTCCATGGGGAATCTTGTCTAACCTCGTCTCTCAGCCTTTCCATCACCATAGAAAACAAGAAGGGGCTGAGAGCTGACCTTTGATGCAGTCCCACCTCCATCTTGAACTATTCTGTCACACCGACAGCACACCTCATCACTGTCTTACATCTCTCATACATGTCATGCACCACTTTAACATACTTCTCTGCCACTCCAGACTTCCTCATGCAATACCACAGTTCCTCTCTCGGCACCCTGTAATATGCTTTCTCCGGATACACAAAGGCACAATGCAGCTCCGTCTGACCTTCTCTGTACTTCTCTATTAACATCCTCAAAGCAAACACTGCATCTGTGGTGCTCTTTCTTGGCATGAAACCAAACTGTTGTTCACAAATGCTGACCTGTGCCATTAGTCTAGCTGCCACTATTCTTTCCCATAACTTCATCATATGGCTCATCAACTTTATCCCTCCGTAGTTGCGCCAACTCTGCACATCTCCCTTGTTCTTAAAAATGGACACCAGCACACTTCTCCATTCCTCTGGCATCCTCTCACTGTCTAAGACCTTGTTGAATGTTCTTGTCAGGAAATCTATTGCGACCTCTATTAGACACTTTCATACCTCCACCGGTATGTCATCAGGACCAACTGCCTTTCCATTGTCTTCTGCTCTGTCTTTGCCTTCTTCACCTTCCTCACCGTCAGCATCATCCTGCACACCACCATCCTATGCTGTTTGGCATCACTCTCACCCACTACTACTTTGCAGTCACTGACTTCCTTCAAATTACATTGCCTACCGCTTTGATAAGTCACCCTCTGGTCCTGTGTCTTCTGGAAGAAAGTATTCACCACAGCCATTTCCATCATTTTTGCAAAATCTACCAACATCTGTCCTTCTGCGTTCCTGTGCTGGATACCAAACCTGCCCATTACTTCCTCGTCCCCTCTGTTTCCTGCACCAACATGTCCATTGAAGTCTGCCCCAATGACCACTCTTTCACCTCTGGGGGTACTCTGCATCACTTCATCTAACTCACTCCAAAATCTCTCCTTCTCTTCTAGCTCATATCCTGCCTGTGGGGCATAAGTACTAACAACAAGCAGGTTGTTAACAACTTTTACTTACATTACCTCACTTGTTCAGTGCTGACATTTTCATGGAAACACAAATATTTGTTGAGGGCTCAATCCATGCCAATTCATCAAAAGGTCACCAGCTGACCCCCTCAGAATTAACAGATTTTTTTTTTTTCACATGAGGCTATACATCCCTTATCTTATTGTGGTGGAGGGTCGGCGTGTCCTAATGATCCTAGGAGCTATGTTGTCAGGGCCATTAAGCCTCTGGTAGGGTCACCCAAGGCAAACAGGTCCTTGGTGAAGGTCCAGATGAAGCATGTCTCCCCTGCCCAGACACGGGTTACCAAGGTCCTCCCGTGAAGCCAGGGCTCGCGAATCAACTCAAAGGCGAGCGCCTGGTGGTCAGGCTTCTGCCCATGGAGCCCGGCTCGGCCCATCCCAGAAAGGTGACATGGGTCTGCCCTCCCATGGACCCACCACCTGTGGAAGGGGCTATAGGGGTCGGGTGTAGTATGAGTTAAGAGGCAGCCGAAGGTATGGGTTCTGTTACACCGATCCTCAGCTACTGACTCTGACTCTTGGGACATGGAATGTCACCTCTCTGTTGGGGAAGGAGACTGAACTGTTGTGTGAGGTGGAGAGACACCGACTAGATATAGTCAAACTCACCTCAACGCATGGCTTGGGCTCTGGAACCACCTATCTCGAAAGCGGCTGGACCTTATTCCATTCTGGAGTTGCTCATAGGAAGAGGCGACGAGCCAGCATGGGCATCCTTATTGCCGCTCATCTCGGTGCACAGATGTTGGGTTTCGCCCAGGTTTAATTGGTAGCTTCCCTCCGCCTTTGGGTGGGGGGACATGTCCTGACTGTTGTTTGTGCTAATATGCCAAAGGACAGTTCAGAGTACTCACCTTTCTTGGAGTATTTAGGGGGGCTGTGTTGGAGAACGCTCCTTCTGGGGACTCCCTCTTTGTCCTGGGAGACTTCAACATCCATGTGTGCAGTGATAGAGTGACCTAAAAGCGTGTGATTGGGAGATACGGCCTCTCCAGTCTGAACGCAAATGGTGTTTCATTGTTGGACCTCTGTGCTTGTCATGGATTGTCCATCACAAACACGATGTATAAACATAAGGGTGTCCATAAGTGCACTTGGCACCAGGACACCCTAGGCCATAGTTCGATGATCAACTTTGTAGTCAACTTGCTGTGGAAAGCATCCTCCAGGTCTTGAATGAGGTCCCAAGGTCCTTACACAAGTGGAGGAGTTAAAGTATCTCGGAGTTTTGTTCACGAGTGAGGGAAGGATGGAGTGGGAGATCAACAGGCAGATTGTTGCAGCCTTTGCTGTAAAGCCAAGCTTGCACCGGTCCATTGTGTTGAAGAGGGAGCTGAGGCACAAAGCAAAGCTCTCAATTTACCAGTTGATCTACATTCCAACCCTCACACCTAGGGTCACAAGCTTTGGGTAGTGACCAAAAGAACAAGATCATGAATGCAAGCCGCTGAAATGAGCTTCCTTCACCGGGTGGCAGAGCCCCCATAAGAAATGGGGTGAGAAGCTTAGTCATCAGGGAGGAGCTGGAGTAGAACCGCTGCTCCTCTGCATTGAGAGGGGCCAGTTGAACTAGCTGGGGTATGTGGTTAGAATGCCTCCAGACCACCTCCCTGGTGTGGTATGTAAAACTGGGAAGAGAACCCGGGGTCAACCCAGGGAATTATGTTTCTCGACTAGTCTGTGAACGCCTTGTGTCCGTGTGTGGTCAACCCACAGAAGAGCTGGAGGAAGTGGCTGGGGAGAGGGACGTCCGGATCTCATTGCTTAGACTGCTGCCCCCACACCCTGACCCCGGATTCAGTGGATGATGATGTAGCCATATATGTTTCTAGCGACCATGCAAAAGATTCACTTTCAATTCATAATTTAGAATACACCATGGACAGCTGGCAAAGCCACTGCAGAGCACAAGCTAGAATTAAGTGAAGTTATAAGAACCCTTCTAAAAATATTAACCAACTTTGAATTTTTGTCCTCATAACACACCTCAGAAAACAAGACATTTCTGGCTACAGAGCTTTCTGATGTAATTTCATTTTTCATATTTCATGTCCTAGCAAGCAATACCTTTATTTACATTATGATTTTTGATATGGAAATTTCCTGACATTCTTGGTCTGTGGCTGCATGATTTTGCCTTGTACAGTACTGCTGCTGTAGTATTGGCTGAATGCATAACTGGGTAAATGTGAACAACTACATGACTGAACTGCACAAATCATGAAGTAGTGATTGGTACATCCCCTTCACAGCAAGAAGGTCCTGGATTAGAGTCAAGGGCACAGTGAAGGCATTTCTGGATGGTGGAGTTTCCATGTTCTCCCTGTGCTTGCATGGGTTTCCTCCGGATACCTTGGTTTCCTTCCAGAGTCTTAAGACATGGACATAAGGATAATTTGTTGCTTTAAATTACCTCTAGGTGTCAGTGTGAATGACTATTTTTGTTGGCCTTGTGATGGACTAGTGAGCTTTCCAGAGTGTGCCCCACCTGAAACCCAGTGTCAAGTGAAATAGGCTCCACCCTCCCCCTAACTCGAGTAGGATTAAACAGTTCAGTATTAATAAAATGAAATGAACAAACTATGGTAAAATATGGAGTAAAGTTTTTGCAGTACAACACCGACAGGAGTAGGGCAGTTTGATTATTTCACACACAAACCTTAACAAAAGCGTGACATCTGAAACCACTTTATTTTTCCTGTGAGGCTGGTTCTTCTTCCGAGGTCACACAGATCAGTAGAGGTTTGTTATCACTGTTCTGGGCTTCTACACATTGTTATCTCTGACTCGACTGGTTCCTGTGCCTATTTTTCTAACACAGTAGTGCAATTCAAAACCACATGGAACGGATCGTGTCATTGTTTTATTCTTAAAACTTAATCCTGTGCCTTTCTGTTAAGTTTGTTTGTTTTGTATTGAATCTGTGAAAAGATATAAAGGACACATTGTTAAAAATACAGACACCTGACACCCACATGTGCTTCTTGAACACCCATTCCAAAGGTTGTCATCCCTTTGCTGCTACAACAGCATCCGCTCTCTCCTCCAGCTGTAGCAATGATCTTGTGCATTTTTGTATCCAGTCAGCCATAACAGTATTTATGAAGTCAGATATTCATGTTCGAAAAGGTAGTTTGCCGTGAAGTTGATGTTCCAGTTTATACCAGTTGCGTGTTTAGTGGGGTTGAGCACAGTGGCTTTGTCCTTGTCCATATGAAGCAACTTCCAGTGAAAGATAAAATGTGATGCTATGCCACATTCAGCATGTATGATGTTCAGGTGTCTGCATATTTTTGGACAAACTCCCCCCATTTTCTCCCCTGAATTTTGTCATATCCAATTCGCAGCCATCAAGTATTACTTTCTCTGTCACACAACCACCACCATCCAGTAAGGGGCGCAAGTATGCACATGCCCTCTCTGTGACATGTGATGCTATCATCCACCTCTTTTGGTGGATCCACCATCAAACTACTGTGTATGAGTATTTAGCGGCCGCCTAAAACACTCTGAGGGAAACACGCTGTGAGAGACTGGCCAATTTGCTCTTATTGACTCCCAGTCACAGATGGCAGGATTCAAACTCATGATCACTAGATTGATAGTCACATACCTTGTTGATGTACCACTCGGGAGTAATACATCTTGTACCATTGGTTTTACTTATGCAAACAAGAACTTAATGAGACTCAAGACACACCATCACATGTCCACATACAGTAAATGCTTGTATGTATTTTCTTTATTTACTACTTAAATATCATCATGGATCACATGGTATCTCCAATATCCACTCTTGTAATTTAACTCATATATTTAGAGTTATAGAGATAGGTCTACCAATCCAAATGTTAAAATTATTTTCAAAAATCATTGGCTAGGTGTGATTAATATGCTGATGTTTTGAAAAAAAAAAGAGTATTTTTGCCATGTAGACATGTTTGGTAGAAGACTTACTATTACAATGGATTTCTAATGATGGTGAATAGTGCACAAGCAGGATTCACTTATTACGTTCCTCGAACTGCTCCACTTCACTTGATTCATCCACCACTTTACCGTTGACCATAGTCTGAGTGACTACCTTTACAATCTTGCGTGTTTTTACCTCAGGCACTTCTTCAAGAGAACATACAAGCTTTGTTATTTATGTAGTCTGGCATAAGAACAAGAATAAAGCAAATTTGTTTTCATTTTTTTTCATAATGTCATAAGAAATGCTTTATGACTTACTTTTGGGTGTCGGGGTCTCTTTTATTCTAAAACAGAAATACACACAAAGTCAAGGGTGATTTCTTTTTTACTAACATCTCCTGACATAAAGTTTATTTTTTTATACTTACACCTCCTCTCCTTCCAATAACCTTCTGTAGGTGGCAATCTCCAGCTCCAGGTTCTGTTTGACCCGCAGTAGCTGTTCATAGTCGGTTTTGGTGCGCTGCATGTCCAAACGTAGTTGTGAGAGTTCATCTTCTAGTTGCGTCAGTGTTCCTTGTATGTGCTCCATCTCAAGGGTGTATTTTTGATTTGTTTCTCCAAGGTTCCCCTCCAGAACACTAACCTAAAAGGGCCACATAATATGACACATTCAAATGGTTGTGCGATAAATTACATTTACGGCATTTGGCCGACATTTTTATCCAGAATGACTTCGATAACATATAACTTATGACTTAACTATGTAACTGAGCAGTAATGGTACTTGAATCCTTGACCTTGTGATAAATAACCCAAAGCCTTACCCACTAAGCTATTACTGCAATATCACAGTGTAAAATTGTGATGGGTGTTATTGAAGTCCAAGTTATTTCCATAAATTGACATTTACATCACTACATTAACATCAACAAACTATCAGTCTTTTCTATCATATGAGCTGTCAGCATGTTTAGCATTTCATTCATTGTTTAGTAATACAGTACATCGTGCCAGGGTAAACAGAGTTAATTACAGTCTGTGTACACATCAAGGCAAACAGCAGATGCAGTAGCCTCTTCCTTCCTGAACAGCTAAATAAAGTAGCCAGTGTTCTGACATATCATGTGACTGAATGGCAACAGCTTTAAAAAAAAAAAAAAAAGACCTCAAATAACAGTTGGGTATTTTGTGAGAGAAAAGCCCAAAACTGCAACATTCTTTTGACGTACGTATCACCAACGCTCTTTCTGCGGTAAACAAATACCTGTTTGCGCAGGCTGTCCAGCTCCACCTCAAGCCCCTGTAAGAAGCGACGTCTCTCACTAAGCTCATTTTGAGCAGACCGTAGGGCTTCATTACTCTCTTTCACCTCTGACTGCACTGTCTCCAGCTGAAATACACACAAACTCTGATCACTGTACATGAATAAATGAGAGGCTTGTATCTGTAATCTTTAGGTTCAGATGATCAAAAAAATGTTCATGGATTCCTACTAACCTTTTTTAGGTACCACATTTCAGCATCCTCCTTGTTTTTGCGAGAAATGCCCTCATACTGGGTTCTCAGTTCAGCCATGACAACTTCTAAGTCTGGTCCCTGCGGTGCATCCACCTCTACATTCACCTGCTCATTAGCCAAACGGGCCTTAAGTGTGCTCATGTCCTACACAGAGGATTTTTAGTGACTACTTGTTTTTTAAATTATTAAGTAACAGCATATTTACAATGTTGTACTTTGCTAATCAAAACCCTTTTGAATTACTGAACTCTATTTAGATGCACCTGTAGATCAGGATGTAAAATACAAGACAAAACAGGAACAGTACACAGCCAAATGACACAACTGTACCAGACAAGATCAGCATGCAAAACTAAAATTATGACCATTAGCACTCAGTCAATATTATGTGTAAGGGAGTGGTTTTTAAAACCCCAAGAACTGCAACACACAAGCCTGCATGTGACGTACTACTAAACACCTGTGCTATGTAAATTGAAAAAAAAGGAGATAATATGGCTACATAGATAAGATGTCAAGCAAGACTTATACATTGATAAAATCTTAGGGATCTCAATTTATTTCCAAAGACAAAAGTAAACAGTAAAATTAATGCCTGTGTACTGTATGCATATATTCCTCAATCAAAAATGTGTTCTAATCAGCTGCTTTATCCCTGCTAGATTGATAAACATGATAATTAAATAACTCTAAGAGGTTTTAGTTAACTTTTGGATGGAAAAATACAATACCAATAAAAATATAAAATAATTATGTGCTGTGGAATATAATGCCCTTTGATGTTTATGCCATTTTGGATGTGTATGAACTAAGTATTAAGTGTACAGTTGGGAAGGCAACACACCCACCTGTCTAAACACACCCACCTTTTAGGTCCAGAGTTTCATCTCACACACTCTGTCTCTATGTGTATATGTGTGTGTGTGTGTGTGTGTGTGTGTGTGTGTATTTGTCTCTCTAGCACCAATAGTTACATTGGGTGTTCCCATTTACAATAGACTCATATTTTCATGGTTGTCTCATGTGCACACATTACACACAAACTGCATACAGAGGTAAAACAGTGACCATTCCGAAAAAAAAATCTATCTATCTATCTATCTATCTACCTAGTGCCTGAGTCGTAGGACGACCATTGGCGACCCACCATGAAGGATAACGCCCTGGTTATCATCTTCATGGAGGTTTTCTTGGCAGGATTAGTGCAGTGGTTTGCCATTGCCTTCTGCACGATGCGAACCTTTTAGAACGGCCAATTAACCTACTGTGCATGTCTTTGGATTGTGGGAGGAAACCGGACCACCCAGAGGAAACCCACGCAAGCACAGGGAGAACATGCAAACTCCACACAGAAACGCCCAGGCCGGGAATCGAACCCAGGCCTTCTTGCTGTGAGGCGGACGTGCTAACCACTACGCCACCGTGCCACCCAATAAATAAATAAATAAATACAATAATATATTTGTGCTTATTTTACACTTCCAGTAAACATTGTGGAGTTTTTATAACTGCTGTACATCCAATCATTTTAAGGTCAAAACTTACCTCTTCATGATTTTTCTTAAGAAAATATAGCTCCTCTTTTAGACTCTCCAGATCCCCTCGTAGGGTCGTGATGATCTGGTCATGCTCTTGTTTAGCTCTGCGTAAAGCAACACAGTCCCTTTCCACTGACTGACACAGAGCAGCCTCTGTCTCCCATCTGTGTAAGTGGAATACAGAAGTGCAAATATTAAACATAAACATATATAAAAAGGGATGTCTCTAATCTCCAAGTATCTCCATTCTCATTGATGTAGTACTCACTTAATGCGAAAGTCATCTGCAGCCAGCCTGGCATTGTCAATTTCCAACATAATTCGAGCATTCTCAAGTGTCTTTTTTCTTACCTAAACAGCCAAGAAGCAACATTTCCACATACTGATATATAATCATAATCTAAACACTAATACCAATACTGTATTCTTTTTAAAGGGCAACATTAATTTGGGTAAAAAAACAAAAACAAACAAACAAAAAAACCTGTCCGAACCTCCTGCCCAATAGCATGAGCCTGTGCCATCATGCCTTCTATGTCATGACCCTTGGGCATCCTGTCCAGCATGAATTGCTTGATCTTCAGCTCAAGGTCAGTATTGGATTTTTCCAGTGACCGCACCTTGCCAAGATAGCTGGCCAGTCGATCATTGAGCCCTTGCATTGTCTCTTTCTCACTGGTCCCATTCAGAGGAAGGTTGCTCAGGTAGTTTAAGCCATTGCCCACAGACATGGAACGGGAGAGTGAGAGTGTGCTTGCTGAAGATAGTAAAGGGGCTTTAGAGCGGCTCCGAATGCTGCTGTCTCGCAACGAGGAGCTTGAGAAAGAAGGCTGACGGGATGCAGAGTACGTATGCACGGAGATGTTGGTGGTCATGATCGGCAGTGATGGACAGAAAAATGTGTCTGTATCACAATATGTCAGGTAACTGTAAAATAAAAATAAAAAAGGTGAATATGTCACAGTTATGAGATAACTGAATGACAAATTAAACCAGTAGTGCAGTAAAAAGATTTTAAATAAACAAAGTTACTCTACAGCTCTTCATACTAAACACTATGTCAGTATAGCTTTTTTTTTTTTTTTTTTTTTTTTTTTTTTTTTTTTTGCATATTCATAAAATTCACCTAAAAGGAGTATACCATAAGTGTAGAGCAATAAAAAAAAGTTAATTCTAGTGGAGAGAAAAAGGACAATTAAATAAGGTCTTTTACTTACATGGAGGCTTTTCTAATAATGAACACAATCTGTGTTAGATTTCGACCCTCTTGACTGGAGTGTAGTTTATATGTGTGGTTGCTTAGGTGAGGCAGGACATTTGTCCTGGAGTCCTTCCTGGATTCTAATTTGCTGGAATGCTCTGTGGCTAACCAATCAGTTTAGTCCATGGCTTGCATGCTGGTTGTAGTTAGTGGAAAATGCATAAATTCAGGAAACAAACTTCAAAACAATCTAATATTTATAGAAAACAATCGCTCATCACTTCTGCCACAGTTGAGTAAAAAACAATGACAGAAATTCCAAAATGAAGTTTTATTACAGGAACTGCAGGCTTGTTTCATTTGAAAGAAATGCCTAAATGTCTCTTAGACGTCTTCATGTAATGCATACATAAATGAATGTAATTCATTAAATCCTTTGGAATGGAAAAACTGATGCTGAAATAGTAAACAAATACAAATATTGACACTGGAAACTTTGCTCAAAGACAATGAGCAACTGAAATTAACGCTTGCCACCCTGTCATCATTACAGAGTGTACAGACTCCATTTCTGGTCATTCTCACATGTTCTATGATTACAGAAACCCCATTAGTCAGCCTTGCACAACCAGTTTAGCATTCTGTTAGTTTCGTCTTAATTCTCTAGTCTAGTTATAGACAAAATGACACCACTGAAAAGTGTACTTGAACCTGAAACTGCAGAACTGTTTCTCATAATGGGTTTTACCTTTAAAGGGCCACCGATTAGGACAAAGCCCAAACAATAAGTATGCCTCGGGGACAGAAAGGCAAAACTCCTGAGAAATTGGCTGATGTCTGGAAAATTGAATCTGTTCTTTATTATGCTACACATAACTCCGCAACAATCCTCTTTAGTCCCAGACTGGAAAATATGAATAAATTAGGCCAAAGATGAATGAACGATATCAAATAAAGATTTAAAATATTAAATAAAGTTCATCATTTGACACTAATTTTATTTATAAATAATTTTTTTATTGGTTGCTGTAAAGAAAAGAGAAAGAGAAGTCAGAAGATAGTGACAACAATATGCTTTTTTTAAAAAATTATTATTATTTTTATTGCATTTACAGCCTTTCATGCATGGACATTTCTCTGTGTAGTGTTCTGCCTGAGCATGCACAGGTTTCCTCTGGGTACTCTGGTTTTCTCCCAAGACATGCACATATTCTCAATTGCGCCTAAAATGTAAGTGTGATAATGGTGCTGGATCACTGATCCTAAAGTTGGGGGTTTAAGCCCCACTCTCAACGAGTTGTCACTGTCCCCTCAGTGCAGCTAACTGGGTTATCAAAGGCCGGCCATGTCTCTCATTGTCTAAGGTGTGATGCTGTAAAACAACCATCGCTGACTTTCGAGTAGCTGCAAAGCTGTCAACGTGTTTCCACTCTGCGATGGCCTGGTGAGATTTTCCAGGGTGTACTCTGCCCTTGCCTGGAGTTGGCTGGGATGGGCACCAGCGTCCCCGTGACTCTAATTAGGATTAAGCGGTTATAGAAAATGAATGATTGTAAATGGTTGTGTGTGTTTTGACCCTGCAATGTTATGGCATACTATTCAGCATGCACCCCATCTTTGACTGGGATGGCTGAATTGGCTGGGATGGGCTCCAGCCTCTTCAAAACTCTAATTAAAAATAAAACAGTTCTTTAATGTAAAAAGTAGATATTTTGCATATTGTATTAGCACCATCATGTGGGAGAAAAGAAGAATTGCACACGCATACTACTATCATATAATCATTACCTTACAGCACAGTGATGTAATGGTTAGCATGTTCACCTCAGCAAGAAAGTCCCGGGTTCATTCTCCGGGCGTGGAGCGTTTCTGTGTGGAGTTTGCATATTCTGCCCATGCTTGTGAAGGTTTCCTCTGGATATTCTGTTTTTTTTTCTCCCCACAAGACATGTACAGAAGGCTGATTGGCGGGTGCAAATTGCCACTAGGTGTGAAAATGAGTGTGAACTGTTCTATGTGTGTTGACCCTGAAATGGCCTGGTGAGCTTGTCAGGGTGTACCCCACCTTCTCCCAGAGTCAGCTGAGATGGGTACCGGCCTCCATGCAACCCTAATTAGGATTAAACGACATAGAAAATGAATGGATGAATGTCTGAATTATTTTAATTCAGTGGCAGAACTATTAACAAACATCAGAAATAGAGTGAACTAAATTATTCATTACACTCAATTAGTTTCACCCTGATAGAATGTTCGGTCATCTGTCATGGTTATTGACACTCTTAAAAATAAAGTTTTAATAGACATGGTGGTCCTACATATCAAAATAATTTTTCAGAAAAAAGGTATAAAAATACAACTGACAACGTGGCAAATAAAACTGTATATTAAACTGAAATATTTTGGCAGTGCACACAAAAAAGTTTTTTTTCCAGCACAAAAAAGGTTCAAGGAGTAGTTAAAGTTTAAAAGATCTTTCACAAAGACAATACCATGCATTCAAGATCTTTAGAGATTAAAACCTACTGGAAACCCAGGCAGGACAACTTGTACAAACAAAACATAACACATGAGCATGAAATGTTTGGCGCAATGAAATGTGGCACAGAAAATCTGTTCAAAAGAAATAATCCAAACAAATGTATTCATAATAAATTAACATATTTCAGATTAACTTGTTTTACTCTGCAATGGATTGTAAACTGCCCAGGGTGTACTCTGCACTTGCCCAGAGTTGACTGAGATGGGCGCCAGCCTCCCCGTGATCCTAATTAGGATGAAGCGGTTCAGAAATATGATGATGATCTGTTGGGTCATCTGGGTCTGGTATACATGCATTAACAGGACTTTTGAAAGTGCGATCACAAGAATGGAGCTTTCACATCCATATATAAATTTTAATTATCCGAAATTTGAATTTTTTGATTAATGAGATTAATAAGCGTGGCTGAAGGTAGCTAATCCTCCTGTACTACCAACTCATTCTAACAGAAATGGCCTTCAATAGCTTCTTCACTGGAGGGTACAATAAAAAATGAATTCAAATTAGGGGTAATTTGGAGGGGAGGGAGGGGGGTGATGTAATGAAAATACTGCAATAGATATAACTCAATATTTTCCCCACTTTTTTGTAATGCTGTTCACACAATACAAGTTCATAAGCTTAATTGTTGTACTGCTGTTTAGCAGTCCCACCAGCATGACTAACTTTCACTTCTTCTTTTTTTCCTTTCGGCTTTCTCCCCTTTTTTTTCAGGGGCCGCCACAGTGAATCATCTGATTCACATGTTTGATTTGGCGTAGGTTTTTACCTCGGACGCCCCTCCTGACACAACCCTTTACCAAGGGGCAGAAACATGCTAATGGATGTGCAGCTACTCTTTACTGAAGTCAGTAATGGTTCTTTTACATGAACTTTTCACCATAGTCAGTGACAGACATGGCCGACCTTTGATAACCCCCACGATACCCCCAAAAGCTTTAAAAAAGCCCCATTTTATGTCCTTCTGATACTGTTTCTAATGCAAAAGAATCAAGAAGTAAGCGCTCTTTGTAAGAACAGAGTCTATATTTGTGCTCCAGAATCATTACAATTAGGTCTGTAAGTATTCAAGGAGTATCGAAGTTTTTCCTTTTGCTTCTGTGCACCACCTCAGTAGATTTTAAACATATCAGTGAAGATGTAGTTAAAGTATAGATTTTCAGTCGTAAATTAAAAGATTTACCCAAAACTTTTTTATTTTTAGAAACTAGAGCCAGGGGACTTGGTGTCTCAGAGGTTGGCAGTGGTGTCTCGCAGTGCAAAGGTTAGGGTTGTGAATCTTGGCCAAGCGCCTCTCAGTACAGTGTGTTCACTTGTTATCCATGTGCTTGTGTGCATTTTCTCAGTAGTGATAAAGTCACCACCTCGATGAGAAGGTGCAATTTTTTCTATTCTCAGAACTCAAGTGACATTACAGAACCATGTTTAGACTGAGAATAATGTCAGGCAACAGCATAATCCACATTGTGAGTGAGAATAGTTGTCTTATGTTCAGATATATGAAGCTTTAAAGCTTATTGTTATTTGACCAACATAAACAAGACCACAAGAACTTTTAATAATGTAAATAACATGTGAACTGCTGCAATTCATAAATGAATTAATACCATTTTTACCAGTATGTGGATGTGTGAAGTACTTGCTATCTGGTGAGTTTAAGCACAGAGTACTGAAACATAACGGTCGATTGGACAACCAGTAGACTGAGCAATGAGGTTTCTTAGTATCCGAGTGGACTAAAGATCACTTTTAAAGGCATTCCAGTGTTGATGAATCACACTTTTAACCCTTTTTGCCACAGCAGAGAAGTCTGTAGAAAAAGTGATCCGTGAGGAAGTAAGGGCATCTCTAAATTTTTGAGCCAATAGAGATTCCCGCTCTGTATGAAGGGCCCTTTGATAGCCAGAAGAAATAAATGAATCAGAGTAATCTCTGCCGAAAACGCTCATTCATTTCAACAGCTTTACATTGGAAATCTGGAACTGTACTATAGTTTCTTCACAATCTTAAGAATTGACCAATAAAAATATTACTAATGAGATGTTTAGGATGATTATTGTCAGCTCTTAAAAGTGTGTTTCTGCTAAAATGTTTGCAATAAATCGGGGTCTCAATGCCATTATTGGTTCCCTTATGGAGTGTAAGGTCACGAAAATGGACAAAGGCATCATGCTGTTCCATTGTAAAGGACAGATAACTGGTAGAAGCATTGATATACAACCCCTGGCAAAAAATATGGAATCACCACTCTCGGAGGATGTTCATTCAGTTGAAAGCAGATCACAGACATGTCACAAAACTAAAGTCATTTCAAACGGCAAATTTCTGGCTTTAAGAAGCACTAAAAAATCAAGAAAATAATGTGGTAGTCAGTAACAGTTACTTTTTAGACCAAGCAGGGGAATAAATTATGGAATCACTCAACTTTGAGGAAAAAATATGGAATCACCTGTAACATTTCCATTCCCAAATCTAACACCCGCATCAGATTAGATCTGATACAGTTAAACAGGAGTGATCACACCTTGCAGAGCTGTTGCACCAAGTGAACTGACATGAATCATGGCTTCAACAGGAGAGATTGTCAATTGAAACAAAGGAGAGATTATCAACACATGTACAAGCAAGATGGGTACTAGCCTCATTAGATGACACTATTACATGGGCAAGAATGAAGTTTAAGCCGAGGAAATCAAGATGCTTAATACTGAAAAAAGGTAGAATCAACCAGCAGGTCAAACTAAAGGTGCAGAGTGAAGAAATCCCTAGTATAGTAGGAAATCCGATCAAGTGTCTAGGGAAGTGGTTTGATGCAACTTTGAAAGATACGAACCAGTCAAAAGACATTCAACCAACAGTAAAAGGATGGCTTAGAGTAGTAGATGGAAGTAAACTGCCAGGGAAATATAAGGCTTGGATTTACCAGCATGGAATCTTACCCAGGCTGATGTGGCTGCTACTGATCTATGAGATAGCGATGACGCATGTAGAATCAATAGAGAAGACAGTCAGCAGCTTTGTTAGAAGATGGTTAGGGGTTCCACCAAGCTTTACATCAATTGGTTTATACAGTAAGACAGCACAGTTACAATTACCACTATCATCAGTAATTGAAGAGTTTAAGGTAACAAAATGCAGGACAGTACTAACATTAAGGGACTCGAAAGACCAGAAAGTTCAAGAGGCAGGGGTACAGACAAGGTCTGGAAGGAAATGGTCAGCAGCAGCAGCAGTAGATCAGGCAGAGAGTATACTAGAGCTAAGAGACAAGATCGGTAACACTTGTAGAGGGCGGCAAGGAATTGGTACATCACACTTCCAACAATGGAACAAGGCAGATAGGACAGAGAAAAGAAGCATGGTTCAGGAAGAAGTGAGAAGAGAGGTGGAGGAAGCAAGGATATCACGTGCAGTAGAACTAGGAAAGCAAGGAGCTTGGACGAGATGGGAGCTACCACAACGTAAGATCACGTGGTCAGACCTCTGGAAGATGGCCCAATTCAGAATATCTTTCCTGTTAAGATCAGTATATGACACTTTACCCTCACCAGCAAATCTTTTTCAGTGGGGACTCGCACAGGATCCAGCATGTAAGTTATGTGGGAAGAGAGGAACCATGGCTCACATATTATCGGGATGCATAGTGGCCTTGAAGCAAGGACGGTATAGATGGAGACATGACAGGGTATTAGAGAAGCTAGCAGACATAGTAGAGAAGGAAAGAACCAGGAAACGAACAACAAAGAAGAAGCAGGAAATAATACAGTTTGTCAAAGAAGGAGCTAAAACCCCAGCAAGGACCAACGCTGGACAGAAGCCATCGGTGCTCGACGCTGGTAGGGACTGGGAACTTAGAGTGGACTTGAGGAGGAAGCTAGTTTTCCCAGACATTGTTACAACAACTCTGAGACCAGACATGGTTTTGTGGTCAACTCAGGTGAAGACTCTTATAGCAATAGAACTGACTGTACCATGGGAGGAGAACTGTGACGAAGCCAATGAGAGGAAATCACTGAAGTATGCAGATCTGATAGAAGAATGCAGACAAAAGGGTTGGAAGGTGTCACTGTTTCCAGTTGAGATCGGGTGCAGAGGGTTCCCGGCACAATCAGTGTGGAAGTTGATGACAGCACTAGGAACAACATCATCATTACGGAAATACGCAGTGAGGCAGTTAGCTGAGGCAGCAGAAAAGGCATCATGCTGGGTATGGCATCGACGAGATGAGCTGAACTGGACGCCTGGAAGCGAGTAGTGGTTTGTCCACCATTACTGACCCGCCAACTGGAGGATGTCATGGTTTAGGGTCGAAACATCCGAGGAAAGTTGGAGACCATCTGATGACAATTCCAGGCAGAGAGTGTGGCGAATCAAGTCGGGCATTGACAGTATGCCTTGACTTTCATGCAGAATACCATCATCTGTAAGTTAATTTATTCAAACTTCTTAAAGAAGGTAAATCATCCCTCACTGTTGTGAAACATCTTTTGTTCTCTGTGTTCTCTTGTCCGAATGAGTGTTTTTTTTTGTTTTGTTTTGCACGTTTAGCTCTATTGGCTTCCGTATTGACCGACATTTTTAAACAATAAAATTTGTGCAAAGTCTTCTTCTTCTTTTCCTTTCAGGTGTTATCTTCAGGGGTCGCCACAACAAATCACCTGCCTCCATCTCACCCTATCCTCTGCATCTTCTTCGCTTACACTAACTACCTTCATCTCCTCCTTCACCACATCCATAAATCTTCTCTTTGGTCTTCCTCTAGGCCTTCTGCCTGGTAGTTCCAACCTCAGCATCCGACGACCAATATATTCACTATCTCTCCTCTGTACATGTCAAAACCATCTCAATCTAGCCTCTCTGACTTTGTCTCCAAAACGTCTTACGTGTGGTGTCCCTCTGATGTACTCATTCCTGATCCTATCCATCCTCGTTACTCCCAAAGAGAACCTCAACATTTTCATCTCTGCTACCTCCAGCTCTGCCTCCTGTCTTTTCTCCAGGGCCACTGTTTCTAAACCATACAACATCGCTGGCCTCAACACTGTCTTGTACACTTTTACTTTCATTCTTGCCGATACCTTCCTATCACACATCGTACCGGACACTTTTCTCCAACCATTCCAACCTGCCCTGCCTGCACACGCTTCTTCAGCTCTTTTCCACACTCTCTATTGTTCTGGATTGTTGAGCCTAAGTACTGAAAATCCTCCACCTTCTTAATTTCTGCTCTCTGTAACCTCACCGTACCTCTTGGGTCCTTGTCGTTCACACACATGTATTCTGTCTTACTGAGGCTAATCTAAATTCCTCTCCTTTCCAAAGCACACCTCCACCTCTCTAGATTTTCCTGCACTTGTTCTCTGCTCTCACTACAGATCACAATGTCATCTGCGAACATCATAGTCCATGGGGAATCTTGTCTAACCTCGTCTTGTCCATCACCATAGCAAACAAGAAGGGGCTCAGAGCTGACCCTTGATGCAGTCCCACCTCCACCCTGAACTCTTCTGTCACACTGACAGCACACCTCACCACTGTCTTACATCTCTCATATATGTCCTGCACCACTCTAACATACTTCTCTGCCACTCCAGACTTCCTCATGCAATACCACAGTTCCTCCCTCGGCACCCTGTAATATGCTTTCTCCAGATCCACAAAGGCACAATGCAGCTCCCTCTGACCTTAGCTGTACTTTTCTATTAACATCCTCAAAGCAAACACTGCATCTGTGGTGCTCTTTCTTGGCATGAAACCAAACTGTTGTTCACAAATGCTGACCTGTGCCCTTAGTCTAGCTGCCACTATTCTTTCCCATAACTTCATCATATGGCTCATCAACTTTATCCCTCTGTAGTTGCGCCAACTCTGCACATCTCCCTTGTTCTTAAAAATGGGCACCAGCACACTTCTCCATTCCTCTGGCATCCTCTCACTCTATAAGACCTTGTTGAATGTTCTTGTCAGAAAATCTACTGCTACCTCTCCTAGACACTTCCATACTTCCACCAGCATGTCATCAGGACCAACTGCCTTTCCATTCTTCATCCTCTTTAATGCCTTCCTCACTTCACCCTTACTAATCTTTGTTACTTTTTGTTCCTCAACAGTTACCTCTTCTACTCTTTTCTCTCCCTCATTTTCCTTATTCATCAGCTTTTCAAAGTACTCTTTCCATCTTCCTAGCACACTTTTGTCATCAGTCAATACATTTCCCGCTCTGTCCTTAATCACTCTAACTTGCTGCACGTTCTTCCCATCTCTATTTCTCTGCTGTGGCAACCTGTATAAATCATTTTCTCCCTCCTACTGTCCAACCTTTCATACAAGTCATCATATGCCCTCTGTTTGGCCTTTGACACTGCTACTTTCGCCTTACGCCGTGTCTCCCTGTACTCCTGTTTACTCTCTTCGGTCCTCTCAATGTCCCACTTCTTCTTAGCTAACCTCTTTTTTGTACACACTCTTGAACTTCCTCATTCCATCATCAAGTCTCCTTATCTCCTCTCCTTCCAGATGACACACCAAGTACTCTCCTACCTGTTTTCATGATCACATTAGCTGTAGTTGTCCAGTCATCTGGAAGCACTTCCTGACCACCCAAAGCCTCTTTCAACTCCTCCTTGAAGACAACACAAAACGCTTCCTTTTTCAGCCTCCACCACTTTGTCTTCTGCTCTGCCTTTGCCTTCTTCACCTTCCCCACCATCAGCGTCATCCTGCACATCACCATCCTATGCTGTTTGGTAACACTCTCACCCACTACTACTTTACAGTCACTGACTTCCTTCAAGTTACATCACCTACAGAAGATGTAGTCTACCTGTGTGCTCCTACCTCAGCTTTTATAAGTAACCCTATGCTCCTGTCTCTACTGGAAGAAAGTATTCACCAAAGCCATGTCCATCCTTTTTGCAAAATCTACCAACATCTGTCCTCTGTTCCTGTCCTGGATACCAAACCTGCCCAATACTTCTTTGTCCCCTCTATTGCTTGCACCAACATGTCCATTGAAGTCTGCACCAATGACCACTCTTTCACCTCTGGGGGTACGCTGCATCACTTCATCTAACTCATTCTAGAATCTCTCCTTCTCTTCTAACTCACATCCTGCCTGCAGGGCATAAGCACTGACAACATTGAACATCACGCCTTCAATTTCTAACTTTAGACTCATCACTGTCTGACACTCTTTTCACTTCTCGAACATTCCTGACAAACTCCTCCTTCAAGATGACTCCTACTCCATTTCTCTTCCTATCCACACCATGAAAAAACAGCTTAAACCCTGCTCCTAAGTTTCAAGCCCTGTTACCTTTCCACCTGGTCTCCTGAACACACAGTATGTCCACCTTCCTCCTCTGCATCATGTCAGCCAGCTCTCTACCTTTTCCTGTCATTATTCCAACATTCAAAGTCCCTACTCTCAGTCCTAGACTAATGCATTTTCTCTTCTCTCTCTGCCTACGGATACGCCTCCCGCCTCTCCTTCTTTCACCAACAATAGTCCAATTTCCACCAGCACCCTTTTGGTTAACAGCACTGATGGCTGTCGTTGTTAACCTAGGCCTCGACCGATCCGGTATGGAATTCTTATTTTTGACTCACATGTTATATGTGGCATTTGTTTTACGCCGGATGCCTTTCCTGTCGCAACCCTCTGCAATTATCCGGGCTTGGGACCAGTGTGAGGATGAACACTGGCTTGTGCCTCCCCCTCATGGCTGCATTAATAATTTGTGCAAAGTAACTTAACATTTAATCTACGTCATGTCTTGTTGCATAGTATAACAATTTGACTAGAGCCAGACAGACTGATCGCTGTGTCTCAATGATTATTTTCTTTCCTCCATCTAGGAGCTAAACTACATGTGGCCACTGTAGTGTCTTATTGAGCTCAAAGTTAATCTGAACTAACTTTTTCTACCTCATGAAGTTTTCAGCTAGCTAAGATATCCAAGTTAGGTGTGTGTGTGTGTGTGTGTGTGTGTGTGTGTGTGTGTGATTGTAGCCACAATTTAAAGTATTTGTCCACAATTTAAATTAATGGGATTAATAAGTGTGACTGAAGGTCAGTCCTTCTGGACTGCTGGCTCATTCTAACAGAAATGGCCTCTTTATTAGATTTGTATTTATATGTAAAGCTATTCTGTGACATGTCAATTGTAAAACGAGCAATAAAAAAATAAAACTGAATTGAATCGAGTCCCATGGTCAATTATAAATTGTCCACAGGTGTAAATGATTGTATGTGTTATCTCTGCAATAGATGACCAGTTTGTTAAGGTTTGCCCCTATGGACCATGTACAAAGACTCCCAAAGCCAGCTGGGATTGGCTCCTACTTCCGCTGTGGCCTTGATGAATAAGCCGTACAGATAATGGAGGAAATTGCACGCAATTCTACCCTTAGTCACTCCTTTTTAAGAAGCTCAAAAGTAATTGGACACATCATGTCATGACCAGATGTTTAGCCTATCCCCTCATTATTTCATATAAAATTAAGCAGATACAGTGGATGTTACAGGTTACATGTCTACACACCCTCTTAAAATCCCAGGTTTTTGTAATGTATAAATTATTCCAGTCCTTACTTACAAAGTAGTTATCTGTGCAGACATGGCTAGCTACAATATGATAAACTGCGCAAGTGCCATATAGTGATAAAAAAAAAAAAAATGCTGGACTTTCTGTGGCATAATGGTGAGAACACATAAATCTGAATCACAGCAAAGAGGTTCTGGGTTTGAGTCTCAGGGTCAGTGGGGGCATTTCTCTATGGTCTTTGTATGCTCTCCCTGTGTTTGAGTGGTTTTTTTTGGGTACTCCAGACTAGATATTTGGTTCAGAGCCTCAGCTTCAAACAGCCCATCACTTGCTATAGGGACAACATATCATAAAGCAAAAAGCATTATGTGCAAGCAGAAATGTGTATATAATTTTACAGGTTGTGCATATTGTTTGGTCTTCCTCTGCCTTGTCACCAATCCTGTTGGTAATATTCATGGTCAGAATCTCAATGGGTAGGTGTTGGGAGAAAGGTATCCGGTATAGAAATTTCAGGATTGCATCACTACTTTTTGCAGAAGATATGATTCTGTTGGCTTCTTTAGTCTGTGACCTTTCAGCTGGGAAGAGGCCTCAGGGTAAACTTAGAACTTGCTGGAGGATTATATTTCCCATTTTGCCTGGGAATGACTCTGGACCCCTCAGTAGAACCTGGAGAGTGTCACTGGGGAGAGGGTCCACTGAATTTTCCTTCTAGACAAGGTGCCACCTTGACCTGACCTCAGATTCGTGTGTGTGTGTGTGTGTGTGTGTGTGTGTGTGTGTGTGTGTGTGTGTGTGTGTGTGTGTGTGTGTGTGTGTGTGTGTGTGTGTGTGTATGTGTGTTCGTAGGTGGTGGACAAATGGATAGAATTTCAAGAAAAAGAAGTAGGACTGCACAGAGAGTGAGACATTCCTTTTTTTTTAGATATAGTAAAAAATAAATATTGCTTATTTTGTTCTTAATTTCAGAAATTAAACCTAATTATATAAAATAATTGAATTTTGTATTAGGGATGCCATCATGCCTAGGTCCTTGATTTAATTCTGAGCTTGTGTGTTTTGTCTATCTTCCCATTTCTGGGTTGACATAACCGGTAGATAGATTAACATGGTCTCAGTTTGAATGTTGTGTGTATTATGCCCTGTAATGAACTGGTGTCCCAAGAGTGGTGTGATCCCCATTTACACCCAGAGTTCCTGGATCAGGCTCTAGAGATTCACCACAACCACAATAAAGTAATTACTGAAGATTAATCAATAATTGTTAGAAAATTATTTTTTAAATTTCTACTTAGTAATCTACAAAACATGGAGGCAACATGATTGCATAAAACATTTATAAACCACATTATTTATAAAAATGTGTTCGAGTTAAATTATCTGATAACACCATCATTTATCTCATTATTTATAATTGTATGATGAGCATTACTTAACAGTTATATTAGTTCCAATGCACTTTTTTTTAAAAAAACAAAAATAATAATTTAGATTTTGGAAAGGGTGAGGCCAAGCTAGACACTAGACAGCTGCTACTGCTTGTCTGAACATCTGAATTCTGCATGGGGCTCATAATTTCTGTTACAGACTAATTTATAAAGATTGAAAATAATTCTACATGAATACTTTGTACATTGCTTGTATTTTGTGGTAATTTCGAGTTCTATTTTTATGAGCTTTGGAGCTTTTAAACCAGGATGAGAACTAAACTGTATTATTCAATGCTTTTAGTAACACCACAGAGGAAAAGTCAGCATACCAAAAGGGTGTGAGTTGATCAACAATCAGCCTTTAACACAGGGCTCCTTAGTGGGTTCATTAATTAACCGTACCCTTTGTCACTGACCTACCAGAAGTTTATTTAAAGTCAAACTCTTAATTTATGCATTCATAAAGAAGTACACTATTTAAATAGAGGTGCACACATTCATTTAAGTACTGACTTTACCTGACTCCTCTTTTCCTGCAGACAGCACTCAACCATACCCTTGTTGCCACCGATGCCTTATGTTAACTTTTCTGGGCTCTGAGTCATCTAACATGGGAAACCAGACATTGAAAATGTGAAAATGGATGCCATGTGCTTGAAACACACTATATGGGATGGAGTTGTGTGTGCTTTTGGCCCTGGTAGCTTATGTGTACATTTCTGTCGGGATAGGATTGCTTTACATAAAAGTACAGTGGTACCTCGGTTCTCAACCACAATTCTTTCCAGATGGCTGGTCGAATTCCGATTTGGTTGAATTTCGAATCTATTTTCCTCATGACAAATAATGTAAATGGTCTTAATTTGTTCTGTCGTCTTTCAAACAGAAGTTTACAGTACCGTAACTCGTACCGTTGGTCCGCAAATTAAGTGAAAAATTATTGAACAGTACACTAAAATAAAAAACACAGCACAGTTAAAGCATAACAACAATAAAGATAAGAATTTTAACCTTTGTGGTGGTCAGCAGTTGGCATACGTAAAAGTTGGAGAGGGAGAGAGGAGGAGGATCCCCTTCCATAACAGCTTCAGGTAAATCAACGACTGCTCTTCAGGATGTCCCTTTCTTTTCTTGAAGAACATTTCTAACGTTTCTTGTTTCTGCCTTTTTTTTCAATACCTTACGGAAGTGGCGCATTGACTTCAACATTTAGGGTGTTCACAGCGCTGCTAGCTTTAGCTTTATCAGGGTGATACAGCTCAACAACTTCCGGACTTTCGGAAAGCGTGCATTTCCCCTCCCTCTCGGTCTTGTTTTTTCTCATCCAGTGTTTGAGAACCGAGGTACCACTGTACATAAAATTTGAAACATCCTTTCCAGGACACTGACACACAAGTCTACAATATAAAACCACCTTCTACACACAACACAAAAGCAAGGCTGTGGAAGAGAAGGGTACAGGTGCTGGACTGGCCTGCTTGCATTTCTGATCTATGGCTAATCGAGAATATATAGCAGATTTTTAAACGAACTTGCCAAAGGATGTGTTTTCATTAAGAATTTAAATCAATTCTATTCAGTTTCATTTGTCAAGTTATTTTACAATTAATATTGTCGCAAAGAAGCTTTACACATTTAAACATTTCCTATAAACCCTACACATCACTAATGAGGAAACCCATGGCAACAGTGGCAAGGAAAAACTCTCTCAGTAGATGCATGGAAGAAATTAATTCATTCATTTTCTGATACTGTTTAATCCTAATTAGGGTTTCAGGGAGGCTGGCACCCATCCCAGCCGACAGGCAAGGGCACAGTACACCCTGGACAGCTCGCCAGGCCATTGCAGGGCAGAAACACGCTAACGGCTATGCAGCCTACTCTTATTGAAAGTCAGCAATGGTTCTTTTACATGAACCTCACACAATAGACAGTGAAAGACTGACCTGGGTGAAACTATACGGATACAAACCATCTACCACTAGACTACTACTTCCAGTAATAAGGAAAAGGCCAGATACTCAACAACAAGAATAGACTGCCAACTTCCTGTGTTGAAATTTGACATGGTAATCTGCTCTACCTTTCTGAATTACATGAACGTTTTGGCGCAAGGGCGCTTTGTTCAACAGGAACAGCAGAAAACAGCATATTTTTACTTCATTCTCAAGATGCTGTGTTCCTGAGATAATTTACCTTGGATGAGAGAGCAATGTTTTTTTTTTTCCTCTTTAATTTAGCAAAGGCAGATACACCTACAAAGTAAATTTGCAAAAAAAAAACAGGTCACAGAACAGTTTCTCTATTTCTGATTTTTTTAGTATGTATGTTTAATGTTTAAAACAGTGGTTCTTAACCTTGTTGGAGGTACCGAACCCCGCCAGTTTCATATGCACATTCACCGAACTCTTCATCAGTGAAAAATAAAAATATGATTTTTTACAAATTCAAGACATAGGTACTGTATATGTTTTTTTTACTGGTGCACAAAATGAACCGTGCATGAACATCACCTTGTTAAAAGAACAAAACCAACATAGTGCATGAACTTACAAAAAATTACATATTTGCAAATCAGTGTGATTTCTGCTGTTGCCTTTGAAAGACCAGTTCAGATGTGCGTGGCTTCACCTTGGCAAGTGCCACTCTCATGTCATTTTCACAGCAAAGTCTGTTCCTTTTCTTCGTTTTTATGTCCAACATCCTCGAAAAGGATTTCTCGCAAAGATATGTTGTGACAAATGGTTTAAAAAAATCCAAGATGTCTTTACTTATGTCTTCTATTCTGTCGCTGATGGTGTTATTTGAAAGAGTAATTTGGGATAATTTACTTCAGCCGCTGTTCCGAGTATCAGATTCGCCATCTTTAACGCAGCTGGCTTTATGAGAGTTTCACCAATGGTGTGTGGCTTGCCCTGCTTTGCGATGAGGTAGGCAACCTCGTACGATGCTGTGAGTATCGGTTTGTTAATGGGTCCAAATCCAAGTGCAGGCAGAGTGGCCTTTTCTTCGAATCTGGCTCTCTTCACCTTGAATTCAGCAAGCGTTGTGTTCTTGTATTCCCCATCTCCGTGCAGTTTCACGAAGTGTTCCTTTAGTTTTGCCGGTGCGAGACTAGAGTTGCTCAACTTGGCATTGCAAATCATGCAGATAGCACGCTGAGTCCCATCACGTTCCGTGATGCATGTGAATCCATGTTGTACATATTCGTCCGACCACTTTCTTTTTTTGTTCGACATAGTTAGTATGGATTAAAATATTCCGAAAAAAATCTCACGACTTCACACATTGACTACTGAGCGCGCTAAATTGGCCAAGCAATATAATGTGATCATCTGCAGCCAGTGATGGCCAAGCGGGGCGTGTCATCACTAATTGACATGATGAGTCGGGTGTGTCTTGACCTCCGTGGCAGAGGCTCCGCCGAACCCCTGAGACCGACTCACCGAACCCCTAGGGTTCGATCGAACCCAGGTTAGGAGCCACTGGTTTAAAATCATAACTGGATTCATCATTCTTCAAAAACATGATATTATGCATGCATGCATCTATCTATTTAATATGTATGTATGCAGTGCTGTAGTGTTAAAAAAAAATAAATGAGTATACTATTAGGCTGCTTTGGCACCCAAGCGAGACGGCGAAGTTGAGGTGGTGCGTAACAGCGCCTTGGGCTGTAGGCCGAAGATGCGCAGAGCGCAGGGAGAGGGTGTGGGAGTAGGTCCCCCCTCTCACAGGGAAATTTTTTAAAATTTCAATGCTGAAGATGCCATTTGGCAACCATTTGCAGCATGTAATATGAAATATATAGTATAGAAACTGTACAAAATATTTAGCCTACAGTATACATGTAATTGTTGCCATGAGTCTGATAACAACAGTTTTATATACTAAGGTCAAACTAAAAATCTAAAATGTAAAGAAAGAGAAGATAATTTGAAATACTAACAGCTTTTAATTATATTATACACAAAGTTTCATGATATAATATTATTGTAAAATAACAGAAGTGAAGCATTACAACACATCATGCATACACGGTCCACGCCAAACTTGAACTTTTCAAGTCTGCACTTAACTGGCTGAACAAATAACTGCTGATGTACTCATAAAATTGGAACATACACAATTTCAGATGAGAAAAATAACATTAAATAAAGTAGTACAACTATAACATGTACATACAGCACTATTATACTGAATCAAGTATTGATTTAATAAATTTAATATTCAATAAGCTACTGTATTGACATTCAGAAAAAAAATTGACATTCAGGGGCAGTGGTGGTCTAGTGGATAGGGCACAGGATCGCTGATCCTAAGGTTGGGGGTTCGAGTCCCCACTAGGTTGTCACTGTCCCCCTCAGTGCAGCTAACTGGGTTATCAAAGGCGGGTCATGTCTTTCACTGTCTATGGTGAGAGGCATGTAAAAGAACCATTGCTGACTCTCGTAAAGAGTAGCTGCAAAGCCGTCAGCGTGTTTCTGTCCCTTGCTAAAGGGTTGTGATAAGAATGGCATCTGATGTAAAAACCTATGCCAAATCAAATGTGAGAATCAGATGAATCGCTGTGGCGACTCCCGAGAAAGGGAAAAAGCCGAAAGGAAGGAATGATTGACATTCAGAAAATGCAAAACTACTTAAGCCATTAAAATAAAAATTTTAAGCATCAGAAAAATCTACTAATGAAAATGTAATGTTTTACACGTTGGCACAAACATTAACACTGAAATAGAACTGCATATTGAGCAAAATAAGCTATTTAAACATATTAAATACACATAAACAGAATAGTGTAAGTGCATCTAGTGCTTTTATTAGCATATTGTGAAGCCTTTATGAGGCGAGCCATAAAATATCTTTGTTGGTGGTAACACGGCCGGTTGGGCCGAATTTATACATAAAAACCCCGCCTGAGCATTCACAGACGCAAAAAATAAAAATATATTGGCTGGTTGTGTCGGAAAAATGCGGGAAAAAAATATCTGTGTAATCAATGTGTCTCCTATCATGCACTGTACGAAAAAGTGACCAAAGCGAAATCAGCATCAACTGTCAATCAATACTGTAACAATGTGCAGCATGAATCACAGAGACACTGTACCGTGTGTGTGTGTGTGTGTGTGTGTGTGTGTGTGTGTGTGTGTGTGTGTGTGTGTGTGTGTGTGTGTGTGTGTGCGCGCGCGTGCATTATTGATTTTCACTAACCAAAATGACTGCATTTATTTTTTCCTGCAGTGTAACATTGTGCAGTGGATATGAGTTAGAACATTTGAAGGGGCTTCAGAGGGTCATCAACATTGATAAAAACATGATTGGATGCCCTCTTGTCTCCCTTGAGTTCATATGCAGGACACACTGCCACATTACAGCATTCTCAGCAACGTATCACCTGTTTGATCTGAAATATTCTGAGAGTAGACTCAGGTCAAAAACAAGCAGGGCTATTATTTCACTAAATAAACCCAAACTTGAAAACATTAACTTTAAACTTTGTAAATTCTTTCAAGCATGAAGCAACTCTCTGTGAAATATTAAATTTGTATATGGACTTTTTTTTTTTTTTTGCATCTCATTTTGGACTACTGTAAACATGTATGAAATATTTAGTGTATAGGGGAGGGGGGGGTGCATTGCACAGGACTCAGTATAGCGCCTAGTGCTGGAGAGCAGCTGTAGTGTAGTTGCTTAGACTTTTCACTTCCAGCTTCATCTGCAGCCGCCATCTAGCTCATTGAGTGAAAAGAAGGCCAAGTGCATAAGTCCTTCCTGATGGTACAAAGCTTCTGCTAAGTCAAGACTCTCACATTGCCTCCTCGCGACACACCCTGGTAACTGGGAACCTTACTGCCCCAGGCTAAATATGTGAGGGATCTCGGAGCAGGTTGAGACCCAGAGGTGCCGTATGCAGGCCCACCGGCGTGTGGACATGCCCTGGTACTCACTCGTCAACCATCTGCTGCCTTGCAGATAAAGCCCTTGAGGTAAAGGCTAAGAGAAGGACAACTCTGACTTACAACCACCAGCTATGGGCAAATAGCACCACTGCCTTGTGGTCATCACGGGAGTGATGAATGCTAAGGGAGACACCCCCTACAGAAACTCCGGAGTGAAGCCCCTGTAACCCATATAAATACATGGTTACTAATTTTATTGGAAAAAACCCTAATTTCCAACGCTCCCTGAAAGCAATATAGTTTTCCTAGTCCCCTTGAATGCATCATAAGCACATGCTGCATGCACCTAGCTAAGCACAGCAGAGCATGCTGCAGAGCAGGACACACACAGAGCACTCGAAAAGCTACACAAGTGAGTCAAACGATCCAAAATGTGTTTAAGTGAACTTTTAACAAGTTTAACTAAGTTTATGTACTTTTCAGAGCCTTGTATGTGTTTTGTTCTCTCTCAATCAAACCGGGTGGAGAGTGTTTGTTTTCTTGGAAACTCCGACTGGATTTTTAGTGGACCTGGATCTGATCTTGAAGCTGGTTTCGGACACGGATGGCGAGCTAAACCCAGTGAGAACTCTAGGCGGATCCAGAAGCAGTGTGGCCAACTGCTCTCTGGATGCGAGAGTAGATCTACAGACCCAACCACTTCAAATCACAGGATCCCAGATAAGAACAAATAAAACACCTTTATCCCAAACGGATCACAATCCTGGAAAAGACCTACCCGAATTCACACAAATCGAACCTTAGAGACTCTAAGCCTATTTTATTTTTATTTTTATTTTGTAAAGAGCGTTCTACAACATTGTTTGCACTGTTTCTTGTGCCATTGTAAATTGTAATAAATCAGCCGGCTGTTCAACTTTAAATCTCCACAATTCATTCTACTCCTCTAGAACCTAGCATATAATCTAGCACAGCTATATCAAGCTGGTGTTACACCCCGAAGGCGGTTGGTCCCCGTGTAGCGGCACCTTCCGGCAACTCCTGTAGCCAAGTTGGTACCAACTGTATCGGCCTTCCGTTGGACACTACCAACTAGGCCGAGAAGGGGGATCTGTCAACCGGGCATCTCAGTTCCTCCACAACTTTTCCCTGGCCTGTGCCCTGGAGAGGTAACTCCAGTGCTGCCTTCTGTGGCAGCTCAACACAGGGAGATGCAGTTACTGGTTAAAAGCCCAGGGCTAATTGGCGTAAGCTCAGGCGCCTAGGGCTATCTCCCGATGGTGGGAGAGAACATCAAGTCCCACTGGCCAGCTACCACCCGCCTTTCACTGGGCAGCCCCCAACCAGTAAGGTGCTGGCCCGCCACAGTCCGCTTACTTCAATGGGTACTTGAAGTGTAGGCCAAAAGCTGAAGCATGGACTGAAAACACTGCACCAGGCAATAACAAGAAACCAAAGCAGCCAGTGCTGAGTCTGGCAACCTGGAACGTCAGAACAATGTGTCCTGGCCTCTCTGACGATCTCCAGCATATCAACGATGCCAGGAAAACTGCCATCATCGACCGGGAGCTAAGGAGGCTCAACATTGACATTGAAGTGGCAGCCTGAAGGAGAAGGACTATACGTTCTTCTGGCAGGGACAGGAGCCTGACGAGCATCGCCTATATGGTGTTGGATTCACTGTGCAAAACTCCTTTCTGTCCTTTGTTGAACCGCCATCCTCAGGCACTCCATGAGTCCTCTCTCTCCATCTCACAACCTCCTCTGGACCAGCTACCATCGTTAGTACCCATGCTCCGATGCTTTGCTCTTGAAGTGAAGGATGCATTCTACGATGCACTCGAAGTCAGGATCCAGCAGATTCCTGCCAAGGAGCATCTGTTTCTGCTCAATGACTTTAATGCACTGATCGGGGCAGATCATGACTCCTGGCCCCACTGCATTGGACGCTTTGGCATTGGCAAGCTCAATGAGAACGGCCAACATCTTCTTGAGCGCTGCTCTTTTCATGACCTCTGTCTGATCAACACATTCTTCTCCACTAAGTCCTGCCACCAAGTGTCCTGGAAACACCCAAGGTCTTGCCACTGGCATCAGCTGGACTTCGTCATCACCAGGAGATCCCTGCTGAACCATGTGCTGGTCAACCACAGTTTCCACAGCACTGACTGTGAAACCGACCATTCCATGGTCACCACCAAGGTACGTCTCTCCCACAAATGTGTCAACTATTCCAAGCAGAAACCCAGCCCCGCGTCAACACAGCTATGACTGCAGTGACTGAACTGTGGGAACACTATGCTGATGCCATAAATGTCGCCCTGGCAGACGACTGTGCTACTGGAAGGTGGAACCACATCCACGAGGCTATGTTTGAGACTGCCATAGGCACCTTTGGAAAGAAAGTGTGGAGGAGTGTGGATTGATTTGATGTAGGAGTGGCTGAGATGGAACCTGCCATCGCCACCAAACGTGCAGCTCTAATTGCTTACAAGAAGAAGCCCTCTGTGCGAATGCTTGCTGCACCGCGCACTGGAAGAAATAATACACAGACAATCACAAGGCGTTGTGCCAACAACTACTGGCTTAACCTCTGCCAGGACGTGCAGCTTTCTCCAAATCTTGGAAACGAGCGCAAAATGTATGAAGGCATGAAGAAGAACAAGAACAAGAACAAGTCCTCTACAAGAACAAGGGGGAGCAAAGTGATTGCAACAACTATCGTGACATTTCACTCCTAAGTTGGCAAAGCGTTTGCCCGTGTCGTCCTCAGCAGGTTTCAACTACTTGCCGAACGTGTGTATCCAGAGACGCAGTGTAGATTCAGGGCAGCCAGATCAACCATAGATATGGTCTTCTCTGTGAGGCAGCTGCAAGAGAAGTGCCAAGAGCAAAGACAACCCCTCTATTTGACCTTCATCGACCTGACCAAGGCTTTTGACTTGATCAGCAGGGATGAACTGTTTGCCCTCCTCCAGCGAATTGGATGTCCCCCCAAGTGTTTGAGCATGATCAAGTCATTCCACCAGGACATGAATGGCATCGTCTAGTTTAATGGCTCATCCTCAGACCCTTTTGCGATCAAGAATGGTGTAAAGCAGGGCTGTGTCCTTACTCCAATCCTTTTTGGCATCTTTTTCTCCCTGCTCATGTACTACGCCTTCCGGGACTCTGAAGACGGTGTCTTCCTCTATGCCAGGAGGGACGGAGGCCTCTTTAACCTGGCACGCCTCAGAACAAAGACCAAGGTGCGGAGCGTTCTCATCAGGGAGCTGCTCATTGCTGATGATGCTGGTCTTGTTGCCCACACTGAGGAAGTGCTCCAGTGTCTCATCAACTGCTTTGCTGGTGCCTGCTCTGAGTTTGGCCTCACCATCAGCCTTAACAAGCCTGAGGTCATGGGCCAGGATCTCAGCAGTGCTCCTAGTATCAACATCGATGACTGCACCCTTACAGTGGTGTAAAAGTTCACCTACCTCGGATCGATCATCTCCAGCAACCTCTCTCTTGACGCTGAACTGAATGCTCATATCGATAAGGCATGGTCTGGCAAAGCGAGTCTGGGACAACTCCATGCTAACCACCAATACCAAGATAAGAGTCTTCAAGAACTGTGTACTGAATACTCTCCTTTATGGCAGTGAAGCATGGACCCTCTACTACTGCTAGGAACGCCGGCTGAACGCCTTCCACCAACGCTGCCTTCGCAGACTACTGGGCATCACTTGGCAGGACCATGTCTCCAACATTGACGTCCTGGCCAGAGCAGATATGCCCAGTATGTTTGTCATCCTGACCCAGAGATGCTTGTGATGGCCTGGCCACGTCACCCAAATGGACGACAGCCGCATCCCCAAAAACTTACTATACAGGGAGCTGGTTACTGGAACCAGGTCAAAGGGATGCCCAGATCTCAGGTTCAAGGGTGTCTGCAAGTGCGACCTCAAGACTGGAGGCTTCAACCCCTCCGACCTGGAGTCAGCCGCCTCCGACCACTCGGACTGGCGGACCACCACCCAGGCTGTCATGAGGACAGCAGAGGAGAGAAGAGACACTCGCTGGGGGGAGAAGAGACTTTGCAGTGAGCGGAGACTGGCCTCATCCTCACCACACTGCGAGGACTTCATCTGCAGTGGCTGTGACAGGATCTACAGATCCCGTATCGGCCTCTACAGCCATGCCCGACGCTGCAGCTCTCTGACCGAAGGCCCATGGTACAACCCCCCCCCATGATCTTTTGAGATCCACGAGACCAAAAACAAAAAATTTAATATATAGCTGCACTTTTTCACTCTAAGTTCATAATAACATTGTTTGTTTGTTAAATCTTCTTACACTAAATTGAGATTTTTTTTTTTAAATATTGCACCTTGGGGTAGAGTTGCTCACTTACTTACTTAATTACAGTGAACTTGCACAATGACAAAGATTCTGATTCTGAATTTTACATAGCAAAAGGTGTTTCAGAACCAGGGTTGGAAAATTTTGGGTTTAGCTAATATCAGATGTTTAGATTACGGATTCATGTGGCTGTTGTTCATTGGCTCAGTTAGTTGTAAAATAAATAAAGCGTGAGATGTGAAAGCGGCATGGATCTAGAGAAAGAGGAAGGAAGGTTACCTATTCAGACTGATTATGTACAGAGCCCTACTCTTCTCGGTATGTGGCACTGGGACAATGATTGAGCATGGGCTGTGTGTGATTTAGGTTTGTTGTGTTTTTAAACTGTAGTGTGTGTGGGTGTGTGTGTGTGTGTGTGTGTGTGTGTGTGTGTGTGTGTGTGTGTGAGTGAGAGAGAGAGAGAGAGAGAGAGAGAGAGAGAGAGAGAGAGAGAGAGAGACTCAAATTGACGCTGTGAAACTACCGAAAAGCTCAAGTTGAAAATCAGACTTCTCTTCAATACCCAGCAAATTTTAAACAACTCTGTGAAATACTTTATTATATAGTTTATAGGGAAAATACTTGATTATATAGTTTACTATATTATATAGCCCAATAGTGTTTTCCCTTGCTTTTTCTGTACTGTCAATATATATAAATCGAAGTGAATAAAACTCAGTTGAGTTATCTTGTCTGTCTATGCCTCTTCATTCTTCAAGTCTAATATTATATTAAAGAAGTAAATTTTCCATGTCAAATGTTCACAAGCCAAGTCTTGAAGGATGTCCTGTGCATTTTTGGGTTTCTTGAGCACGAAGAAACTTTGTTTACTGATTGCTGGGCTGTTTTTTGTTTGTCAGCATTTTTGTCCTTGCATTGGAAAATTGAAACAAATCCCATGTGTGTACTCTCATTTTCTGATGTTGCAGATGCAAAGACGTTTCACAGATTAAACATTCAGGTAGATGCTTTTTTTTTTTAAATAAAGAGTAGTACTATTTCTTGTATTCATTACATTGTAATATTGACATTCTACTATTAGTAAAATCACAGTGGGTTAAGCTTCTGATGAAGCCCTTGGATGCCAAAAATAAGACATATTTTTATATCAAGGTATCCTGTTGCTTATTTCATATTTATTTCATTCACTTCAGATAAATTATACCAAACATGCTATAGTCCTGTTAGTCCTAGTTGTTGACTAAGATCTAGTGCTTGTATTTTTCAGAGTTCCATTTCCACGTACAGACGTGTGGTGTGTACATATTCTTTATCACCTCTGCACTGTAACTGTTGGGTACAGATGAAACCATCAGTCATCAGTCATGATGCTGTTGGAGAGAAGGAAATGTCATCTTTTCATCTATGATCTATAACAGAACACATGCAAATTAGAACGAAAGTGGAGTCAAAGTGATGGTTAAAAACTTACTGGTTTGAATGGAATGAGAATGGAAGGAGTCTCCTTAATTACAGAAAAGCTCTTAGTGCTGATAGAGCAGTATATTTCTCAGATGTAATAGAAAATTTAAAAAACAATCCAAAATACTTTTGTTGCAGAATTAACTGGTAACAAGAACATGAATAAAATGTGTAAACACCAATTTATATCAGTGATGATTTTATGAACTTTTTAAATGTTAAAATTTAAAATATTTTGTATATCATCAGTTTGTAGATGTAAATGTTGGTTTCTCTGTATGTCCTATTGTTAAGTTTGGTGTTCCTCAATGTTCTGTTCCATGCCCATTGCTTTTCTCTCTATACATGCCTCCTTTGGGTAATATTCATGATCATGGTATTAGCTTTCATTGTTATGCTGATGATATAGTTATATTTTTCAACCAAGCAAGATGAAGGACATAAGCTTAATAAAATTGAAAATGTGTAAAAAACACTACACACTGGATGCTTACTAACTTCATCCGATTAAAAACTCTGATAAGACATAGGTACTCGTATTTGGATATCATACAGCTAGAATAAGGTTTCTCATGATTTAGTAAGTTTGCATGGTGTTATAGTCTTATGCGTAGTTGTAAAGGACTGGAGTGGAGTGATTATTGACGCTGGTCTTTCATTTGAAGCTCATGTAGATAATATTACTCAGACAGCTTTCTTTAATCTCAGGAATATTACTAAAATAAGAAATATGATGCCACTGCATGATGTGGAAAAACTTGTTCATGCTTTTGTTACATCGAGATTAGACTATTGTAATGTGTTACTGTCTCGATGTTCTAACTGGAGCATAAACAAGCTTCAGTTAGTCCAGAATGCAACAGCAAGAGTCCTTACTAGAAGCAGGAGACACGAGCATATCATCTTGATCTTATGTACACTGCACTGACTCCCAGTTAAATTTCAAATCGAATATAAAATACTACAGTTGGCCCTCTACTTATGAAATTAATCCGTTCCAGAGCCTTTTTTGTAGCCTGGAGTTTTCGTAAGTAGAGGCGCATTTTACATGTAAAACGCATGATTCGTTCCAAGGCTCCCAAGACTACCCCATAAAACCTTTAAAAATAATAAAATTACACCAATTTTGTATGAAATATGTGTTAAAAGTAAAAGAAAATTATTTATTAAACCATTTAAACATCTTATTCACATATTAAACCATTTTATTAACATATTTATTAATTAAACCATTATTAAACATTTTTTATTAACGCGAACACACACAAGCACACATTGTCTCTCATTATTTCTCTCTCTCTCTCTCTCTCTCTCTCACACACACACACACACACACACACACACACACACACACACACACACACACACACACACACACACTCACACACACACTCACACACATACACACGGCGCAGCCGATGCCAGACCTTTTGAAACGGGGTATTCAAAGCGCACTCCCTGCTTGACAGATCGGAGGTCCGGACTCAACATTAACTTGTTTCTTTGAAGGATCGGAGGTCTGGATGAGCTGCGTTTTGCTCACATTCAGCAGAGCGTGCCACATTTATTAAACATTTACTGAATTAAACAACTTAAAAAATGAAAAATAAGCTGAAATGTGCACTCTCGAAAGAGAGTTAAAGAACACCTGCCTCCTTTCATCTCCGACTGACTCTGTACGCAGTCCTGTGTCTGTCAGTGCAAGTGCGCCACATCTCTGCTCAAATCGGTCATAAAAACTGTCTTCATTCCTTATTGTTTCACTTGGTTGTTTAGTCATGTAAACCCATAATCATTACCAATGAGCCATGTTTATAAGATTATAAGATGAGCCCTCTCAAATAAACTCACGAAACTCATGAACCAACAGTACAACTCTCCTTTACTTGTGTGACAAACAGGCATGGGTACACTACTATGGAGATTCAGAACTTTTTTATGAACCAATTTTTTTATTAACCAAACCAAACAATATTAAGTATTATTAAACATTTGTGACATGCTCCGCCAAGTGCAGGAGGCGTCGCGGCCGACACTGGAAGCTTTTGGTGCTGAACGCGGCTTGTCCGGACTTCTGATATGTTAAGCAGGCAAGCGCGCTTTGAACACTTGTTTAGTACTCAACAGTCACTCGTTTGCTTGAGGGATCGGAGGTCCGGATGAGCCGCGCCCCGTCTCGGGGGCTCCAGTGTTGGTCGCGACGCAGCCCATACTTGGCGCGCTCCGTGGCGCGCTCCACCGCAGATGACACCGGAGCTTTTGAGACATGGCGCGGCTTTTTCTGGACTTCTGATATGTCAAGCAGGCAAGTGCGCTTTGAACACTTGTTTAGTACTCAACATTCACCTGTTTGCTTGACGGATCGGAGGTCCGGATGAGCCATGTTTTGCCCACATTCGGCAGAACACGCCACATTTATTAAACATTCACTGAATTAAACAACTTGAAAACTGAAACATAAGCTGCAATGAGCACTTTCAAAACTCACGAACCAACAGTACAGCTCTCCTTTATGCGTGTGACAAACAAGCTTTATGGGTGCAGTACAATGGAGATTCAGCTCCCTCCTGGCAAATGGAAGCCCAATGGGAGGCCAGCGGGGCAGGATGTTTGGAGACAGCCAATGAGAGAGCAACTCAAGCATTGTTTGACTTTTTGAATGGCACATTTGGCGCTTTTTGTAAGAAGAGGTTGTTTCGTATACAGTTTCGTATGCACTGTTAACAGTGGAGTGGTTGATTGCCTCAGTGTTACAGGGTGCCATCATGTATGCCTTCCTTCTGGTTCTCTTTCTTTTAGTTATGCTGCTACAGCCAGCATGACTCCTGCTTGCACTCAGCAATAATACATTCTTCTATTCCCATTACGCTTTGATGAATTTACCTAACACAACTTCTCTCTCTCTCTCTCTCTCTCTCTCTCTCTCTCTCTCTCTCTCTCTCTCTCTTTCTCTGTGTGTGTGTTTTTCTGTCGCTCCTTCACTCTACACTCTCTGTTCAGTCTTCACTCTCTGTTATGGTCTGTCCTGGTGTGCTGATACTGGCTACAGTCCTCATCTTGGAAGACCCTCCTTCCTGCTGATGAAGACCTATGTGGAGCCAGATGTGAACTAATAGACTGTGAACATGATTTTTCACTGCTGGTCACATTAACTCTTTTCTACTCAATTATTTAGGACTTACTAAACGGACTATATTTTGGACTGCCATGAAGTTTCTCGTGGTTTGTGTCGCCGAAATGTTTCACCCAAATGAGGATGGGTTTCCCTTATGAGCCTGGTTCCTCGCAAGGTTTCTTCCTCACATCTACTGAGGAAGTTTTTCCTTGCCACTGTCACCGTGGACTTGCTCATTAGGGATGTGTAGGGGTTGTAGGAAGTGTTCTTATTAATCTAAATTCTTATTCACTTTGCCAGCCCCTACTTTTACTGTTTTACTGTGCAAAACTGCCTTGCAACAATGCCAACTATACAAAAGCGCTATACAAATAAAATGGAATTGAATTGGTCTATTAAAAGTAATGCATTTCGATTTATGCATAATTTAAAAAAACACCACACCACAGAGAATTAGAGGAACTAATTAAAAGAGACCAGTGTTCAGTCTAATGGTACAAAATGAAAGCATGTTTTTTTTTTCACAACTTTTTTTCTGACAGAACAAAAGGGAAATGTAGCCAATATAAACACAATACTCGCATGCACTACATACTGGCCCTACTGCATGTCTTCTGTCTAGACCTCTAGCTCTATTCACTAGGCCACTAATTCTGAGATTCCAGTTATTCTTCATTAACAGAACTAATTATGGCAAAACTGTAATCAACTGTCTTATTAACCTGTCAGCCTTAAATGCCTGCCAAATCAGAAAAAAAAAAATCTTGACGATCAGTCAAAAATGAGAAAGATTCCTGGCGAAAATCCCAGAAATAGTAGTGAGTACAAAGAAGGGAATATGCTTTGTTTCTCAAGTAAAAAGGTAAACAGAATGCCTAGAATAAAACCCACATGGACAAGGTGAGAACATGTGAAATTCATGCTGGTACTAATCAATGCTCAGGATGAAACTGTGGATCCCAATCCTAGAGTCATCATTATCCTCTGGCCTCAGCCAATCCCAGAATAATGCTTGTTGTACCACCAGGTTGCCCCGATGGAAAACTAGTAAGCAATGTTAATGTAGATGTAAGGATGTAATTACTGATACCAGCAATGCTTACTTGGTCAGTTATGTTCACTGAACATCTGCCTTACGGATCAGTAGCCCATCACATTAACCACTACACCACCACCATTTTTCATCCACTATGGGCAAAGCATCTCCAACTACAGCTACATCATTAAACTTTTTTTTAAATGTCTTTGTTCTTTATTCTTTTAATTATTTTCTGAACCACTTAATAGCACTATGATCATGTGGAGGCTGGAACCTATCTTGTCTGAATCTGGGCAAAGTAAGAGCACACCATGAACAGCTTGCCTGTCCATCACAGGGCTAGCACATACAACTATTTACACTCATACTCACTGCTCGGCACAATTTGAGTTTTGAAATTGTAGGAGGAACCGGAGTAGCTGGAGGAAACCCATGCAAGTACGGGATGAACATACAAAACTCCACACAGAAACACCGTCACTGAGCCTGGAGCTCAAACCCAGTTCCTTCAAGCTTTGAGGCTGATATTGTAAACACTCCTCCACCATGCTGCCCATGTGCATGTTACTGTTTTTCAAAGCTTTTTTCTTGATGGAATTTTAATTTATTGATGACAAAAACAATTGCTGCAAATGTTCCAATGTTGAAAAAAGGAATGTGAGGAAAATGTGGAACACGTCATGCATCATTTAAGAGTTCTTCTGCTTTTCCTTTTGGCTGTTCCCCTTTCTCCGGGGTCGCCACAGCGAATCACCGTATGTTTGATTTTGTATGGGTTTTTACATCGGATGCCCTTCCTGACACAACCCTTTAGCAAGGGACAGAAACATGCTGACGGCTTTGCAGCTACTCTTTTTTTACGAAAGTCAGAAATGGTTCTTTTACATGCTTCTCACCATAGACAGTGAGAGACATGGCCCGCCTTTGATAACCCAGTTAGCCGCACTGGGGGGACAGTGACAACCCTGTGGGGACTTGAACCCCCCAACCTTAGGATTAGCGATCCTGCGCCCTGTCCACTAGACCACCACTGCCCCCTTTTGCGGTTCAGAATATGAATTAATGAAAATGAACATTATCGATATTTAACTCTTTCATGATGCATGGTGGGCAGTGGTGGCCTGGTGGTAAAAGGTGCTGGATGGCTGATCCTAAAGTTGGGGGTTTAAGTGCCACGTTCCACAAGGTTGTCCCCCCCCCCCCCCCCAGTGCAGGCTTATCCAAGGCCGGTCATGTCTCTCACTGTCTATGGTGAGAGGTTCATGTAAAAGAAACATTGCTGACTTTCGTAAAGAGTAGCTGCAACGCCGTCAGCGTGTTTCTGTCCCTTGCTAAAGGGTTATGTCAGGAAGGGCATCCGACGTAAAAACCTATGCAAATCAAACGTGCGAATCAAGATGATTCGCTGTGGTGACTCCCGAGAAAAGGGAAAAAGCCGAAAGGAAGAAAGAAATTTTCTGAACCGCAAAATAGGGTCAAGGTGGAACCTGCTGCCCATCTCAGCCGACTCTGGGCGAGCGCAGGGTACATCGTATACAGCTCGCCAGGCCATCACAGGGCCAAACTCACACGCCCATTCACACTCATGCCTAGGGGAGATTTGGAACAGCCAGTTAACCTACTGAGCATGTTTTTGGACTGTAGGAGGAAACTGGAGTACCCGGAGGAAACCCATGCAAGCACAAGGAGAACATGCAAACTCCCCACACAAACACCTGAGCTGGGACTCGAAGCCATGGACCTTCTTGCCGTGAGGCGGACGTGCGCCACCGTGCCAGCAATCAGGGAATGGAATAACAGATAATGCAATGGACGTACTGTAATTAGGGAAACAGCTCGCCAGATTCCCGCGTGGTGGCGCTGGAAATGCGCTCATTCCGAGCCCCCCCCCTCCTGTAACCCGACACTCATCCCCTGCGCTTTAATAGTTGGAGTTCCGCGAAGCGCTCAGTTGAAGTATGAATGTGCTGTGTTCGCACTGCGCTGCTCAGCCTGGGGAGGAAGTTCCGCTTGTCTTTGTTGTTGAAGGAGCTTTGGCACTTCACCGCTGCTTTGCGCACCGCAGGCGCCTGTTTGCGCATCTCGGTGTCAGGAACCGGGCTGAGGAAGCGCGCGGCTCAGAACCAGCGCAGGCGCAGAACTCCGCTCTGCTGCACCAGCTGCGCCTCGGAGCGAAGTTCCAGAGTCGGATTTTTTTGGGACGTTTTGCTCCTTTTAACGCACAAATAAGAAGATGAAAGGTAAGAGTGTTGAAAATGAATCCGAGGTGTACATGTGGTGTGGATTTAAATGAATGACCCTCCCGGTGTCCTGTGTCCACAGCACTGAACAGTCTTCTCCTCCTGTGGTTGTTTACTCTGGTCCAGGAATGGACCCTGTGCATCGGGGAGGAACAAAACTTCTCACCAACCAAAAGTGGTAAGTGTCCACTATGTAAGTATGTATGGTCGGATATTTCAAACTGACATTTCAGGTTCTACCCATGGAGAAAACAAACAAACAAACAAACAAACAATACTTCAAGCTGCTGAGGTCCCAGTCTGAAGAACTCAGCCTGAGCTGATCGAACTGGTTATCCTGTTTTCTGATTATTTCAGAAGCTGCCCTGCTGAAAACCCAGCTGGATCTAACCAGTTACAAGCCGGTAGATAGTTTATAAATTACTGCAACACTGAAGACAGACCCGGTTATTCAGGCAGCCATAAAAAATTACTTCGTTAATCAGATCACATTCAGTTTTTAAAGGGCAGTGGTGGCCCGGTGCTAAAGGATGCTGGATTGCTGATCCTAAGGTTGGGGGTTCGAGTCCCACTCTTCACAAGGTTGTCACTGTTGTTGTCCCCTGTCCCCCCCAGTGCAGCTAACTTGGTTATCAAAGGCGGGCCATGTCTCTCACTGTCTATGGTGAGAGGTTCATGTAAAAGAACCATTGCTGACTTTTGTAAAGAGTAGCTGCAAAGCCATCAGTGTGTTTCCGCCCCTTGCGAAAGGGTTATGTCAGGAAGGGCATCCAACGTAAAAACCTATGCCAAATCTGACATGAGAATCAGATGAGTCACTGTGGCGACCCCTGATGAAGGAAAAAAAGAAGAATTCAGTTTTTAAAAATTTGGACCTGGACAGCTTTTAGCTTTTTAACAAAAAATGTTTTTTTTTCAGCAGGTTGAAAAAAAAAAAGAAAAAAGAACACGTGTGTGTGTGTGTGTGTGTGTGTGTGTGTGTGTGTGTGTGTGTGTGTGTAGGTTTATTGCTGTGCAATTTTCCATAAAACTCAATTTCTCCACAATATTGAATGACAAACCGTGAGAAACTGTTTCCATCTACAGCATGTAGCTTTAGCTGTGTTTTGCCTGCTGGTAGGTGGTGGACTAAGCAGAGGGGGCTTGACACCGAATAATTCCCAGCATTGCAAAATACTGTCTGTACTCCCCTCTTTAACAGTTATTTATTAGAACACTGGAGGCATTACCTATATCAAGAAAATATAAATGTAAATGTGCTGATAAAGCTGAAACCCACACTGGTGGTCTTAAAAGTAAAAAAAAAAAACTGCTCATTGTTGATCCTTTAGCCCAGTCAGTATGTCTGGTCTTGAGAGCGCTCAGGTCAGATGATTAGTGCCTGTCTATTCTCCTTCTTTGTTACAAATATATCAAATTAAATGCCAAGACATTAGGGAAAAAGTTCTTGAAGGGGTGTTTTGTGCAGTTTATTGTTCATAGTTTCATTAAGCTTTTCTAATTTAAAACGTCTCTGTTAAAAACTTTAAGTTCTATTTGTGTACCTGTTCTTATGAACTTTCTTATCAATCACTCTCAGGCACAGGCTGGTCTTGCTGCAGGTCTGGTCCTACATTACTGATTTTCCTACATGCAAGTACTTTGTTCTAAATTTGTAACGTACTTTAAAGGGTTGTGACAGGAAGGGCATCCGACGTAAAAACCTCTGCCAAATCAAACGTGCGAATCAGATGATTCGCTGTTGCGACTCCCTAGTAAAAGGGAAAAAGCCAAAAGGAAGACAGACAGACAGACTTTAAAGCTGCTGCATGTACGACTGTATATCCTCTAATTTTGCCTACTTTGAGAAAAACTGATATTGCAACCTACTTGGAGATAAACATCTGATGCAGTTGTGCAGCATCTTACTGCTATTTGTGGATTAACCACACAGACAAAACAAAGCAAACTAATAAACAAACAAACAAAAAACTGTGGATAAATTGGCAATGTTAAAATTGCCCTGGGTGTGAGAGTGTGTGTGAATTTATGTACATGGTGTCCTGTGATGGACTGTATTGTTCAGTTCATTTTCTGTAACCACTTAACCCTAATTAGGATTTCGGAGAGGCTGGCGCCCATCCCAGTCAACTTTGGGGGAGGCCAGAATACACCCTGGACAGCTCGCTATGCCATCGCAGGGTGGGAGCACGCTGACGGCTTTGCAGCCTATTCTTGTCAAAAGTCAGCAATGGTTCTTTTACATGCCTCACAACATAGACAGTGAGAGACATGGCCAGCCTTTGATAACCCAGTTAGCTGCACGGGGGGGGGGGGGGGGGGGGGGGCATGACAACCCTGTGGAGAGTGGGACATGAACCCCCAACCTTAGGATCAGCGATCCAGCGCCCTATACCACTAGGCCACCACTGCCCCGGACTGTATTGTATAATATATAGTATATATAGTAGTATTGTGCCCAATGTGTGGCAGTGGTGGTCTAGTGGTATAGGGCACTGGATCGCTGATTCTAAGGTTGGGGTTCGAGTCCCACTCTCTACAAGGTTGTCACTGTCCCCCCCAGTGCAGCTAACTGGGTTATCAAAGGTGGGCCATGTCTCTCACTGTCTATGGTGAGAGGCATGTAAAAGAACCATTGCTGACTTTCGTAAAGAGTAGCTGCAAAGTCGTCAGCGTGTTTCTGTCCCTTGCTAAAAAGGGTTGTGACAGGAAGGGCATCCGACATAAAAACCTCTGCCAAATCAAAACGTGCGAATCAGATGATTCGCTGTGGCGACTCCCGAGTAAAAGGGAAAAAGCCGAAAGGAAGACAGACAGTAGTATTGTACCCAATGTCTCTTGGATGGGATCTGGATACGTAGCACCAATAACCATACAGGAGGGCATTACTCATTAAAGATTAACGAATGAAAAAAATTGTTTGGTTAACAGTTTGATATATTGAAACTTTTTCAAATTGGAAACTGCAGTATATGTTAAAGAATTCTACATTATATCTCATTGGCATTCCAAAAAGGGACCAACAAAAGGTCACTAAACACTGAATATTATACTTCGGTAACATCATAGTAGTTTTATATTGGTCACTGAACACCTACTGACCATGATGTCTACTTCCTGGTTTTTTCTTCTTACAATTGTCAGTAAATTTGATGTTTAAAATAATACAGTATCCTCATTTATATACAATTTTTAAATTTTTCTGTCATGGCATTCTCTCTTTTCTTGTCTTTGATGGCTTGTAATTGTCTGGCAACCTCTTTCGGGTGTACAGTACCCTACTTTTAAATGTGCCTTTTAAGATACCAGCAGCACATGCACATGTTGTGAGACTAATTAATAATTATGTTCGAAGGTGAGCATGTTCCATGTCGACAGCTATTAAGTTTTGCATTCTCCACCCAAGCCTGAAATAAATAAAGATGTTTGTATACATATGAAGGGAGCAAGGTGGCACAGTGGCGTAGTGGTTAGTATGTCTGCCTCACAGTAAGAAGGTCCTGCGGTCGATTCCCAGCTTGGATGTTTCTATGTGGAGTTTGCATGTTCTCCCTGTGCTTGGGTGGGTTTCCTCTGGGTACTCTGGTTTCCTCCCACAGCCCAAAAATACGCACAGTAGGTTAATGAGCTGTTCCAAATCTCCCCTAGGTGTGAATGGTTGTGTGAGTGTTGGCCCTGCAATGGCCTGGCGAGCTGTCAAGGGTGTACCCCACCCTCACTCAAAGTCAGCTGAGATGAGCGCGAGCCTCCCCTCGTCCCTAATTAGAATAAAATGGTTCAGATTATGAATGAATGAATGAATGATGGGTGCAAGTGTGACTCGCTAAACTTAAGGCCCTTTTCTTTGGTTTCATTTGTTTTATATTGTAAAAGGGTCAATTAGCTTTGTACAAAAAGAAATCGATGTCTCTTAACAACTTAAATGAGTTTAATAGTAAAATTAGTTAAATGTGACATCACTCAGTCCCCACCCCCTTGTACTTTTCAAGTATATATTTTTAATTTCCCTCTTTTGATCAAGAGTACATAACGTGAGTACTGAGTATGAAAGTACAATGGTAGGAATTTGTACAATTAAATGCATGATGACTGGTTTTTTTAGAGTTCGATCCATGACCAAATTGCAGACACAGCACTTTGATACTGCTTCCTTGGTTTCAGAAAGAGCACCACAAATGCAGTGTTTCCTTTGAGGATGTGAATAGAGAAGTACATAGAAGGTCAGAGGGAGCTGCATTGTGCCTTTGTGGATCTGGAGAAAGCGTATTACAGGGTGCCGAGAGAGGAACTGTGGTATTGTATGAGGAAGTCTGAAGTGGCAGAGAAGTATATTAGAGTGGTGCAGGACTTGTATGAGCGATGTAAGACAGTGATGAGGTGTGCTGTCAGTGTGAGAGTTCAAGGTGAAGGTTGGACTGCATCAAGGGTTAGCTCTGAGCCCCTTCTTGTTTGCTATTGTGGACAGGCTGACAGACGAGTTTAGACAAGAATCTCTATGGACTATGATGTTTACAGATGACATTATGATCTGTAGTGAGAGCAGAGAACAAGTGGAGGAAAAGCTAGAGAGGTGGAGGTATGCCCTGCAAAGGAGAGGAATGAAGGTTAGACTCAGTAAAACAAAATACATGTGTGTGAACGACAAGGACCAAAGAAGAAAGGTGAGGTTACAGGGAGCAGAGATAAAGAAGGTGGAGGATTTTAAATACTTAGGCTCAACAATCCAGAGCAATGGAGAGTGTGGAAAAGAGGTGAAGAAGCATGTGCAGTGTGCAGGCAGGTTGGAATGGTTGGAGAAAAGTGTCAGGTGTGATGTGTGATTGGAGGGTATCAGCAAGAATGAAAGGAAAAGTGTACAAGACGTTGTTGAGGGCAGGGATGGTGTATGGTTTAGAAACAGTGGCACTGAAGAAAAGACAGGAGGCAGAGCTGGAGGTAGTAGAGATGATATGTTCAGGTTCTCTTTGGGAGTAACAAGGATGGATAGGATCAGGAATGAGCACATCAGAGGGACAGCACAAAGTTAGAGAGGCTGAACAGCGGAAAGGAAAAGAAGAAGCACTTTGATACTGCCTGCAGCCTACATCTGATATAGCTCTAAAATTTTCACTGTCTATTAACTTAAACCCATTCAAGCATACAACAAAGCAATAGTAAACCATGAATTATTTGAGAAATATCCAAAATTTAGATAATTAAAGTTTACCCCTCTTACGACAAATTTTGTTACTCTTCAAGAGTGCAACATAGCAGGTTTATTTATGGTGTTATTTACTGAGATGCATCGTGAAGAAATGATACACTGGTAGGGGCAATAACTAATATATTTAGAAATTGTGACATCACTCGTTATCCTCTGTCACCCTTCATATAGTGCCTCTGATAGTCTAGTGGGTAGAAGGGAATTTCATTTTTCAGTGAGTGGGGGTAAGCAGTTAGAGGAGATGGGGTGAACAGTTACAGTACTTGGGATGTTAACAGGTCATTAAAGTGTCGCATGTAACTTTTTATGTAAATGAGCTGCTATAACTAAAAAAATCCACAAGTTTTGATGTATCTTGGTCACAACATGACACAACAACAATAATAATTATGCACAAAATATACATATTGCATGCAGTGATTTTTAAATAATAATATATTTATGCTCTTGTTCATGCTGATTTTATAGCGGTTTCATGTTGATATGCACTGATGGAGTCATCTAGTAGTGCTAAAGACATCACATATAAACATTCCCTAAAAAAAGTCAAAGTTTTAGAAACTCCCAGTCTTGGAACAGAGAAAACCTGCAATGTCATAATTTCATTCAAGAGTTGAGGCTAACAACACACACACACACACACTCACACACACACACACACACACACACACACACACACACACATACACACATACATACAAACACACACACACACACACACACACACACACACACACACACAGGTCAGTGATTAAATAGATTTGAAAAAGCAATTATTATCAAAGGAAGGCCATGTATCTCACTGTCTATGGTGAAAGTTACATAAAAGCCAAAAAAACCATTGCTGACTTTCGTCAAGAGTAGGCTGCATAGCCATCAGCATGTTTCTGCAGTGCAATGGCCTGGCGAGCTGTCCAGGGTGTACTCTGCCCTCTCCCAGAGTCGGCTGAGATGGATGCCAGTCTCCTCGTGACCCTAATAATTATTAAATGGGTCAGAAAACGAACGAATGAATGAATAATACAATTTAACTAGTTATTCATTAACAGTACAAGTTGTGATGTGTATTAATTACATTGAGTTTAATAACTCTAAAATACATTCTACAGTTAGTTTAAAATCATAGCGAAGCTCTGCAAAGCCCTACTTGTGCAAATGTCGTAAAGCCATGAGCTCGATTTTGATGTCATCTCTGTGCTTATGTACCATTGCGCCATATACGTACTTACACTTTGCAGCTTATACTCTTACTTGTTTGCATGTTTCTGTAAACTTAAATAGGCAAACATGTAGCATGTACAGGGACCCCTCACTTTCCGTGATTAATTGGGGCCGAGACCCCCCCGTGAACGCCGAATTCCAAGAACTAGAATCAACCCACCCTGACTGACGTATACATACATGTATATGTGCATATAATATGCATATATATTTTCAACACTTCTTCTTCTTGTGATTCGCATAGTTTATTTGGCATTTGTTTTACGCCGGATGCCCTTCCTGACGCAACCCTCTGCATTTATCCGGGCTTGGGACCGGCGTGAGGGAGAGACACTGGTTTGTGCCCCCCCCCCCCCCTCACGGCTGCATTTATATATATATATATATATATATATATATATATATATATATATATATATATATATAGTGAGTATATTTAGAACAGCCGAAAGGAACAACTCCTGCAGCGGCACTGGAACCCAGTCATATCGGGTATCAGCATTTCTCTTCTATTGGATCATTCTGGTGGCTCCGAGAGGGAGCATCCCCTATAAATGCTTATAATAACAATAAAACATTCAAAAATAATGTATAAGATGTAAATAAAATATAAACACACACACACACACATTCAGATACGGATGCCTGAGCGTACACACTCAGATTCACACCTCACATAAAAATGTAGGTACAGTAGTTTTGATGGGAGATTTTGGGTTGTTTTTTTTTTTTTGTTTTGTTTTTGTTTGTTTGGGTTTTTTTTATTGCATAATGGGCCTTGTTTTGTGGCATTTTCCTTAATTTCCCTATTTTTTAATTCGATGAATATTTAAAAAAATGCAATGAACTGAAGCCGCATGAATTCAAGTGCGAAGTAGTGAGGGATCATTGTGTGTATATATATATATATATATATATATATATATATATATATATATATATATATATATATATATATATATATATATATATATATATATACAGTGGTACCTCACCTTACGAAAGACCCCACAAACGAAAAATCCAGGTTACGAAACGCATTTACCTAAAATTTCCATCTTCTGGATATGAAATAAATTCACGTTATGAAACGCGCCATCTCAAAAATTCAAACATGCATGAGTTGCTCTCCCAACATCCCGCCTTGCTGGCCTCCCATTGGCTATCTTCCAACATCTCGCCCAACTGGCCTCCCATTGGTTAGGAGGGAGCTGCATCTACATAATACCCATGATGTTTTTCGTGTGCCTTCGACCCATTGTTTGTCAAGGAGTTCGAACATGCGTAAAAGACAAAGTTACTGTTGTTTTGTGGGTTTTTCGAGTGTGCTCATTGCAACTTTATTTTTTGTCTCAGGCTTTTAACCTTGCATAAACATTTGTAAGTTTATAACTCTGCTAAGAAGACATGGTCAACACACACACACACACACACACACACACACACACACACACACACACACACACACACACACACACACACACACATGCGCGTGTGATTCCCGGTGAAAGTGATTCCTAGTGCGAGTGAAAAGAAGAAGCAGGCATGCGGCATGTGGTTGCGTGATATTGCAAAGGAATATGGCCAAACCCGTCTACCATCGGTCCAATATTGAAGCAAAATGAGGCCTTAAAAGGTATACTTTTAGAATTTTTTAAGGATTTAGGGGGTAGGCCTTGGAACGAATCAGGCGTTTTGCATGTAAAATGTGGCTCAACTATGAAAAAATCAGGTTACGAAACCACTTCTGAAACAGATTAATTTCGTAAGGTGAGGTACCACTATATATATATATATATTGCAATAAAAACCTCGTGCACTTTAATCAACCACATCCACCTTACTGACTGTGAACCATATCAACCCATCTACTCTGCCCTCAGATACATTTACACTTTAATATAGGCCAGTCTACAAAGTCGTTCCCTTCTTTTCTTTTATTGTTTATTAATTTATACTATTTATGTATCTATTTATTTACTTATATAATATATATGTATGTGTGTATGTTTGTATTTGTATCTATTTTTGCACCCCCTACTGATGATACCTCAAGAGCCTGTAACAGTGAATTTCTCCATTGTGAGATTAATAAAGCTGTATCTTATCTTATCTTATCTGTATTCAATAATTTTTTCACTTAATTTGTGGACCCATGGTATGAGTTACAATACTGTTAATGTCTGTTCAAAAGACGACGGGGATTAAGACCATTTACATTATTTGTAATGGGAAAAGCGAATTGGGAATCCGAACAAATCAGACTCCGAACAGCCATCTGGAACATATTAAGTTTGAGTACCGAGGCTCCACTGTATACACTTTGCCAAGTAACTTAGAAGGCCAGCTGTTTTGATGGACTGAGAGTGAATCTGGTGATTTAATGTGTAACATATATCACCACTTTTCATTTCGAGATTATTTCAAATTTATGCCAATTATTAATGTAGGGAGAGGAAGTCATAAAACAGTGACAAGAGCATGATCCATGCAGGTCACATTTCATTCATTACCAGGTTCCTATGCCTATACTGGATTATGTTTTTTTTTTATATATATATAATTTACTTTTTACCCTGACAACCCAGAATCCATGAAACTGTCTGTTGTCTATATTTTTATATTTTTAATTATTTTTATATTTACATCTTGACTTTTGAGACTAACAAATTTGGAAATTATTTTAAATAACTAAAGTTTACATGTTTTATTTGTAGTGAATCCATGCTGCTACTACCCTTGTCAGAACCACGGAATTTGTGTAAGATATGGGCTAGACCAGTACCAGTGCGACTGTACTAGAACTGGGTACTATGGAAAAAACTGCACTATCCGTAAGTAAACTTTTGATTTTCTCTATACTTTGTTCCTGTTTTTGCCTTTCTGCACCCTGTTCATGATGGATTAAGTACTGTACTAGGATGCCGACATGTCTTTTAAAACAAAATATTGAAAAACAATGTTGGCTGGTATCTGTCCAATTTGAGAAAGTAGAACATTATTGTGCTTTCCAAAACTCGGGTATCTTTCACATCACCTTGAATATTTAGCAAGCAAAATCTTAATGCATGTGAATAGCCGCCATGTAAAATACAGGGCATTTAGTACACTTAGGTGACTTCTTTGGGAGAATTGACTCAGCTTTTTGTGTCTCAAATGTTATACATTTGATGAATACATCATACACATTGTGGTGTGAAGTAACTTCTAGCTACAATATAAATAATGTGTGTCCATCTATATTTTTGTCCTCCTCACTTACATTTGTTCACGCTCAAAAGTTGGATAATGGACTTGTAAGAACTGTGGAATTAGTTTGCATAATTCCTGTGAGACTGTAATTGGACAATGTGCATGAAATAAGGGTTTTTTAAAATTATTTTTTGAATACATATTAGTTGCATACACCATAACAACAGCTGTGACTGTGCTGGTCAGCAATTTTTTTTTTGTCAGGATTTGGTTTGGGTTTAAATATGTTTGTATTAGTACTGGGGATATTCTCTTGTCTTAGAGGCATTTTATCACAATAAAACCTAATACAGTCAGGTCCATAAATGTTTGGCCAGGGTCACAGTTTTTGTAAAGTTGTACATTAGAATGGATATGAAATGAAGCAATCAAAATATGTAGAATTAATTTGAGGTTTTTAACAGAAAAACTGCGCTAAACATTTAAGAATTACTGTTATATTTAAAAGGGTGTCTTGAATTTTCATAAGCTCAAAAGTAATTAGACAAACCAAAAATTATTTGTTAAAGGCAAGGTGTTAGTTGCTGTTCTATTCGGCCACATTCATTGAGTCTGAGGTGAATAATGGTTTTAGTATATACTACACAGGAACATAAAGAGCAAACTAAATAAAGATTTTTGTTGTTTATCTTTCAATAACTGGGGTGGCAAGTGTTGTAGTGGCTAGCATGTCCACCTTGCAACAAGAAGGTCCTGTGTCCTGAGTCGTGAGCTTGGTGAGGGCATTTCTGTGTGAGGTTTTTAATCTTCTTCGTATGTTTCATGGGTTTACTTGTGCTCCTCCCTTTTCCCTACAGTCCAAAACCGTGCACATTAGGCTAATTAGCTGTTATAAATAGCCAAATGATATGAGTTAATTGACCCCATAGAGGCTGTACCCTGCCTTCACCCAAAGTTGAATGAGATGAGTTTGAGCCTCCCAACAACCCGAACAGTATTAAAAAAATTGGCAAATGAACGGATCTGTTACAGATAATTATTTTATCTCTAAATGTATTATTTGGTGTTATTTACATTTAAAGCTTTTAGCAGATGCTCTTATCCAGAGCAACTTACCATTATCATTTTTATACAACTGAGTAATTGAGGGTGAAGGGCCTTGCTTAAGGGCCCAATTGTGGTTATGGTGGGGATTGAACCGCTGACCTTAAGATCAGTAACCCATTTATCTACTAAGCCACTACTGCCCTTGGTATAACATCCCCACAACTGAATAATTCTCTTGTGTAATAAGTTGCTTCATTTAATGAATGCTTATAACTCAGAATAGATAATTCTGAAATCAAAATGACAGACCCTTACAGTTTATTACATGGAGTAGGTATCTTCATCATTATTATACTTAAGCAATCTATATTTTTAAGTTTGCTTTTCTTGTATTTTAATGTAGCACTGTACTAGTCCTTCTCAAAAAATTAGCATATTGTGATAAAGTTCATTATTTTCTGTAATGTACTGATAAAAATTAAACTTTCATATATTTTAGATTCATTGCACACCAACTGAAATATTCCAGGTCTTTCATTGTTTTAATACTGATGATTTTGGCATACAGCTCATGAAAACCCAAAATTCCTATCTCAAAAAATTAGCATATTTCATCCGATCCTTAAAAAAATATATTTTTAATACAAAAAAAGTCAAATGCACTCAATACTTGGTCGGGAATCCTTTTGCAGAAATTACTGCTTCAATGCAGCGTGGCATGGAGGCAATCAGCCTGTGGCACTGCTGAGGTGTCATGGTGGCCCAGGATACTTCAGTAGCGGCCTTAAGCTCATCCACAGTGTTGGGTCTGGTGTCTCTCAACTTTCTCTTCACAATCCACAGATTCTCTATGGGTTTCAGGTCAGGAGAGTTGGCAGGCCAATTGAGCACAGTAATACCATGGTCAGTAAACCATTTACCAGTGGTTTTGGCACTGTGAGCAGGTGCCAGGTCGTGCTGAAAAATGAAAATCTTCATCTTCATAAAGCTTTTCAGCAGATGGAAGCATGAAGTGCTCCAAAATCTCCTGATAGCTAGCTGCATTGACCCTGCCCTTGATAAAACACAGTGGACCAACACCAGCAGCTGACATGGCACCCCAGACCATCACTGACTGTAGGTACTTGACACTGGACTTCAGGCATTTTGGCATTTCCTTCTCCCCAGTCTTCCTCCAGACTCTGGTACCTTGATTTCCAAATGACATGCAAAATTTGCTTCCATCCAAAAAAAGTACTTTGGACCACTGAGCAACAGTCCAGTGCTGCTTCTCTGAAGCTCAGGTCAGGCTCCTCTGCCGCTGTTTCTGGTTCAAAAGTGGCTTGACCTGGGGAATGCAGCACCTGTAGCCCAGTCCACTGCTTCCACAGGTCTCCCAAGGTCTGGAATCGGCCCTTCTCCACAATCTTCCTCAGGGTCCGGTCACCTCTTCTGGTTGTGCAGCGTTTTCTGCCACACCTTTTCCTTCCCACAGACGTCCCACTGAGGTCCCTTGATAGAGCACTCTGGGAACAGCCTATTCGCTCAGAGATTTCTTTCTGTGTCTTACCCTCTTGCTTGAGGGTGTCAATGATGGCCTTCTGGACAGCAGTCAGGTCGGCAGTCTTACCCATGATTGCGGTTTTGAGGAATGAACCAGGCTGGGAGTTTTTAAAATCCTCAGGAATCTTTTGCAGGTGTTTAGAGTTAATTGGTTGATTCAGATGATTCGGTTAATAGCTCGTTTAGAGTACCTTTTCATGATATGCTAATTTTTTGAGATAGGAATTTTGGGTTTTCATGAGCTGTATGCCAAAATCATCAGTATTAAAACAATAAAAGACCTGAAATATTTCAGTTGGGGTGCAATGAATGTAAAATATATTAAAGTTTAATTTTTATCAGTACATTACAGAAAATAATGAACTTCATCACAATATTCTAATTTTTTGAGAAGGACAAGTATGTTCTAAAACACCTTTATGGAGCATAGTGTATTTATAGTTCTGTGTAGTATGTAGCTATAGCTACAAGCACATAGCTTGGAATGAAGGAAAAAGCTTACTTCACCTACACCTGTCATGGTTAAAACACACACACACACACACACACACACACACACACACACACACACACACACACACACACACACAGAGTAAATGATAATCAAATTTTAATGATCTTTTCTTCCGTTCTGTGTAGTATATGTACAGTAAACTCTTCAAAAATCTTATTTTAGTCTGTGTTTTGTTGCAACAAACTGTTCAACAAATATTTAAGCATTTCAACCAAGAAAAAAGAAAAGGAAAAATATTGAAGGTTTATAATATTAACATCATAATATTTTGATAATGAGATTCGATAATTTTGTTTTTATACTCGTGTGTGGGGCAGTGGTGGTCTAGTGGATAGGGCGCAGGATCGCTGATCCTAAGGTTGGGGGTTCGAGTCCCCACAGGGTTGTCACTGTTCCCCCAGTGCAGCTCAGTGGGTTATCAAAGGCGGGCCATGTCTCTAACTGTCCATGGTGAGAGGTTCATGTAAAAGAACCATTGCTGACTTTCGTAAAGAGTCGGCTGCAAAGCCGTCAGCGTGTTTCTGTCCCTTGCTGAAAAGGGTTGTGACAGGAAGTTCATCCGACGTAAAAACCTATGCCAAATCAAATATGCGAATCAGATGATTCGCTGTGGCGACTCCCGAGAAAGGGGAAAAAGCCGAAAGGAAAAGAAGAAGACTCTTGTGTCCCATGTTTTTTGTAGCATCTGTACACATGTTCTAAAACACAAATAAACAGTTTATCTATATAAAGAATGTTAAATAATGTTTCTTCATGTGAGTAGATGTCTTGTGTGTACTCTTTATCCAGATATTCATATATTGGAATAGCACACACTTTATTTTTGTGGGATATTCTTCAAATGGAATAAAATGGAAACTAAAAGACTTTCAAATTATATCATACATATGTAACTTAACAAATGTTTAAACGGAGAAATTTTTACAATTCTACACAAAAAAGCATTTCAAATTTAATGTAGCAGGTCAAAAAGAAAAGTTCACACGTGGGCAACAGATGGCTGAAAAAACACGAAATTTAAAAAAATAATTTGTCTGAAAGAAAATGCAGCCGTGAGGGAGGAGCACAAGCCAGTGTCTCTCCCTCACGCCGGTCCCAAGCCCGGATAAATGCAGAGGGTTGCGTCAGGAAGGGCATCCGGCGTAAACCAACTGCCAAATAAAACATGCGAGTCACAACAAAGAAATTCATACCGGATCGGTCAAGGCCTGGGTTAACCAACAGGGTGCTGGTGGAAATTGGACCACTTTTGGTCGAAGACGTCAAAGAAAGAGAGGCGGGAGGCGTGTCTGTAGGCAGAGAGAGAAGAGGAAAGGCATGAGTCTAGGACTGAAAGTAGGTACTTTGAATGTTGGAACTATGGCAGGAAAAGGTAGAGAGCTGGCTGACATGATGCAGAGGAGGAAGGTGGACATACTGTGTGTTCAGGAGACCAGGTGGAAAGGTAGCAAGGCGAGAAGCTTAGGAGCAGGGTTTAAGCTGTTTTTTCATGGTGTGGATGGGAAGAGAAATGGAGTAGCAGTCATCTTGAAGGAATAGTTTGTCATCAATGTTCTAGAAGTGAAAAGAGTGTCAGACAGAGTGATGAGTCTCAAGTTAGAAATTGAAGGCGTGATGTTCAATGTTGTTAGTGCTTATGCCCCACAGGCAGGATTTGAGCGAGAAGAGAAGGAGAGATTCTGGAATAACTGAGATGAAGTGATGCAGAGTACCCCCAGAGATGAAAGAATGGTCATTAGCTCAGACTTCAATGGACATGTTGTTGAAGGAAACAGAGGGGACGAGGAAGTGATGGGCAGGTTTGGTATCCAGGACAGGAACAGAGAAGGACAGATGTTGGTAGATTTTGCAAAAAGGATGGAAATGGCTGTGGGAAATACTTTCTTCCAGAAGAGACAGGAGCATCAGGTGACTTATAAAAGCAGAGGTAGGAGCACACAGGTAGACCACATCTTGTGTAGGCGATGTAATTTGAAGGAAGTCAGTGAGAGTGTTGCCAAACAGCATAGGATGGTGGTGTGCAGGATGATGCTGATGGTGAGGAAGGTGAAGAAAGCAAAGACAGAGCAAGAGCAGAAGACAAAGTGGTGGAAGCTGAAAAAGGAAGAGTGTCGGGTTGTCTTCAAGGAGGAGTTGAAAATGGCTTTGGGTAGTCAGGAAGTGCTGCGAGATGAGTGGACAACTACAGCTAATGTGATCCGGGAGACAGGTAGGAGAATACATGGTGTGTCATCTGGAAGGAGAAGAGATAAGGAGACTTGGTGGTGGAATGAGGAAGTGCAGGAGTGTGTACAAAGGAAGAGGTTAGATAAAAAGAAGTGGGACATTGAGCGGACCGAAGAGAGTAAACAGGAGTACAGGGAGATACAGCGTAAGACGAAGGTAGCGGTGTCAAAGGCCAAACAGAGGGCGTATAATGACTTATATGCTCGGTTGGAAAGTAAGGCGGGAGAAAATGATTTATACAGGTTGATATACAGAAATAGAGATGGGAAGGATGTGCAGCAAGTTAGAGTGATTAAGGACAGAGAGGGAAATGTATTGACTGATGACAGAAGTGTGCTGGGAAGATGGACAGAGTACTTTGAAGAGCTGATAAATGAGGAAAATGAGAGAAAAAAAGAGTAGAAGCGGTGACTGTTGGGGACCAGGAAGTAGCAAAGATTAGTAAGGGTGAAGTGAGGAGGGCATTGAAGAGGATGAAGAGTGGAAAGGCAGTTGGTCCTGATGACATACCAGTGGAGGTATGGAAGTGTCTAGGAGAGGTAGCAGTACATTTCCTGACAAGAACATTCAACAAGGTCTAAGAGAGTGAGAGGATGCCAGAGGAATGGATGAGAAGTGTGCTGGTGCCCATTTTTAAGAACAAGGGAGATGTGCAGAGTTGTGGCAACTACAGAGGGATAAAGTTCATCAGCCATACGATGAAGTTATCGGAAAAAATAGTGGAAGCTAGACTAAGGACAGAGGTCAGCATTTGTGAACAACAGTGTGGTTTCATGCCAAGAAAGAGCACCACAGATGCAGTGTTTGCCTTGAGGATGTTAATAGAGAAGTACAGAGAAGGTCAGAAGGAGCTGCATTGTGCCTTTGTGGATCTGGAGAAAGCATATGACAGGGTGCCGAGAGAGGAACTGTGGTATTGCATGAGAAAGTCTGGAGTGGCAGAGAAGTATGTTAGAGTGATGCAGGACATATATGAGAGATGTAAGACAGTGGTGAGGTGTGCTGTTGGTGTGACAGAAGAGTTCAAGGTGGAGGTGGGACTGCATCAAGGGTCAGCTCTGAGCCCCTTCTTGTTTGCTATGGTGATGGACAGGCTGACAAACGAGGTTAGACAAGAATCCCCATGGACTATGATGTTCGCAGATGACATTGTGATCTGCTGTGAGAGCAGAGAACAAGTGCAGGAAAATCTAGAGAGGTGGAGGTATGTTTTGGAAAGGAGGGGAATGAAGGTTAGCCTCAGTAAAACAGAATACATGTGTATGAATGCCAAGGACCCAAAAGGAATGGTGAGGTTACAGGGAGCAGAGATAAGGAAGGTGGAGTTGAAGGTGGTTAAGTACTTAGGCTCAACAATCCAGAGCAATGGAGAGTGTGTAAAAGAGGTGAAGAAGCGTGTGCAGGCTGGTTGGAATGGTTGGAGAAAAGTGTCTGGTGTGATCTGTGATAGGAAGGTATCGGCAAGAATGAAAGGAAAAGTGTACAAGACGGTGTTGAGGCCACCGATGTTGTATGGTTTAGAAACAGTGGCCCTGGGGAAAAGACAGGAGGCAGAGCTGGAAGTAGCAGAGATGAAAATGTTGAGGTTCTCTTTGGGAGTAACGAGGATGGATAGGATCAGGAATGAGCACATCAGAGGGACAGCACATGTAAGATGTTTTGGAGACAAAGTCAGAGAGGCCATATTGAGATGGTTAGGACATGTACAGAGGAGGGATAGTGAGTACATTGGTAGTAAGATGCTGAGGTTGGAACTACCAGGCAGAAGGCCTAGAGGAAGACCAAAGAGACGATTCATGGACGTGGTGAAGGAGGAAATGAAGGCAGTTGGTGTAAGAGAAGAAGATGCAGAGGATAGGGTGAGATGGAGGCAGATGACTCACTGTGGCGACCCCTGAAGGAAAAAGCCGAAAGGAAAAGAAGAATTTGGCTGAAAGAACATCTAGAAACTAACTGCTAAATTGATCAGGTCTGTTACATGATTACCCCTCCTTGAATCGCCACCTTATCGTCGTGGAGGGGTTTGCGTGACCTAATGATCCTAGGAGCTATGTTGTCGGGGGCAAATGCCCCTGGTAGGGTCACCCAAGGCAAACAGGTCCGGGGTAAAGGTCCAGACAAAGTGCGATTCAAAACAAACCCCTAAGACACGAGACAACAAAGGAAGCAGTCTCCCTTGCCCGGACGCGGGTCACCGGGGTTCCCTCCTGGAGCCAGGCCCAGGGGAGGGGCTCGAAGGCGAGCGCCTGGTGGTCGGGCTTATGCCCATGGAGCCTGGCCGGGCCCAGCCCGAAAAGGAGACATGGGTCCGCCCTACCATGACCCACCACCCGTGGGAGGAGTTTTAGGGGTCGGGTGCAGTGTGAGTTGGGTGGCAGCCAAAGGCATGGGTTCTGTCGGACTGATCCTCGGCTACTTACTCTGACCTTCGGGACATGGAATGTCACCTCTCTGGCGGGAAAGGAGCCTGATTTGGTGCGTGAGGTGGAGAGATACCTACTAGATATAGTCGGGCTCACCTCAACGCATAGCTTGGGCTCTGGAACCATCCATCTCGAAAGAGGCTGGACCTTCTTCTATTCTGGAGTTGCTCATGGGGAGAGGCGGCGAGCCGGTGTGGGTATTCTTGTTGCCCCCCGTCTCGGTGCCCAAATGTTGGGGTTCTCCCCTGTTGACGAAAGGGTAGCTTCCCTCCGTCTTCAGGTGGGGGGGCGGGTCCTGACTGTTATTTGTGCTTATGCACCAAATGACAGTTCAGAGTACCCACCCTTTTTGGAGTCTTTGGGGGGGTGTTGGAGAACGCTCCCTCGGGAGACTCGCTCGTTGTCTTGGGAGACTTCAACACCCATGTGGGCAACGATAGTGTGACCTGGAAGGGTGTGATCGGTAGGTACGGCCTCTCCAGTCTGAATCCGACTGGTGTGTCGTTGTTGGACTTCTGTGCTCGTCATAGTTTGTCTATCACGAACACCATGTTCGATCATAAGGGTGTCCATAAGTGCACTTGGCACCAGGACACCCTAGGTCGCAGTTCGATGATTGACTTTGTAGTCGTGTCATCAGACTTGCGACCATATGTTCTGGACACTCGGGTGAAGAGAGGAGCTGAGCTGTCTACCGATCACTACCTGGTGGTGAGTTGGCTTCGGTGGTGTGGGAGGTTGCCTTCCAGACCTGGCAGGCCCAAGCGTGTAATCAGGGTCTGCTGGGAACGTTTGGCCGAGCCCCTGTCCGAGAGGCCTTTAACTCCCACCTCCGGCAGAGCTACAACCACGTTCGGAGGAGGCGGGGACATGGAATCGAATGGGCCATGTTTCGCGCCTCCATTGCTGAGGCGGCAGCCCATAGCTGTGGCCGTAAGGTCGCCGGTGCTTGTCGTGGCGGTAATCCCCGAACCCGGTGGTGGACACCTGCGGTGAAGGGGGCCGTCCAGCTGAAGAAGGAGGCCTATCGGGTTTTATTAGCCTGTGGGACTCCTGAGGCAGCAAACGGGTACTGGCAGACCAAACGTGCTGCAGCCGAGGCTGTCGCAGATGCAAAATCTCGGGCGTGGGAGGAGTTCGGTGAGGGCCTGGAGAGTGATTATCGGTTGGCCTCAAAAAGGTTCTGGGCCACCATCCGACGCCTCAGGAGGGGGAAGCAGTTCTTCACAAACACTGTTTACAGTGGAGGTGGGGAGCTGCTTACCTTGACTGGGGATGTTGTTGAGAGGTGGAGGGAATACTTTGAGGAACTTCTCAATCCCACCAACACGCCCTCCGTGGAAGAGGAAGACCCAGGGGGTTCGGGTGAGGGTCCGCCCATGACTGGAGTGGAGGTCACTGAGGTTGTCAAAAAGCTCCTCGGTGGTCGAGCTCCGGGGTTGGACGAGATCCGCCCGGAATATCTCAGGGCTCTGGATGTTGTAGGACTGTCTTGGTTGACACGTCTCTGCAACATCGCGTGGTCATCGGGGGCTGTACCTCTGGATTGGCAAACTGGGGTGGTGGTCCCAATTTTTAAGAAGGGGACCGGAGGGTGTGTTCCAATTATCGGGAATCACACTCCTCAGCCTACCTGGGAAAGTCTATGCAGGGGTACTAGAGAGGAGGATCCGACCGATAGTCGAACCTCGGATTCAGGAGGAACAATGTGGTTTTCGGCCTGGCCGCAGCACTCTTGACCAACTCTATACGCTCCACAGGATTCTGGAGGGGGCATGGGAGTTTGCCCAATCTGTCCACATGTGCTTTGTGGATTTGGAGAAGGCTTTCGACCGTGTCCCTCGAAAGATCTTGTGGGGCATGCTCGAGAATACGGGCGTTCGGATCCGTTGCTACGCGCTAAACGGTCGCTGTATCACCGAAGCCAGAGTTTGGTCCGTATTGGTAACAGCAGGTCGGATTCGTTTCCAGTGGGAGTTGGAGTCCGCCAAGGCTGTCCTTTGTCACCGATTCTGTTCATAATTTTTATGGACAGAATTTCTAGGCGCAGTCGAGACGATGAGGGGTTCTGGTTTGGTGGCCATCGGATATCGTCTCTGCTTTTTGCGGATGATGTTGTCCTTTTGGCTTCATCAAGTCGGGCCCTCCAGCTCTCATTGGAGCGATTCGCAGCTGAGTGCGAAGCAGCCGGGATGAAGATCAGTACCTCCAAGTCTGAGGCCATGGTTCTCAGTCGGACAATGGTGGAATGCACCCTCCGGGTCGGGAATGAGGTCCTGCCCCAAGTGGAGGAGTTTAAGTATCTTGGGGTCTTGTTTACGAGTGAGGGAAGGATGGAGCGAGAGATCAACAGACGGATCGCTGCAGCCTCTGCTGTTAAGCGGTGCCTGTACCGGTCCGTTGCGGTGAAAAAGGAGCTGAGCCGCAAGGCGAAGCTCTCAATTTACCAGTCGAGCTACGTTCCAACCCTCACCTATGGTCACGAGCTTTGGGTAATGACCGAAAGAACAAGATCACGGATACAAGCGGCTGAAATGAGCTTTCTTCGCCGGGTGGCGGGGTTCTCCCTTAGAGATAGGGTGAGAAGCTCCGCCATCCGGGAGAGCTTCGAGTAGATCCGCTGCTCCTCCGCATTGAGAGGGGCCAGTTGAGTTGGCTCGGGCATCTGGTCAGAATGCCCCCCGGACGCCTCCCTGGTGTGGTGTTTCGGGCATGTCCAACCGGGAAGAGACCCCGGGGTCGACCTAGAACACGCTGGAGGGACTATGTCTCTCGACTTGTCTGGGACTGCCTCGGTGTCCCCCCGGGAGAGTTGGAGGAAGTAGCTCGGGAGAGGGATGTCTGGACCTTTTTGCTAAGGTTGCTGCCCCCGCGACCCGACCCTGGACTAAGCGGAAGATGATGATGATGATGATGATGATGATGTTACATGATTAGCTATAAAAGGGATGTCTAGAGAGGCAGAGTCTCTCAGAAATAAAGATGGACAGAGGCTCTTCAATCTGTGAGAAAGTATATAAAAAGCCTGTGGATTGCTTTAGAAGCAATGATGCTCAATGTCAAATTGCAAAGGCTTTGCAAATCTCATCATTTTCAGTGCATAACAATCATCAAAAGATTCAGAGAAACTGGAGAAATCTCTGTACGTAAGGTACAAGGCCAAAGACTTTTATTGGATGCCCGTGTCTTCGGGCCTTCAGACAACACTGCATAACTCATCAGCATAATTGTCTCAATGAAATTACTAAATGAGCTCAGGAACACTTACACAAACCACTGTTGGTAAGTCGTACCATCAGTCGTACCATCTGCAGATGCCAACTAAAGCTTTATCATGAAAAAGGAAGCCAAATTTGAAGATGGTCCAGAAGCACTGTTGTGTCCTGTGGAAAAAAAAAAAAACCACATTTAAAATTGACTTAAAATGGGAAAATGTTCTCTTGCCAAGCAAGTCCAAATTTGACATTCTTGTTATTAATCATGTCATTTGAGCTGACGAGGAGGTCTATCTATCTATCTATCTATCTATCTATCTATCTATCTATCTATCTATCTATCTATCGATCGATCGATCGAAACAACCCCCTCTTTATTTATTTCTTTACGAAAAGAAATTCAAAATTCAAATGCGCCAATCAAAATTTCACACGACGCGCGAGTTGCTCTCTCATTGGCTGTCTGTCAACATCCCGCCCCGCTGGCCTCCCAGATAGAGACAGAAGGAAGCTTAACTCGTTAGTTTTTAGTTTATTTTTTTAAGTTGTTTTAATTCAGTAAATGTTTAATAAATGTGGGCGCATTTGAGCTCATCTGGAATTCCGATCCCTCAAGGAATCAAATTAAAGTTGAGTTTGTCAAGCAGGGAATGCGCTTTGAATTCACGTCTTGTGGGCGTGGTCCGCAGTGCGTGCACAAGAGAGAGAGAGAGAAAGAGAGAGAGAGAGAGAGAGAGAGAGAGAGAGAGAGAGAGAGAGAGAGAGGTGTGTGTGTGTGTGTGTGTGTGTGTGTGTGTGTGTGTGTGTGAATAAAAAATGTTTAATAATGGTTTAATTAATAAATGTGTTAATAAAATGTTTAAATTGTTTAATAAATAATTTTCTTTTAATTTTAACACATATTTCATACAACATTGGTGTACTTTTATCATTTTTAAAGGGTTTATGGGGTTCATCCAGTCCAAAGACTGGAGCCTTGGAACGAATTAGGCGTTTAACATGTAAAATGCGACACCTACTTACGAAACCCCCGCAATACGATATGGGCTCCGGAACGGATTCATTTCGTAAGTTGGGGGCTGACTGTATAAATACACATATACAGATGGTATTGCATGAGAAGAAGATGACACACATCCATCACTGATGCGCATGCACACAGAGGCAACAATGTAAATAGTTTTGATAGGAGATTTTGGGTTTTTTGTGTTTGTTTAGGGTTGTTTTTTTTTTTTTTTTGCATAATTGGATTTGTTTTTATGGCATTTTTCTTAACTTTTCCACTTATTTTTCATAATTTTCTTATTTTTTAATTCGATGAATACTTATTTCTTTCTTTTTTTTTTTTTAAATCGATGCACTGAAGCCGCATGAATTGAAGCGCAAAGTAACAAGGGATCCCTGTACCAGCAGTCAAGAATCTGGTGTGTACCAGTCTCCAAAATGAACAAATTTACAAATCAGTGAGATTAAAATTTTGTCTAGCGTTGTTGAACTATACTTTGCACAAAGACTGGAGAAATCATTTTCGCATTTTTGTTCTCATCCAATTACTGAAAAAATAAGTGACTTCGCCGATGTTTCATTTCCATCCCATCACTTTACAGATAATGTGACCTCTTTTTGCACTGAACTCTTGCATTACAGTAATTTTATTTTCTGCAATTTGTTCACTGAGTATACTGTAAATATACTGTAATTACAGTAAAGTGTACTTTGTTTTTGTGGTATAATAAATTAATGTTATTTTATCGGACAGTCTCTATTTTATTGGCAGTTGTGCTGTCAGGAGTATTGTTACAAGATTATTATTATGAGACCATACAGTTATTTATCCCTTAGATATGACAGCAACACCTGTTTCTCTTTACATGTTCCTGCTGTGCAACAGCTGGAATCAGCCCTTGGGCTTTCAGAGGAAACTTGTGTCAATTTGAAAGAAATTAGAGTACATACAACTGCTTATGTACAAGAATAATTGCTGCACTATAAGTATGTGTGTCTCTCAAGAGGTGTGCTTTTTTTGTGATTTTTATAGCGGAGTTTTGGTCTAAAGTCTATGGGTTTTTGAAACCGAGTCCTGATACCGTCCACTACATCCTGACCCATTTTCACTGGATATGGAGGATTATCAATAAAACCTTCCTCAGAGAATATCTCATGACCAAGGTCCTCACAGGTCAGTTCTTCAAAACATAAAGCCATTGACCTTCTTGTCTTTTCTTGTGTAAGGAATAATCAGTATATTCTTTTAGATAAAGTACTTGTTGCACATGAGAATATTCTGATCTGAGTTAAGGAACAATATTTAAACATATTTCATTTGAGAAATCTCATTGATTTTTGATGAAGGCTACCAACATTTCTAAGGGTAAAACTTGTAATAAAAATCTTGATTATAAGATATTTGGGTTACAGTACACATATTCTTCACAGCTAATGAACATCATCTCAGCTTTCTGTTCAGTGCTCAAGATAAATATTTGCATGAGCCCGAGCTTAGTCATCTCCTTTCTCACTGATTCATTTGAATAAATAAAAAATAAATCTTGGCCTCTTTAGTGCAGCTAACTGGGTTATCAAAGGTCGGCCATGTCGCTCAGTGTCTATGATGAGAGGCATGTAAAAGAACTTTAGCTGATTTTTGGAAAGAGTAGGTTGCATAGCTGTCAGCGTGTTTTAGCCCTGCGATGTCCTGGCGAGCTGTTCAAGGTGTACTCTTCCCTCAACCAGAGTCAGCTGAGATGGGCGCCAGCCTCCCGCAACAATAATTAGGATTAGGCGGTTTAGAAAATGAATGAATGAAAGGCTTATATGCCTCTTACTGTCTGTGTTGAGAGACATGTAAAAGAACCATGCTGTCATTCGTAGGCCACAACGTAATTAAGCTCTGTGTGTTAACCTGGTGAGCTGTCCAGGGTGTACTCTGACGATTTACTGAGGTTTTTTTTTTTTTTTTGCAGTTTTGAAAGCCCTGAATCATATAAAAAACTGAGTTATACCTCTAAAGGTTTAAATATAAACATTTAATCAAACCTTAAATTATTAATACCATATTCGACGTAATAAGTGCCCTGCTCCAATAAGCACCCCCCACCAGTGTTTTTGATCTTACATCTAATAACCGTCTGTGTGTACTGGGAGCAAAATTTTTTTTTTTTTAACAAACAACTCTTTATTGTCAAAGTACATTACATACATTGAAATTTGCTTTGTGCGCTAGGCACCTGTCGCCACTGTGCAGCGCCAGTTATTGCATTGTTCTATCCTTTTGATGCTGAGCACCAAGCAGGAAGCAACAACTGCCAAATTTTAACGTCTTATGGTATGACGCGGCCAGATTCGAACTCCGACCTACCGGAGGATAAAGCGGACGCTCTACCAACTGAGCTAAATCCCCGGTTTGGTAGATCAAATGGTAGATCAAATTTACTAATTTAATTCGATCGGTCTCTGTACCGGTAAAATAAGGCGTTCATTGTCTGTAAAAGTGAGTTTACATGGCATTTCAAGACCCCCTGCCACTGGGGAATGTCTATAATGTTCATCAGTAACAACACATTTGATTGTTTTACCGTGCTTTAAAAAACAGGAAAACATTTTGCTGTGTTCTCTTGGTAAATGTCCAACAAGATGAACCATTAGAAACTGCTACAGCAAAACTATGCTCTGAATGAATGGAGTGATGAGCCAGATATGGACCCAGCAGAAAGTGATGATGAGTATTTTTCACCCGATTCTCCTGCTCACTAACTTCATACATTTAAAGACATTCCTTGCCATGTGCTTATCAACATGCCATGTGCTAAAGTTGACGTTCATGTTGATTGGCTCGATCTTACATAGAGGGAAAATATTTAAAGGAACAGCACCGGGAGGGAAAATTAAAGGGTATTTTTTTTTTTTTTAAATTATGATGTTTTCTGTTTATTTTTAGCTTTCATGTAAGTAATTTGGTTGATACTACAAAATGAATAATACAAATACCAGTAAAACTCTTTTATTGTTCTGTTATTATTCATGATTTACACCTCTATGGTAATGAGCACTTACCGTTCCACTCCGCTGGTTAGCATTTTAATCAGCACCCACCAACTCCAATTTTTTAAGCACCCTGGGCGCAATCACGGAAAATACGGTAATATGAATTAAATTATTAATGTAAGCCTCATAGAGGCATGGTGGTATAGTCATTATTACATTTGCCTCACAAAAACAATGTCCTGTGCCTTACTGAATGAGGAATATAGTCAATCACTACCTGTTAGTGTGGAACGTTATTTCATGAAACTGTGAGTCCATGGACATTGTTTATAGGCAGTAGTATTTGCAGTGTATTTGTGCTCAACCTTTTTTCCCCTAGACTTTGGGCACCATGAGGCAGGGTACCTACTCGGGTATATGGCCCGTTTGATCAACCAAACTTTGTGTTATACTGTCACCACCTACTTGACTTTGTTGACTGGCTTAATCCTGCTAGATTAGTAATCTACAAGACCATTTTATCTGAGACAGAGTTGTCACTGGAAATTCAATGCAAGTTGAGAACGAATATCGTTAGCGACAAAAAGTTCAAGCTCAAAGGAGGGTCAAGGTCTATGTTACTCGGGAGTCTGCAACCAGATCAGGTTGTAGGTTGAGGAAAGATTGTTGCAAGTTCTGCCCAACCTGCTTCGTTTGGAACCATTTTTACAAAAATTCATATCACTTTAGTATCAATAACAACCTCTTGATGTATGATCAAAGCTAGGTAATTTTCCAGGCCTTCACTGAATATAGAATAAGATCCATGCAAATCACCTAAATAAGATCAGGTGCAAGTGAAGAGTGCATAAAAGCGTGTGGAGGCCGTCAGGCACATGCGGAATAGTTATACACTATATTAGCATGCTGTCAAGATTGGTTTAATTCGCAAATATTTTACAACATACAGTATAGTAAGTTCCCAGAAACTGCCTCAAATTAAAAAAAAAAAAAAAAAAAAAAAAAAAAATTCTGAGAAAAGAGCAAGAGCTGAGAAAGCTGAGATAAGTAAAGGGCTGTCATGTGTGCAGCTGCTTATAGCTGGTTTGTAATCTAACACAATCTCAATATGAAACCAAGTACAAATACTGAAAAGTGTAGGGTTCAACTTTTTGTGATCTGATAAAGCACAAGGCAGCATTTATTGCTTCTGTGTGCTCTGGCACAGAGTAATTAAAGTTTTTTTCTGTGGTTTTAATAGAGAAATAAAATCCATATGTTATAGTCAGAAACTAAGGACCACACACCTTCACTTAGAAGATAAATAATCTGACATCAACAATGAGGAAGCCTGTGTTTACAAAAGAAACAAGTATCCATGAAATTTCTCAATGTTTTCTTAGTTTACTCTTTTCTCTGTTTTTATTACTTCAAATTTAGGTGGTAGACTATTCATTCTTTTATCTGTGCTAAACATCTGTGGAGAAAATTTTCATAGACATGACATCCTGCTCATATTTGCTCAGCCTCTGTCTAAGACTAAAACATGCTTTATCACTTCCTGTAATAATTCCCTCCATTCCTTGGCTCATATTGATGTAAGAATTATTTTAAAAGATTCCTGTGCTATGACATGACAATTTGTATTGGAGTTAAGTTTACAACATGTAATGTTTTGTTTGAATTTTTAATAATCTTTTCTAGCCCGGTGTCTTGAGCCTCTACTGCTATGTTAATTCATGATGTCTTCATAAAGTCTTTAAATTCCTCACATGTCTCTTCTGCTGCCAAGTGTTTCTGGCACTTATGTCTTTATGCACTCCACTAACTCTCCAGTATTCTTTCAGATCTGTAAGTAATAGATATTTAATGCCAACCAAATCCATAGTTCATTATGTTCATGCTTCTGACAGTGTTTTATCACAAAAACCTGAAGGAAGTGCTCGAATTTTTTAAATGTACACAATATCCAAAATAAGCTCGACCACAGTCTCAACCCTTTGAGCTCAGTTAAAACAAGAGTACAATAATAGCATACATCAGAAACATAGCAGGAAGTTTACAAAGAATTTCAGAGAAATCAAGTGATTGCTGGATATGTAACATTTTTGTATTATTCTCGTTGTTTCTTCTTTATTATCCTGTTTCCTGTCGCAGTGCGATCAAACCTGATTCCCAGCCCTCCTACCTATAACTCCAAATATGGGTACCTGAACTGGGAATCATATTCCAATATCACTTATTATACCCGACTTTTGCCTCCAGTACCACTGGACTGTCCAACACCGATGGGTTCCAAAGGTAGGGAAGACGAAAGACCAGAAGACAAGAATTCTTTTGTAAAAATGAATTTATATACTCGATTAGCTTTAAAACCAATGTTTTTTTGTACTTTAAAAATTTAAATTCTTAATCTATGATGTCACATCTTAATTAATTCCCCAGATGTTATAAATAATATCTTTTCACTCATCAGGAAGAAAAGAGCTTCCGAATCCCAAAGTGTTGGTGGACAAGCTCTTTTTGAGGAAGGAATTCAGGCCAGACCCCCAGGGTTCAAATCTAATGTTTGGGTTTTTTGCTCAGCACTTCACTCATCAATTCTTCAGAACGCACAATAGTATGGGGCCTAGTTTTACCAAAGGTCTAGGCCATGGGGTGAGTTCTTATTGAAGATTTGAGGGCAATGTTTGCTGAACAACAAAAGTCTACCCATATAATTATACTATCAATGTCATTTTGTAATGTTTAATTTTATAAATAGGTGGATGCTGGACATATTTATGGAGATAACCTTGCACGGCAGCTGCGTCTAAGACTTCACAAAGACGGAAAGATGAAGTACCAGGTGCCAGTACTGTTATGAAATGTCTGACATGTTTTTGCTTTTAATTTTGTTTGTTAAACCCAATCTCCTCTTGGTTGATTTAGCCACATTTTGTAGTGATAAGCATCAAGAGAGAGTGTTTTTTTCCAACTTATAGCCATGCCTCACTTGCCATTTGTGAAATCTGAAGATATGTGGTCTACTTCTCTCTGAGGTCAAGAGATTAACATTGCATAACTTTACACAAATAAATAAAAAAGATAAGAAGGTTGAAAGAAGGTTGACACACCATCTAATGCTTTCCTTTTCCCTCTTGTAGTTATGCCTCGTTTACAACTTTGGTTCGTTCATATCTACAGACATGTCCATAAGTATTTGGGCAGTGATCACTTCAGTTAAAAACAGTGTTAATACTTTAGAATAATATTGAATTGGCCTTGATGGCTTTTTAAAAACCATTTGCTTACTTCTGTCTGTGATGTCAGTGGCCGCTACAACAAGCACGATGATATCAGTAAACACTAAAAACTTAAGGTGAGAGTACTGCGCAGATTTCATTCATTCATTCATTTTCTAACCCGCTTAATCCTATTCAGGGTTGCGGGCAGGCTGGCGCCTATCTCAGCCAATTTGGGTGAAAGGGGAATACACCCAAAACAGCTTGGCAGACCACTGCAGGGCCAATAGACATAAAACCACAGTCACACTCACAGCTGGGGCGATTTGGACTGTGGGAGGAAACCAGATTATCTTGAAGAAACCCAAACACCCAAGCCTGAGAATCAAACCCAGGCCTTTTTAGCCCCGTGCTGTCCTTGGTGCAGAACTATCATCATTAAAACATGGCAGCTTTCAGCACAGACAGGGACAACGCAAGCAGTAAAATATAACTTACAAGCTCATTCCTCCAGTCACAAACTCAACTTTAATTTGATTCCTTGAGGGTTCGGTATGCCAGATAAGCTCAAATTCACCCACATTTATTAAACATTTACTGAATTAAACAACTTTAAAAAACTAAAGTGTTATTCCTTCTCTCTCTCTCTCTCTATCTCTCTCTCTCGCTCTGTTTCTTTCTCTCTCTCTCTCTCCCTCCCTTTCTCTCTCTGTCCCGCGCGTGCGCATGCGCGCTGCGGGTCACGCCTACAAGACATGAATTCAAAGCGCATTCCCTGTTTGACCATTTACTGAATTAAAACAACTTAAAAAACTAAACTAAAAACTAAAGCGTTATTCCTTCTCTCTCTCTCTCTCTGTCTCTCTGTCGTGTGCGCACTGCGGGCCACGCCCACAGGACGTGAATTCAAAGCGCATTCCCTGCTTGACAAACTCAACTTTAATTTGATTCCTATCGGGATCGGGATGCCAGATGAGCTCAAACGCACCCACATTTATTAAACATTTACTGAATTAAACAACTTAAAAACTAAACTAAAACCAAAAGAGTGAAGCTTCCTTCTGTCTCTATCTGGGAGGCCTGCGGGGCGGGATGTTGAGAGACAGCCAATGAGAGAGTAACTTGCTTGACGTGTGAAATTTTGATTGTCGCGTTTGAATTTCTTTTCGTAAGAGGGGGTTGTTTCGTATTTCGGGGACGGAAACTCAAGAAAATGTTTTTCGTAATCCTGGGATTTCGTACAAAGGGGTCTTCGTAAATTGGGGGCCAACTTTATTAAAAGTAATTAAGTGATACTAAGCTCATGAGCTGGAATGGTTTACACGGGACCATTTGTATTCAGTCAAAAACTGATAATGGAATATAAAACACATAGGCTATTTATGAGTGTATTGTGTTAACTGTTTATTAGGTACAGCATATTTATAAAAGAAAGCTTTCAATTTTCCAGAAAATTAAAATTGGCCATATTATAATTTCACTGGAGCATTTTCACTGTTGTTTCACTGTTAATGTCTTGTATATTTACAGATGATATATGGGGAGATGTATCCACCTTCAGTGGCAGAGACTGGTGTTTTCATGCACTACCCTGCATCAGTTCCACCCGAACAGCAATTGGCTATTGGCCAGGAAGTGTTTGGAATGTTGCCAGGTTTAACCATGTATGCCACCTTGTGGCTGCGTGAACACAACCGTATATGTGACATCCTAAAGAAAGAGCATCCTACCTGGGGAGATGAGCAACTCTTTCAAACTACAAGACTTATTGTTATAGGTAATGTCGCTATCTCAGTTGTGTGTGTCTGTGTGTGTGTGTGTGTGTATGAAATGAGGTAGGAATATGTAGTCATTGGCACCTATCTCAGCCAACTTTGGGTAATGGCAGAGTACAGTTTCTGCATTTGTTGTTGCAGCACAGCACTGGCCGATATTTGTGTTATGATACACGAGGTCAGTGATGCAGCCCCAACAATCCAACAAGTTCACGTCACTACCAGGCTTGAACAGCCAATGAGGAAGGCAACATCTCTCTGAGAATGCCCACACATACTTTGACAAGGGGCAAGGACTGACATCGCCGATGTCCTACATTATTTTATTCATCATCCATTCCTTTTCTGAACCACTTAATCCCAAATAAAGCCGCAGGGAGGCTGGCGCTCATCTCAGCTGAAACTAGGCGAGGGCAGAAACAAGCTGACGGCTATGCAGCCGTCCCCTCACAATAGAGAGAGAGAGAGAGAGATGGCCGGCCTTTAAGTTCCCAGGTAGATGCACTGAGGGATGAATGCTCATCGACCTTGCAAATAGATATTACCATAACTATCCTGATTTCAATACATTTTGAGATTTTGGTAGAAATTATAAAAATTGATCTATGACAAGGCTCCATCCTGAAAAGTACCTCTGTCAATATTCAAGGATCCTATAAGAAGCTTATTCTCTAATAGTCTGGAAAACTTTATATGCCCTTAAAATATTACATCTAATTTATTTTTATGTTTCATGAAACCACAATATTTACCTAGTAAGGACAGAGGGTGGGCTCCCTCTATGTATGTTGCTGACTCATAACAGTGAGTTGTAGAATAACTCTAAAAATGAATGTACACTAGTCCAGTGGTCCCCAACCCCCGGGCCGCGGACTGGTACCGGTCCGTGAATCAATTGGTACCGGGACGCACAAGAAATAATTCATTATTTCTGTTTTATTTATTATCTGAATGATCTTTTATTTTTGAAAAAAACTTTTATTTTGAAAATGACCAAATTCTCTCAGTTACATCAGTCATTTGAGCACTAAAATGTAACCCACAAGGAAAGGGCACATGAACAGAAGCTAGACATGTTTCAAACAGTAGCGAGTATTTTCGGGTTTTAAATTTCTTTTTTACATTCAAACAAATCCCAGACATAAGGAATGAGAATTACCAGGGACTTTCCAATACTATATTCTATTGTGATTAAGCCTTGAAAGTTTTATTCAAAAGCAGGACCGAACATGATTTTTTTTTTTTACTGCATGCTAATGTGTGAATAGTTTAGAGCTCACCATCTGTATCTTCAAATACCTTAAATTCAGACATCCTCACTTACTCACTCACTCACAAAATAAACCCGAACAAGCACAGGGAAAACGGCAAAATCCGTTCAGAAACATACTGAATTCAAACCAATTACAAATTATTTTGAAACCAGTTGTGGTACGTGAATCAAATGATACATAACTGAGTCAACTTCCCCCATCAATACTGAATATCAATGTGGTGAAACCTTTTTAAACATTATTGAGAAACTCCTGATGAGAGAGCTACACAAATAATACCAGATCACATTTACTTCGCTAGTTTAATCTGCTCAATTGCTTGCTTTTCAGGTGAGACTATACGGATAGTGATTGAGGATTATGTGCAGCACTTAAGTGGCTACAACCTACAGCTAAAGTTCGACCCATTACTTCTGTTCAATGCCCAGTTTCAGTACCAGAACCGAATTGCTCTGGAATTTAATCAACTTTATCACTGGCATCCACTCATGCCCGACAGCTTCTTCATTGATGGAACCGAGATCAACTATCCTGAGTTCATGTTCAACACCTCCGTTCTAACACACTATGGAGTGGAGAAACTGGTGCAGGCTTTCACATTTCAGCCTGCAGGACAGGTGACATTTTCTATTCTTTTGACCTTGAGAAAGGGGAGTGACTCTCATTCAGTTCATTTTCTGTAACCGCTTAATCCTAATTAGGGTCGCGGGGAGGCTGGCGCCCATCCCAGCCAACTTCGGGCGAGGGCAGAGTACACCCTGGACAGCTCGCCAAGCCATCGCAGGGTGGAAACACGCCGACGGCTTTGCAGCCCACTCTTGTCGAAAGTCAGCAATGGTTCTTTTACATGCCTCACACCATAGACAGTGAGAGACATGGCCGGCCTTTGATAACCCATTTAGCTGCACTGGGGAGGACAGTGACAACCTTGTGGAGAGTGGGAATCGAACCCCCAACCTTTGGATCAGCGATCCAGCGCCCTATACCACAAGATCACCACTGCCTCGGGAGTGACCCTTTATTTATTTATTTATTTTTTAAAGCATCTTATTATAGCGGCACCTGACAAGAAGAAGGTTATATTAGACATAAAGTGAACAGTCAGTTCTCAAAGTTGTGTTAGAAGCAGTAAAATGGACAACCGTAACGATTTAAGTGACTTTGACAAGGGTGAAATAGTATTGGTCAAATGACTGCGTCCATTTATTTCTAAAACAGCAAGTCTTGTGGGGTGTTCCTGGTATGCGGTGGTAATTAAATACCAAATGTGCTATCAGGAAGTACGATTGAGCAGGCAAGGGTGTCATAGGTTCGCACAGCTCAGTGAGTAGTAGGGAGTGGAATCAAGTATGTCTGGGCTGATGCCACACAAGAGCTGCTTTACTGCTGTACTGTAAACGCCTGAAACATTTTAATACGGGCTATAACAGAAAGTTGCCAGTAAATTGTGCATTGTAGTTTGCTGCGTATGGGCTACCTAGCCATAGACTAGTCAGGTGCTGTGGCTGGTTGTTTTTGTTGTGTATTGGCTTAATAGTATTAGTTTAACCCTGTTTCGGTCTGGCAAAAGAATACACTGTAGCTTATGATGATCACTTTTGGCGGTTTCAGTCTAACTGGTGTAATATTGAGTTGTCTCAAAAAGGAAGGATTTTCTTTTTGAAATGTGTTGTTATTTATAAAATAGACTGTGAACACAAACTGTAATGTGATTAACAGCTTATAATGTTGTCTTCCTGTTCACTGACTGTGAGAAAAAAGGGCGCAATTAAAATGACAGAGTATTTCTCTCATAATGCTTGGCAAGCAGTCGATAATACCTATTTATGAAATTCCTAACAACTTTTAACATTACTGAGAGATTGTGAAGGCATCAAGAAAATAAATTTTGATTTGTGTAGTTGCAAGACATATTTTGGAGCATCTTTTATAGTAAAAATTAAAGTGCATAGTTCTGCAAATAATACCCATAAGCAATCCTTTTATTCAACATCTCGTTTTAAAAATCTAACTGCCACAAAAACTTGAAATAGTATTGGTCAAATGACTGCGTCCATTTATTTCTAAAACAGCAAGTCTTGTGGGGTGTTCCTGGTATGCGGTGGTAATTAAATACCAAATGTGCTATCAGGAAGTACGATTGAGCAGGCAAGGGTGTCATAGGTTCGCACAGCTCAGTGAGTAGTAGGGAGTGGAATCAAGTATGTCTGGGCTGATGCCACACAAGAGCTGCTTTACTGCTGTACTGTAAACGCCTGAAACATTTTAATACGGGCTATAACAGAAAGTTGCCAGTAAATTGTGCATTGTAGTTTGCTGCGTATGGGCTACCTAGCCATAGACTAGTCAGGTGCTGTGGCTGGTTGTTTTTGTTGTGTATTGGCTTAATAGTATTAGTTTAACCCTGTTTCGGTCTGGCAAAAGAATACACTGTAGCTTATGATGATCACTTTTGGCGGTTTCAGTCTAACTGGTGTAATATTGAGTTGTCTCAAAAAGGAAGGATTTTCTTTTTGAAATGTGTTGTTATTTATAAAATAGACTGTGAACACAAACTGTAATGTGATTAACAGCTTATAATGTTGTCTTCCTGTTCACTGACTGTGAGAAAAAAGGGCGCAATTAAAATGACAGAGTATTTCTCTCATAATGCTTGGCAAGCAGTCGATAATACCTATTTATGAAATTCCTAACAACTTTTAACATTACTGAGAGATTGTGAAGGCATCAAGAAAATAAATTTTGATTTGTGTAGTTGCAAGACATATTTTGGAGCATCTTTTATAGTAAAAATTAAAGTGCATAGTTCTGCAAATAATACCCATAAGCAATCCTTTTATTCAACATCTCGTTTTAAAAATCTAACTGCCACAAAAACTTGCAGTTCAACTTCCTTCATCACCAACACCTCAGACCACCATCTTTTTTTTTTTTTTTTTTTTTTTAAACTTTTTCATACCTCCTTTTCCTGTTCATGTCAATTATTTTTACTTTATACCCAGCCAGTTTTCATCATACAGGTACTGTATTTTCCAGACTATAAGTCGCACTTTTTTCATACTTTGGCTGAAAGTGCGACTTATATGTGAAATTATTACATATAATTCTATTCGTCATAATAATAAGACATAATTTCACGTTTGTTATTTTTACACTCCCAACCACAAGAGGGCACTCTAAGCTTGGGTATCTGTACCTGCTCATCCACCACTGAAGAAATGGCCCCAAAAAGAAAATCCTATTCTGTGCATTACAAGCTGCAAATAGTGAAATATGCAGCAGAAAATGGTAATTGATCAGCAGAAAGAACGTTTGGAGTGAACGAGAAACTTGTGAGGGACTGGAGAAAAAGCAGAGATTACTATTACTGCAGTGAAGAAAACAAAACAAAGCACACTGTGGGCTAAAAGCTAGATGGCCACAGCTAGAGGAACGAGCTCACACATGGGTGCTTGAGCAACGTGCTGCAGGGAGAGGCTTCTCAACAGTGCAGTTGCGTCTCCACGTCCAGGTAGTGAAATTATTATTATATAATTCTGTTCATCATAATAATAACGAACGTAATTTCACATGTTTATTTTTACACTCACAACCGCAAGAAGGCAAAAAGAGGGCAGAAAAATGGAGATTATTACTGCAATGAAGAAAACAAACAAACAAACAAAAGCTAATCGCAGGCTAAAAGCTAATCACGGGATAAAAGATAGATGTTCACAGTTAGAGGAACTAGATCGCACATGGTGGCTTGAGCAATGTGCCTCAAGGAGAGGCTTGTCAACAGTGCAGTTGTGTCTCCATGTCCAGGTACGAAGTTGTCAAGGATATGAATAGAAATAACTGTGTGAGGTCTTTCTTGGTGTTACCGCTTCATGCAAAGCAACCTCCTCTCTATCAATGCGACTGTCACAAAAACTGCCAGCAGATTTCCAAGCCAAGGTAGGCAGTTTCCATGAGTTTGCGAATTATAGTCCAGTGCAACTTTATATATGTATTTTTCTTATTTATTATGCATTTTTTGGCCAATGCGACTTGTACTCCAGAGTGACGTATAGTCCATAAAATACTGTAAAATACTTGCTTTTCTTACCAGCTCTCAGTGCACATTTTGAGTTTTGTAGAAAGTTTTTTTACTAGTTCTTTGAAATATATTTATCTTTGTGTAAACAGTACTGAGTGAGAAAGAAGCCTGTTTAACATGTCTGTCATGGTGACTGTCAACTCACTGGTTAGCAGAGCACTTAATTATAAATAGATAGTATGTTACCAGACATGGCTGAAAAGGAAATAAAATACACATTTGCAAAATAAAAATAGACCTGTAATGTCAGATGTGGGACACAATTCATTTTATTATATTTCATGAGATAAATTAGCTTAAAGGGGCAGTGGTGGCCTTGAGGTAAGGTGCAGGATCACTGATCCCAAGGTTGGGGATTTTCAGTGGGTTGCCACTGTCCCCCCAGTTCAGCTAACTGGGTTATCAAGGGCCAGCCATGTCTCGTACTATCTGTAGTGAGAGGTATGTAAAAGAACCATTGCTGACTTTCGACAACAGTAGGCTGTATAGCCACCAGCGTGTTTCTGCCCTGCGATGACTGGGATGGGGGGGGGTCCAGGGTGTATTCTGCCCTTACCCAGAGTTGGCTGAGATGGGCACCAGCCTCCATGTGACCCTAATTAGAATTAAGCAGTTCAGAAAATGAACGATGGAAATGAATTAGCTTAAATTTTGGTGTCAATTCTTATATTCAGGTAATTTACCCCAAGTTCAGGTAAATAAACTGAGTTTCAACCATTTAGCTATTGATTTTGTGGGTGGGCCTAAAGACTACATGTTGATGCTCATTAGGTTTTTGGCCTCTGAAAAATACACCTAAAGCATAAACATGTCCTCCCGTTTTACATTTATGATCATAATATGCATTTAAAACACATCCACTTTCTCCACTGAATTAAATGGAATTATATATATGAAGGGAAATATGGCCATCAAGAAGATGAATAAAAAAAAGACCTCAGAAATTCTTCTTGTGTAAATTGGCCTTTAATGAATCTTTAACACCTGAGCCTGTTTTCAGGAGGCTCATAAATGCTTACTGTTGGCTACTGTTGTGATTTACAGAGGCTTTTGTTTTTGCATACTTCAAGTCATGAGGCACAACCTTGAATAATTTGGCCATTATGTGACATGGGATTTTCAATTTTCCTTTTGAGTGTCATTTGCAAATTCATTCAAATCATAAACCACACTGGGATTTTGAAAATAAATCAAGAGCTGTGTGACCATGAGCATTATGGATTTATTCATTCATTTATAATCATTCACATGTTAAAATTAACACTCAAAGGTCTTAGTTATGGAGAAACCACAACTGAATTAATACACTTAACATACGATATGATAGTTTAATTTTGATGCAATTTATTGTTTTGCTTCATAATATATATAAACTGGCAAATAAGTAAGTAAATGCAAAGAAACATATACAACATATGCAATATATTGCCAAAAGTATTCACTCACCCTTCCAAATAATTGAATTCAGGTGTTCCAATCACCTCGATGGCCACGGGTGTATAAATTCAAGCTCCAAGGCACGCAGACAGCGTTTATAAACATACGTGAAAGAATGGGTCTCAGGAGCTCTGTGAATTACAATGTGGTACTGTGATAGGATAACACTTGGGCAAGTCAAGTCCAGTCAAAAAATTTCCTCACTACTAAATATTCCACAATCAACTATCAGCGGTATTATAACAAAGTGGACGCAATTGGAAGCAACAGCAACTCAGTTACGAAGTGGTAGGCCATGAAAAACGACACTGTGGGGTCAGCGGATGCTTAGGCACGTAATGATCAGAGGTTGCCAACTTTCAGCAGAGTCAATTGCTACAGATCTCCAAACTTCATGTGGAATTCTGATTAGCTCAAGAACAGTGCACAGTGCACATTTATGGGATGGGTTTCCATAGCCGAGCGGCTGCATCCAAGTCATACATCGAGTGCTATACAAACCATCAGATGCAGTGGTGTAAAGCACACCACCACTGAACTCTAGAGCAGCACTTTGTGGGGTGTCAAATCATGCATCTTCATCTGGCAGTCTGATGGATGAGTCTGGGCTTGGCGGTTGTCAGGAGAACATTACTTGTCTGACTCCATTGTGACAAATATAAAGTTTTGTGGAGATGGGATTATAGTGTGTAGTTGTTTTTCAGGGGCTGGACTTGGCCCCTTAGTTCCAGTGAAAGGATCTCTGAATGCTTGCTCCCAACTTTGGGGGAATAGATTAGGAATGACCACCCAGTGTTGCAGCATGTCTGCACACCAGTGCACAAAGCAAGGTCCATAAAGACATGGATGAGTGAGTTTGGTATGGAAGAACTTGACTGGCCTGCACAGAGTCCTGACCTCAACCAAATAGAGCACCTTTGGGATGAATTAGGTCAGAGACTGCAAGCTAGATCAACATCAGTGTCTGGCCTCATGAATGCACTTCTGGAGGAATGGTCAAAAATTCATATAAACACCCTCCTCAAACTTGGGGAAAGCTTGCCCAGAAGAGTTGAAGCTGTTGTAATTACAAAGGGCGGGCCGATGTCATATTAAATCCTTTGGATTAAGATTAGGATGTCAGTTAATTTGCATGTGAAGGCAGATGAGTAAATACTTTGTATGTAGTGTCCATACGTACATATATAAACAAATAATGGGGCAGTGGTGGCCTGGTGATAAGGTGCTGGATCATTCAAGCCCCACTCTCCATGTGTTGTCACTGTCCTCCCCAGTGCAGCTAACTAGCTTTTCAAAGGCTGGTCATGTCTCTCACTGTCTATGGTGTAAGGCCTGTAATAGAACTATTGCTGACTTTCGACAAGAGTAAGCTATGAAGCCGTCAGTGTGTTTCCACCCTGCGATGGCCTGGAGAGCTGTCCAGGGTGTTCTCTGCCCTCACCTGGAGTTGGCTAGGATGGGCACCAGCCTCCCTGTGACCCTAATTAGGATTAAGCTGTCACAGAAAATGAATGAATAAACAAACAATACTTTTTAGGTCCGGGCCAGGAGAGAATGTTAGTGGTTACTGTGGCTTTTTTATTTAGAAGTATGCAATATGGATTCAGATTCAAGATGAAATCACTGTGGACTTAATAGTCTTCAAATTTTGGTGCAGAAAAAACCGGTTGAAACCACTTTATCTAGCTAGCTAGCCAGCCAGACAGGTCAAATTTGCACTGATAGGCATTTACCTGGAGTTTTGATATTTTCTTCTTCTTCTTCTTTTCCTTTCGGCTGTTCCCTTCAGGGGTCGCCACAGCAAATGATCTGCCTCCATCTCTCCCTATCCTCTGCATCTTCTACTCTTACTCCAACGACCTTCATGTCCGCCTTCACCGCATCCATAAATCTTCTTTCAAAACCTGGAGTTTTGATCATTAATGTTTATTTTGGGAAGGTTAACTGAGTTTACTTTATGGGCAACTTTGTGTTTTATAATGTTCTATGTCAGCATAGCAGGCTAGAAGAGATATCCCAGTTTTATGAGCACAGCAGGAATAATCTATAGCGTAGCGTGCGTAGGCCTCCGTCAGTCCCGAAGGACTATGGCTGCGCTCTGGCCAGTATCCCGACTGGTGATACTCCCCAGTGCACAGAGCCTGGGTAGGGAGTAATGAGGGACAGGCTGTTACCCAAGCAGCAAGTCCCCCCCTGTCTCGGCACCACCGGAAGGATCCAATGGAAAGGCAAGTGCCGATACGACTGGGTTCCAGTGCCGCTGCAGGAGAGAAACTACGGTCAATTTAGAACGGCCAATTAACCTACAGTGCACGTCTTTGGATTGCGGGGGAAACTGGAGCACCCGGAGGGAACCCGCACAAGCACGGGGAGAACATGCAAACTCCACACAGAAACGGCCAGGCCAGGAATCGAACCCGGGCCTTCTTGCTGTGAGGCGGACGTGCTAACCACTACGCCACCGTGCCGCCACGGAATAATCTAGTCTCATGAAATTTACCATAATTTTTAAAAAATGAGTGACAGCTGGTAAGGACTCTTTTAGACTCCATATATACAAATGAACTAGAGTATATTCATCAAACAAATGACTACAGTTAGTTTATAGTCTTTAGTTATTAGCTCTTTTTTTGATTGGAAGTCTAGACTTGTGAATCTTCTCAGATTGGAAATGTTCCATTTTGATAAGGAGGATTGTAAAGAAAATATAACAACAAATGAAGAAGATTCTAGGTTGCGCAGGATCTGTTGGCTCACAAGTGTCCTCTACCATGAGTCAGGGGTACTGTTCGCCTCACTGCATAACTTTTTTACTAGGTATTATGATTAATCTGCAGCCTAAACATGTTGCAGAAATACATTTTATACATTTATGCATATTATGAAAAGGCAAAGCATATAATCGGAGTGTTTGACACATTATTTGCATTGCGAAAAGTGTGGTTTGTGAGGGATTCCGCCATCTACTGAGTGACACAACAAAGCGCAGCCTTACAGTGCAGCTCATCCCTGCATGTGAGGGGAACAGATGGAAATCATGCTATGGAAAATTATTTTAAGATATGATTTAAATGATAAGAGGGCTTGTAATAAATACCTGCTGACAAATATTATCATTTGTTATATTTTATGACAAACTTTTTTTTCTTGTCAAGATTGACAGTTGTTCCTGAATGCATGCCACTTGAATTTACCATTACAGGGATCCCTCACTTTCCACAGTTAATGGGGACATAGACCCCCCACGATTGCCGAATTCTGTGACTGATGTATATGTACAATCAGCCCCCTTCTTATGAAATTAATCCGTACCAGAGACTTTTTCGGAACCTGGAATTTTCGTAAGTAGAGGCGCATTTTACATGTAAAACCAAGGCTCCCAAGACTACCCCATAAACCCCATAAATGCTTATAATAACAATTAAACATAAAAAAAAATGCATCAGATGTAAATAAAATATAAATACACACACATGCAGACATGTGCGCGCACAAACACTCAAATGCGCACCTCACATGAAAATGTAAGTACAGGGATCCCTCGCTACTTCGTGGTTCAATTAATGCGGCTTCAGTGCATTGCGTTTAAAAAAAAAAAAAAAAAAAAAAAAAAATATATATATATATATATATATATATATATATATATATATATATGAAGCCGCATTAATTGAACCACGAAGTAGCGAGGGATCCCTGTACTTACATTTTCATGTGTATATATATATATATATATAGGCGGCACGGTGGTGTAGTGGTTAGCACGTCTGCCTCACAGCAAGAAGGCCCGGGTTCGATTCCCGGCCTGGGCGTTTCTGTGTGGTGTTTGCATGTTCTCCCCGTGCTTGTGCGGGTTTCCTCCGGGTGCTCCGGTTTCCTCCCACAATCCAAAGACGTGCACTGTAGGTTAATTGGCCGTTCTAAATTGACCGTAGATTCTCTCCTGCAGCGGCACTGGAACCCAGTCGTATCGGCATTTGCCTTTCCATTGGATCCTTCCGATGGCGCCGAGACAGGGGGGGCTTGCTGCTTGGGTAACAGCCTGTCCCTCATTACTCCCTACCCAGGCTCTGTGCACTGGGGGGGGGGGGGGGTATCACCAGCCGGGATACCAGCCAGAGCGCAGCCATAGTCCTTTGGGACTGACGGAGGCCTACCATATATATATATATATATATATTTATCGAATTAAAGAATAAGGAAATTAAGGAAGAATAGGTGGAAAAGTTAAGGAAAATGTCACAAAAACAAGGCCAATTATGCAAAAAAAAAAACCCCAAAAAACCCCTAAACCAACACAAAACAAAAAAACAACCCAAAATCTCCCATCAAAACTGGATACATTGTTGCAGCTGTGTGTGTGTGTGTGTGTGTGTGTGTGTGCGCGCGCGCGTCTGCACAGCCACGCCCCCCTCTGTTGGAGCCTAGTATTAAGTTTACCTCAGGATAATGTTTAATCATATTTTATACTTATATTTATTATCTATCTTTCTGTAAATTTTATTCCATTTCTATTTCTACTTCTTCAATTTTATTTCACTTTCACTTTTGACCTTGAACAGCTTTGTTGGTATCTCTCCAATGTTTGGAAAAAGGAATGTTGGTAAGTTGGAGATCGTCCGTATACGTCAGTCGGGGGCGGAGGGGTGATCCTGCTTCGCGGATTTTGATGCTCGCGTGGAGATCTGGGTCCCAATTAACCACGGAAAGTACGGGATCCCTGTAATTCTTTTGGGGGGTTTTGAGTTGGTTTTTTGCTTTTTGTTTGTTGGGTTTTTTTTTGTTTGTTTTTTTTTTTTTTTGCATAATAGAATATGTTTTGTGGCATTTTCCTTAACTTTCCCCCTATTTTTCCTTAATTTTCCTTATTTTTATTAAGAGTCCATCATGTACAATTAGCCGTAGTGAGTAACTTTGCTGTCCGGTGTGCATCTTTACTCTGGAAGACTTAAGCTAAGAGTAACTATGCATGGTACATAACCTGTGTAAAGCAAATCAGAAACTTTTAACTTGGAAAGTTTAGTACAGTGCACACACACTAAACATATCAAAGTGAAATATTCAAAAATAGGCATTTTTTAAATCAATTTTGTGTAATCTATTTTTCAGATAAAGTTAAGTTATTTAATTAAGTTAAGTTAAGAATTGCGTTCAGATAATTATCTGACATGTTGAGTATCAATTTATCAAGTAAAATCATTATTGCAGTTAATTTTTTTGCAGTATAGACTCTGTCCTGTGGTCTGTTTTCCTTCATTATTTTTCAGCTGCTTAATTCTAATGGCGTCAGCAAGGCTGGAGCGTTTCTCAGCCGTCTCTGGGTTAATGCGGGGTACCAATTACACAACTACTAGGTGTGAGTATGACTGGATGTGTGGCCATGCTTACATTTTAAATGGGGTTTAAATAACCACCTTTATGTTACTCTTAGCCTGCATGTGCTTTGAGCTTACCTGCATCTGCCATGATTTAAAATATGGACAAAATTGACTATAAACATTATTGTACTTTTTTTGCTTATGTTTTTCCATTTCCATATGAAACGCATGTTCAAGTTACTGTATTGGGAAAATTATGAACGAAGCCCATATAAATTTGAGCATAGCATTACTCTTTGAGGGTCAGATGTAGGCACTGAAGGCCACAGTGTGGGGTCATTGTAAAATTAACTGTCACAACACACATTCATATTTAGTTTCTTGACCTTGAGAAGGAGACCCTTCTTAATGATGCACTACTCTGTGTGTGTGTGTGTGTGTGTGTGTGTGTGTGTGTGTGTGTGTGTGTTTTCCACAGATTGGTGGTGGACATAATGTACCACATGTAGTTGCTAGAGTTCCTGAAGCAGTCATCAACGAATCTAGGGAACTTCGGCTACAATCATTTAATGAGTACCGCAAACGGTTTAACTTGCCACCATACAAAACGTTCTACGAATTTGCAGGTATTTGCATACACCCATGTGCTGATAATATAATTTCTTGTTAGTAATTAGAACAGAAGAGTTGGTTCGCTACTGACCAACTTCTTGCCAATAAATTGCTTCTCTGTCTGTCTTACTTTCAGCTTTTTCCCCCTTTTTTTTTTACTCGGGAGTCGCCACAGCGAATCATCTGATTCGCATGTTTGATTTGGCAGAGGTTTTTACGTCGGATGCCCTTCCTGTCACAACCCTTTTTAGCAAGGGACAGAAACACGCTGACGACTTTGCAGCTACTCTTTACGAAAGTCAGAAATGGTTCTTTTATATGCCTCTCACCATAGACAGTGAGAGACATGGCCCGCCTTTGATAACCCAGTTTGCTGCACTGGGGGCAATAAATTGCTTCTCTGTAATTATTAAATGGCTTGAGTATCATTTTTACTGTTTTATGGGAAAAAATTACATCAATACAATATTCTGTTTACCAGAGATTTATAAAATTACCATTAAAAAACTTTAGTAATGAAATTTGTTATATGGTATTATTATTTATTATATGAGTACCACAATAAGGGTGATCTGATCGGCTGTTGAGCGATTCATAATTTTACAGTATGGCCCGCTCAATCCTCCCAATGCAGTTAGCATTCTGACAGTGAATTCCACTATCCTGAAGAGTTTCATCATCATTCCTTCATTTTCTGAACCAGGTAATCCCAATTATAGCCACAGGGAGGCTGGCACCTATCTCAGCCGACTCTAGGCAAGGGCGGGGTACACCCTGGACAACTCACCAGACCATCACAGGGCCAACACTCACACATCCATTCATACTCACATCTAGGGTCGATTTGGAACAGCCAATTAACCTACTGTGCATGTTTTTTGATTGTGGGAGGAAACCGGAGTACCCGGAGGAAAACCACGCAAGGAGAACATGCAAAGTCCGAACACACACGCCAGAGCTGGGAATCAAACCCAGGACCTTCTTGCTGTGAGGTGGACGTGCTAACCACTATGCCACCATGCTGCCGAGTTTTAATAAGGAGAAAGCAATTCTGTTAGCATTACAAACGACAAAAAGAGTAACAGCCAGGAAAAATTACGAATGTTTATTTCAGCCCAAAAGAGTAAAAGCACCATTAAAAAAATCTCCAAACATGAAACACATTTTACTGACACCTATTATATTAGCATTCACAACATTCTGGACATACTGGCTCAAGAACACAAACATTTTATTTGTTTTAGCATATACAGGGATTCCTTGCAACTTTATGCTAAATTTCATGCGGTTTCAGTGCATCGATTTTTTTATTTTTTTATTTTATTTTTTTTTAATATTCATTGAATTAAGAAAAAAGGAAATTAAGGAAGAATAGTGGAAAAAGTTAAGGAAAATGCCTCAAAACAAGGCCAATTATGTGAAAAAAACCCTAAAACCAACAAAAAAAAAAATCCAAAACCTTCCCCACCAAAACTACTTACATTTTTATATGAGGTGCACATCTGAGTGTGTGTTCGCGCATCTGTGTGCGCATGCGCACGTCTGTATATTTATATTTTATTTACAACTTGTGCATTATTTTTGAATGTTTTAATTTTTATTATAAGCATTTATAGCCTTGAATATGTTCAGTTCATCTTCTGTAACCGCTTCATCCTAATTAGGGTCGCGGGGAGCCTGGTGCCCATCCCAGCCAACTCAGGGCGAGGGCAGAGTACACCCTGGACAGCTCACCAGGCCATCGCAGGGCGGAAACACACTGACGGCTTTGCAGCCTACTCTTGTCGAAAGTCAGCAATGGTCCTTTTACATGCCTCACACCATAGACAGTGAGAGACATGGCCGGCCTTTGATAACCCAGTTAGCTGCACTGGGGGGACAGTGACAACCCTGTGGAGAGTGGGACTCGAACCCCCAACCTTTGCATCAGCGATCCGGCGCCTTATACCACTAGACCACCACTGCCCCTATGCCTTGAATATGTATTTATTGATATTACATACACACTTTCATGTACATATAAGTCAGTCAGGGGGGATTGATTCTACTTCGCTAAAATCGGCAGTCGTGGGGGATCTCGGGCCAAATTAAGCGCGGAAAGTGAGGGATTCCTGTATTTCAAATGATTCCTATTTTGAATTTGACAAATTAAAAATTTTCTATCCTACCTTTCTTATATTTGTGTTTGCAAGTCAATTTACCTTTGTTTTTTAGGTAATAAGGAGATTGCACGTGAGCTGGAAGAGCTCTATGGAGACATTGATGCTTTGGAGTTTTATACAGGTTTGCTGCTAGAGAAGACACGGCCTACTTCCATATTTGGACAGAGCATTATTGAGATGGGGGCACCATTCTCTCTCAAAGGTCTTATGGGAAACCCCATATGTTCACCTGACTACTGGAAGCCTAGCACTTTTGGTGGTCAGACTGGTTTTGACATTGTCAACACTGCGACACTGCAAAGACTTGTTTGTCTTAATACCAAGTGGTGTCCTCATGTGTCCTTCCATGTTCCACCACCAGGTTTTAAAGAGAAAACAAAATGGAATTCTCATGGTGAATTGTAACCAAAGTAAAGATATGATGCTTAGGATACTGCACCAACTATTTGTGTACACAATCATCTGACTTAATACATTAGCGATTAATTATGACTACTGTATTGATATCTTCTATAATTGGTGTACTGAGCTGAATGTTATGTTATGAATTATACATAGATATGTCTATAATCAAAGCAAACTTGGGGTTTAATGCTCATATGCGCTTAAAAAAAAAAAAAAAAAAAATATATATATATATATATATATATATATATATATATATATATATATATATATATATATATATATATATATATATGCAGCTACTGCTTTTAAAGCTATACATATTCTCCACTTGACAGAAGTCCATAGCTCATATTTGATGAATAGAATTATGTGATCTGCATAAAGTAAAGCCAGGATTTTTGTGAACACAATTCACATGGATTATACCCCTGACTTAAGTGTTAGTTCAGCTGCTCACCAAACTATCATTTTTTGTAACCCTTTATTGCGGCGTTAAATGAAAAACCAGTTTACATTACATGGAGTTGTGAGCAAGCCTGATAAATAACTAATTAGTATTTTTGTCCTGATTATGCCTTAGTACAAACCGAAATGTGTGCTCTGAACTTGCTTGTGTTTCTGAAAAGCCCAAAAAATTGAGCAGAGCAGGCAACATGAAAGCATTTTACATAGAGCACGAATGCTGTTTGGTAGGTTATATTTATTTTATTTGTGGTTGGAAACTAATAGATTCCTTTTGAAGCAATTCATAGTTATGTGGTCCATTTACCTTGGAAGTTGGGTGTACAAACTGCATCATATCTATGGTGACCATGTCTTCTTCTTGTTTTCTTTTCGGCTGTTCCCTTCAGGGTTCGCCACAGCGAATCATCTGCCTCCATCTCACCCTATCCTCTGCATCTTCTTCTCTTACACCAACTACCTTTATATCGTCCTTCACCACATCCATAAATTTTCTCTTTGGTCTTCCTCTAGGCCTTCTGCCTGGTAGTTCCAACCTCAGCATCCAACAACCAATATGTTCACTCTATGGTGGCCATGTAGACTTCCTTTCCTGATTTGGTTTATTTTTATTTTAAATAAACCAAGTCATTTCCAATGAGTTTTTATGCCAAATGGGAAAATCCATGTTCCATGTATTTCTGGCAGCCAAATATGCCATTCTTTCATTCATGACAACACTTTCATTTTGAACATCCATTTGACAATGGAGGGAAATTTTTCTTCAACTAAAATGTGTGAAGCTGGAAGCAGACAAAAAAAAATAAACACATGCAAGTGAATGGGCGGCTTGAGCACTTATTTAATAAGGCAGTGTTTTAAGTTTTTGAAGCCCCAATGGACCAACGTGCAAAAGGGCTGAAATAAGTATTGTGAGTTTTATCACCAATCACCACACATATCAATACAGTCAAGGAAAACTAGTGAGCGCAAGTCATCTGGTCAGCAACTGCTTAACTGTTAAAATGTTTTTGTACTCTCTGGGAGATTAATTTCTCACAGCATTAGCACAGAATGGAAAACAGAACAATAATAAATGTTTACATATCGACACAACGCAATGTATCAATAATACACTCGTGCGTAAAAGTACATTATCTTGGGACCAGCATTCCTAATGCAGTAGCAAGCTTTGAATGGTATTATCACCCTGAAACAGTTAGCTAATATCTACATTCATTAGTAGTTTGTTATTCTCAGGAACATACGCATGTGCCTGTGTATGCAGTTTTCCATCTGTTGGACAGAAATCCCTAAAATTCATTTAGATCTTGAACATTCACAGAAATGATCTTGTTTTGAATTCAGTACACTTTTGAATGTTTACTTAAATTACTGTATCGGATCCAAAGTCTGGCACAAACCCCTACCCCACGGGTGATAATACAGCTCTTGACTTGCCTATGCATGATTATATGAATTATGGTGCTACCACATTTTAGCTGATTGGATAATTGTACTAATGCGCAGATATAGAGTTACTGTAGTGGCTGTGAGTGAGTGTAGATGGTTTTTATAGAACATGGCGTGCTTGGCCAGCTTTTAGACAAACATTAATCAAGGATGTTGACAGTTTTGGATGGATGACTAGTACTGGAAAATTACATTACATTGTCAATTATTCATGTAGCCTGCAATCAGTGTCCAATCAGGCACTAGAGAACATTTAAAGCTGTATTTAGTCGTGGGATAGTGAATGGTTTTATTAACAGCACTGAGGCTTGTTAATTAAAGTAAATGACCTTTCTGAAGCACTGGTATAATTTATAATTACCTGCCGAAGGTGAGGTGAGGATTGCTAAATAATCCCTGAGATGAAAGTCAAGGTGTATATTAAAGGGGACTACTAGTGATATTAGTGATATGATATATTAGTGGTATTGGTATATACGTAAAGAGACAAAATAATCTAAAGCAGGGTTTTTATGGTTTATTGTTATATTTTCATTTGATTTAAGCACTCTCATGTTTGTATATTGGATAACTGACAGGCTCAGTGGATGTTACGAAATACTATTATTGAATTTAGTGACATCCACTGAGTTTCAAGCAAGTAATTGTTTGATATATAAGGAAAGTAAAAAGCAGAATAACTGTAGTTTATTTCTCTTGATGATGATGATGATGATGATGATGATGCCGCCTGCTCTAAATGACTGTAACTATTCATAAGTGTCAATCATTTTCAGCATTATCAACTTGGATCTAAGCATTATCCTGAGAGGCAATCAAATCTGATCATAGCATTTCTCTGTACTATATACTATGATGAATGAAAAGATATTTATAAAGATAATTTGTAGAAATGCCTCAAAATTACCTGCTGCAACTTTGAATAAAGCATTAGAATAAAGAAAAAGAATCCACGTGTGATTGGATTAAAAATGTGAGGATTGAGTTTTATTTATTTATTATTTAATTTTATTTTTGCTATTCCTATTTCTCCATTAGTTATTTGTCAGTTTTTTAGAAAGGAAGGCTGTTCCTAAAAAAAAAAAAAAAAAAAAAAAAAAAAAAAGACATAAAATGAAAAGGTTCATAAAATCAACCGCTTAAACCTATTTAGCATCGCTGGGAAGCTGGTGCCCATTTCAGCTGACTCTGGGGAAGGGCGGAGTACACCTGGACAGCTCACCAGGCCATCACCGGGCAGAAACACTCTGATGGCTATGCAGCCTGAAAGTGCACTTTACTTGAACAAATTATACACTCTGTGAGACTTACTTCCTGTGTGAAATGATTGCCTGCCTTTAAATTTTATTTCATTTTCATTCAAAAGAGTTTATCAGCAGGTACATTAAATTATCCAAAAAAACCCCCACAAAATGATGCGACTGTAAAACTGATGACCGAAAACAGATTTATTCAGTGGTAAGGTAGGACAGCCTTTGGTTAAGTAATGTAACAGTCGTATTGATGTGCACTAAAAAAATAATGCTAAAACCACTCCTTCATACAATTCACATTTATATCAATATAGCTGCAAAGAAATTCAGATAGTTGTGTGGAATTCATTAAAGAAATTTCTGGTACTATACTAATGTCAAGTAAATATCCTGCAATAAAATTTGATTAAGCAGTAATTCATTAAACAAAATTAGTGTTAATAATTGGTTGCCATTTTTAAAGCAGACATACATAAATACATACCGTTTTTATTTAGTTAATAACATACAATATACAATAACCTTCTTGGCATTTGATAGATATAACACATGTAGTGTTTGTTTTCTAAAAAATAATTAATTATGTATCTCTACTATAACCAGAAAGGCATAACTTGAGAATTATAAAAGCGGTGGAGAATTATAAAAGCACCTTTTTAATCAGACAAAATGACAGTAAAACATATTTTCCTCAGAATCTGGGCAGGATGTTTGCTTATCTAAGCATTCAAGTATAAGACTGATCTTATGATTTACTTTCCGTGATGAGCAGACAGAACATTTTGATCATTTTCATGCCTGGAATTGCCCTGAGGCCTCAGCGGCCCATACTGTGTAGGGGTGGAGGCGAAGAAGTGCACATCGACGGCCACAGAGGTCATACCCAGGGTAACACAGTGAGACAGCGTGAGAGGACAGGAGGCATGGGAGAAGCTGATAGTGTGGTGTACTGGGGTGGAGGAGGAATCATTTGTGTGCAGAGTCAGAGAAGAGCGGAAACCCTCTTCCTCATTACTCAAAGGGTTGGAAGGGAGTGGTGAAGGGACGTTTCTTTGACTCTGTCCCAAATCCTGGCTCCTCCAGTCCTCCATACACTGTAGCTGGATGTCAGATGGGAGAGATGGTGTGATTTTTCCATCCCCAAATGAGGTCTCCAACTGAAGTACAAAAGTTATAGCATTAGTTGTTTGTGACTCGGGCAAAGAAAACCTGCCCTCCCACCTCACATTAGCAAAATCCATGACTGGCAAACATAGTCATAATTTAAAACATAACCTGCTCTTCCTCAGCAGGTTCTGGGTGTGTGTCCACTATGACAGGAATGTTTTGGTTTGGCTGGGTGTCCTCTTGTCTATCATCACAACATGCTTCCATTAGCAAGGTAGATGGACTGGAAACTGGGGGATGAGCCCTCAGCTCAGACATGTTCGGACTTTGCTCAATAACAGCAACCATGTTGTCATCTTCAAAAGCTCTACAGCAAACAGCAGTGTGGAAAATTCTACTTAAACACCAATTATCATAAGTAACTGTCATTACAACATTAAGCAAACTCACCTATTATCATATGTCTTTTCAACTGCAAAACGTTCACCATGTCTGCATGGCCCTCCGAGGCCTCGGAGAGCTTCAGTAAAAAAGTGACATTACTTGGTTCATTATATTTGAGTTCACTAATGCTATTGGTAAGACACTCATGCTAGATGAAATTAGAAAGTAAATGTTTTATCAATTTTGATTATATCAATATTCATTATATTTTAATAATTTTAAAAGGTCTTGCCTGCTCGGCCTGTGGTTATTGCTGCAGGATCGTTTTTCCGAAACAAAGAATAGAAAGCCATGGTGATGAAAATAAATGCCAAGGAAACTCCTACCCCTACCACAATTGGAATGTCATGCTTCTCAAGCACAGGCAGCCAACTCTGCGACTTTGTCTTCTCCCTAATAACAAATTGTGGAAAATCCGCAAAATAAACATTCAAAAACTCACAGGTTCTTAAAAAAAAAAACCCTCAAATACCATGTAATCTATTACCTGGCATTATTGCTTGAAGTCTTCTTAGGAGCCTTTGAGGTGTTTTCATTCAACATTTTAACTAATTCTGTGTTTTCCTGTGATTCTTTGGTGGCTGTCATCTGTTCCACAGGCTGACTCCAGTACTGGTTGACTTCCACTGGAGTTGTACTGGTGATGCTGCTCACATTATACACTGTGATCACTGAAGATCGGTTTAAGTCAAGGGCTTGAACTACTGAGCTGGGAGAGGAGTGGTCTTGCTGTGAACTTGTGGGTTGGTTTGAAAGACCATGAAAAGGTGTTTGCTGGAAGGTTTGGTTGTGTACAGGCAATGACTCAGGTTGAATGTGGCTCAAATGCAACATTGGCTGATCTGGATGCTGGGTGATTAGATTAGGAGTATCATGCGCATGTCTTTTTTGTGTATGTGCTTCTAAGGGTTTAGAATGAGGGAAGGTAGAAATTAGACCTGAAGTTTTTACATGGTCATTGTATGTAGGTTTTTCTCCTGTGTTTACTCTTTGCTGTTCATTGAAGGAAGTGTAGGAGGTAAATGGGGTAGGAGCACTCATATCATACGTTGGTGAGATCTTCAGGTCAGAAACTATATGCAAGAGTGTAAAATTCAGGTTTTATAAATACTAGCCACATAGTGATGGTTATATACTACTGATTTTTGATTATTTGGTTTACCTTTATAAGATTTAAAACTCTTGTATTTGTTAGAATGTGTACGTTCTTCTGGCTTGACTACCTGGATCTAAAAGTTGTGAATGGAACAAACCTAGATTATTCATTCAGCATTGTAGAGTACATGGAACAAAATAACATCCTGATGAGTACATGAATTGGACAAGGAAAGCGGTTACAATGGGATGGGAACACAACACTGACTTATACATGCTACTCACTGTAGATAATAGATCCTCATCTGGATCAGCTTCAAGTTAGAAGATTAAATCAGTTAGAGCACTAGAGGAAAATTATTTAACTATTTACGATTACCTGACTGGTGAAAATTAAAATATCTGTGTAACAGAATTCATTTACCAGAGAAAACCGTTATGGTGGCTTTTCTTCTATCCTGACCTATGTTGTTTTCCACTGTGCAGTAATACTCTCCGGCATCTGATTGGTGGGCATTAGTGATGCGAAGTGTCTCATTATCTGTAGGACAAAAACTCTTCAAAAAAAAGTGCAAAGCAATCTTAATGCACGAAACACCCTCAATAAAAAATACTTTATAAATTTCGAAAATTACTTGCCATCAATATGTACACGTGGTAAAACTGACAGAGGTGTCTGAAGAGCACGTCTGTGCCAAGTGTATTTTAGTGGTGGGTTTCCAACAGCTTGACATGGGAGAATGACAGTTGCTCCTTTGGACACATTCACTGATCCCACAAATAACACAATGACAGGCTTTGCTGAAAAAAAAAAAGGAATTTCGAAGTAAATTTAACATATACAAGAAACATTCTCAACACACTGAATTACCATTTTATGGATATTTATACTATATGTAATTTACCAGCTATACGAAGGCTAGTCGTTTTTTCATCCTGTCCAATAGAATTGGTAGCTGCACATGTGTAAAATCCTTCATCATAGTTTCTCACTGAGGAGATGTAAAGAGTTGCATTTCTCACCCTAGGGATGAACCAGTAGTATGATCACAATAGTCTAGAAACTCTATATTTCAGAATACCCCATGGTAACTAAAAAAATAATTTACAAGGAAGATCCAAAAGGTATACCCCTTGGTAATTTTTCCTCCTGTTTTTACTGACTGGCCATGCTTTGACCACTCAATAGAGGGAACAGGGTGTCCTGACACCTGGCACTGAATCACAACCTCTGCTCCCACTCTGGAAATCACCGCCAGGGGCCAGATAGTCACGGATGGAGGAACTGATAAATTAAAGGACCACAAGCACCAAAAACAAAGGCTCCAAACTGGAATCATACATTTTGACAAATAAAGTAGTAAAATATAAACAAATAATGATTTAAAACAAGTAGCAAAATGACTTGCACTGTAAAAAAATAATTCTAATTTAATAATTCTATTTGATTAATTCAAGCAATGGAAAGATTTACATCCCTACAAGTAATATATACATACAGGGATCCCTCACTTTCCGCGGTTAATGGGGACCGAGACCCCCTCACGACCACTGATTTCCGTCAAGTAGGATCGACCTTCCTGACTGACGTATAGTACATGTATGTGTCTATATAATATCAATAAATATATATTCAATGCTATGAATGCTTACAATAACAATTAAACATTCAAAAATACTGCATAAGATGTAAATAAAATATAAGTACACACACATACAGATGTGCACCTCACATAAAAACTAAAGTGGTTTTGTTGGGGGGGGGTTTGGGTTGTTTTTTTATTTTTGTTTGTTTAGGGTTTTTTTGCATAATTGGCCGTGTTTTGCGACTTTTTCCTAAATTTCCTTATTTTTATTTTTCGATGAATATTTTTGAAAAACCTGCAATGCACTGAAGCCACAGAAACTGAGTATATATATAGTATATATATATATATATATATATATATATATATATATATATATATATATATATATATATATATATATATATATATATATATATATATATATATATATATATATATATACAGGGATTCTTCGCTACTTCGCTTCAATTAATGCGGCTTCAGTGCATTGTGATTTTTAAAAATAAATAAATAAATATTCATTGAATTAAAAAATAAGGAAATTAAGGGAGAATAGGTGGAAAAAGGTAAAGAAAATGTCACAAGAAACAATGCCAATTATGCAAAAAAAAAAAAAACCTAAACTAACTCATAACAAAAACAACCCAAAATCTCCCATCAAAACTGGATACAGACACTCCCTGACTTACGTTCATCCGTTTTACGTTTTTACGATTTTACGGTTTTTTTTTTTTTCCCAAGTCAAATTTTGAGTAGTATTCTGACAATTGACAGACTGAACGTGCCCCTCCTTCTTCCCAGTTCAGTTATATATATATATATATATATATATATATATATATATATATATATATATATATATATATATATATATATATATATATATATATATATATATATATATATATATATAAAGGATTTTCTGAACAGATCCTTCCGTAGGAGAGTGCTCAATACTTTTGGTAGAGCAAATAACAAAAACAAAATAAAGGACAGGACAAAGACTTTCTATTGAAACTCCATTTATCGCTACAGATCTGTTTAGAGGGTGGTGAAACCATCCTCTCTCTTCAGGTGATTATAGAAGAATTCTTCTATAATCACCTGAAGAGAGAGGATGGTTTCACCACCCCTCGAAACAGATCTGTAGTGATAAATGGAGTTTCAATAGAAAGTCTTTGTCCTGTCCTTTTATTTTTGTTTATATATATATATATATATATATATATATATATATATATATATATATATATATATATAGAGAGAGAGAGCATATATATCAGTTATATAGCATGTTATCTTTGTGTTAAGATGTAGTCTCTGTGATCTTTGCGGACTTTTGTAACCCTAAGCAAATATGGTTGGTCAGAAGCATAAGCCTACTAGCATGGGTGCAAGTCTCATACACAGAGATGAATTAACTATCTGCTCAGATCGATGCAATCTACCATGCATACTCAGTTAAGAAAAGGAAGTTGTAAAATGAATGAAAACCCAAATCTAGAAAAGAAGGAGAACTCTCCGCTCTGCTGGTGAGTCACATCAGTGCAGGCTGAGTACTAAACGAGATCAACGGTGCCCTTGCTCACTTGAAAGACTGGAAGTCTGTATAACCCGCGCTTTGTTTCAAGCACAGCAAGTAAACTACTTTCGGTGTTGAGCGCCTCACATATTGTAAGCGTTGACTGGCTGTTTTAAGCTTCATGTAAAGTGACTCGGCTCAGCTTCAGATAATGTGACTCGACTCAGCTTCATGTAACGTGACCATCAGTCGACCATCGGAACCATGTACAAGCAGAAAGATTGCATCAGAGAGAATGTTAAAGGTTATATTTGATACCGTATTTGATATTTCATGCGTGAATTTGATTAAAATTTATTTGAAATTAATGTTGATATTATTTGATATTTTATATTATTTTACAATGTTATGTTTATAATAATTGATTTAGGAGTGTTTTATGAGATACGGTAATGGTATTTATGGATGTATAGTACAGTATGAACGTCATATGAAGGTTGAGTACTAAACAAGTATTCAACGCGCACTTGCTCACTTGAAAGATCGGAAGTCCGGATAAGCGCTTTGTCTCACAATCACCATATGTCACTTGCGACAAGCGCCTACTTTCGGTGGAGCGCCTCACATATATATACACACACACAGAGTGCCATGGTAGCGTAGTAGTTAGCCCATCCATCTCAAGCAAGAAGGTCCTGGGTTCAAATCCCAGCCTTGACTGAGTGAAATAAGCACCAGCCTCCTCATAACCCCAGTAGGAATAAGCAGTTCGGCAAATGAATGAATGTACATATTTACAAGGAATGTAAGCATAGTGTGTCCTAAAAGCAAACTAATTGCTCTTATGAGGAGAAAAAAAAAAGTAAATATTTTAACACACCAAATATTCTGTTTTTATTATCTCATCTCAAAACTATGCAAATGTTTTCACTTAGCTCTATTCAAATTTTTTATACACTGTATTGTAATACAACATGTGTATTTGTTTTCATAAATTACATAGTGTACCATACCTAGAACTTCTAGGAAGATCTTTCTCGAAGTTATAGTCCTTTGTAGGAAGAAATTAGAAGCCTGACAAAAATAAAATCCCCTGTCTGTTTCTTGTACACTAAAAAGAAATGGTTGACAACATACATTATTACAGCTAAGAATCTAACATATGTAGACTATATAAAGCTAAACAAAGTTTACAAGCACCTGTTAAACAGCAGATCTCCAGTAGGCTGGGTGGTTATATGTGATCTGGACTGGAGAAGCTGATTGTTTCTATACCAAGATACATGTGCAGGTGGTCTGCTGTGTGGCGGTCTGCAGTATAGCGTCATTGAGTCACCCTTTCTCACGGTTTTATTGACAGGCTGGAGGACAAAGGTCCAGTCCATGACTTAATGGGGAAAATAATACCACATCAAAAAAGTTAAGAAGTATACATACTTTATGAATCTTAATTGATAATAGCAGCTTGACTTATCAAGTTGACTTGTTCACTTCCTGATTGGCTGAAAGCTTTTGTGTTGATTCGTTTTTTTTTTTTTTTTTTTTTTTTTTTTTTTTTTTTGCTCTTGGGATATTTACTAGTTTTGTTCCTGAATATTTACCAATTTTCACTTCCAGTTTTGCACATTCAACCCCCCACCCCCACCCAATTTATTCAAGTAAATCTGTATTTAGAAGGTCAGGCAATGATTTTGGATTGTTTATGTAGTTGGACCCAATTTGCTTTTCTGCATGTTAAAGACTTCTTGATATGGATCATGTAAAGATTAATGTTTATCAAAGTACATCTTCTGCATCATGTCATTAAATTTTGAGATCTAATTGGGGTTCCTATGTACCATAGTGTATTAACCCAAGAGATACAGATTAAATATCACTGGTACTTTCACTCTAACCAGCTCATACTGTTGCCAGTCTATCTTAATAACCCACTCAGGCAAAGCATTTGACTGACTGTGATTATAGCAAATATCACATCCAAAGCTAATGTAGCTTGATTACTGAAGACTGTCAGAAAAGATTGAAAAAAAAAAACAAAACAAAACTGAGTGCTCTGCCCTCTACATCGATGGGAGGGATATAGAGATGGTGGAATGCTTCACGCTTCCTGGATCACAAACATCTCCTACCAGATGGAGAAAGCACAGCAAAGGATGTACTTCCTTAGAAAGCTCTGACAAGCCCGTCCATACCCAGACTCCTACTAATGAACTTTTATTGTTATGTCATCGAGAGCCTCCTGACTTACAGCTGAACAGTGCGGTTCAGCAGCTGTACTGCAGAGGACAGAAAGGTGTTGCAGCAGGTGTTGAGTATGGAGTGATTGGAACTACCCTCCATCAGTGGCATTTACAATGATAGACTTCATAGCAGAGCCAGTTTATCTGGGACCCCACACACCTTGCACACCCCTCTTTCTGCTCTCTCCCTTCGAGAAAAAAGTACTGTTCACTAAAGACAAAAACTTACAGACTCAAAGACAACTTTTACCCACAAGCTGTTTAGCATGTAACCCCACCACCATTACACACACTGACCACTTCCCAGGACAGTAAAATACTCATGTTTCGAGAAGGTCTCTAATATCATAACATTTTAGAACCATGCACCATATGATCAAAAGCTCTACCTCTTATACAGTTTATACCATTTACCTTTGACATATTCACCCTTCATATATATATATATATATATATATATATATATATATATATATATATATATATATATATATATATATATATATATATTCTTCTTTCTTCTTTTACTTTCGGCTGCTCCCTTCAGGGGTCGTCACAGCAAATCATCCGCCTCCACCTCACCCTGTCCTCCGCATCTTCTTTTCTGACTCCAACGACCTTCATGTCTCCCTTCACCACATCCATAATATATATATATATATATATATATATATATATATATATATATATATATATGAACTTAAAGGATCCCTGTCTTCTTCTTTTCCTTTTGTCTATTCCCTTCAGGGGTCTCCACAGCCAATCATCTGCTTCCATCTCACCCTGTCCTCTGCATCTTCTTCTCTTACACCAACGACCTTCATGTCTTCCTTCACCACATCCATAAATCTCGTCTTTGGTTTTCCTCTAGGTCTTTTGCCTGGTAGTTCCAGCCTCAGCATCCTACTACCAATATATTCACTATCCCTCCTCTGTACATGTCCAAACCATCTCGACCTAGCCTCTCTGACTTTGTCTCCAAAAAATCTCACATGGACTGTCCCTCTGATGTACTTATTTCTGATCCTATCCATAATCATTACTCCTAAAGAGAAACTCAACATTTTCATCTCTGTTACCTCCAGCTCAGCCTCCTGTCTTTTCCTCAGCACCATTGATTCGAAACCATACAACATCGCATACCTCATCATTGTCTTGTACACTTTTCCTTTCATTCTTGCCGATACTCTCCTATCATACATCACATCGGACACTTTTCTCCAACCTTTCAAACCCCACACTCTCCATTTGTCTGGATTGTTGAGCCTAAGCACACCTCACCAATGTCTTACATCTCTCATATATGTCCTGCACCACTCTAACATACTTCTCTGCCACTCCAGACTTCCTCATGCAATACCACGGTTCTTCTCTTGGCACCCTGTCATATGCTTTCTCCTGATCCACAAAGGCACAATGCAGCTCCCTCTGACCTTCTCTGTACTTTTCTATTAACATCCTCAAAGCAAACACTGCATCTGTGGTGCTCTTTCTTGGCGTGAAACCAAACTGTTGTTCACAAATGCTGACCTCTGCCCTTAGTCTAGCTTCCACTATTCTTTCCTATAACTTTATTGTATGGCTCATCAACTTTATCCATCTGTAGTTGCCACAACTCTGCACGTCTCTCTCTTGTTCTTAAAAATGGGCACCAGCACACTTCTCCTCCATTCCTCTGGCATCCTCTCACTCTCTAAGACTTTGTTGAATGTTCCTGTCAGAAAATCTACTGTTACCTCTCCTAGACACTTCCATACCTCATGTATGTCATCAGGACCAACTACCTTTCCACTCTTCATCCTCTTCAATGCCCTCCTCATTTCACCCTTACTAATCTTTGCTACTTCCTGGTCCTCAATGGCCACCTCTTCTCCTCTTTTTTCTTTCATTTGCCTCATTTATCAGCTCTTCAAAGTACTCTTTCCATCTTCCCAGCACAGTTGTGTCATCAGTGAATACATTTCCTTCTCTGTCCTTTACAAGCACCTTCGCCTTACAATGTGTCTCCCTGTACTCCTGTTCACTCGCTTTGGTCCTCTCAATGTCCCACTTCTTCTTAGCTAACCTCTTCCTTTGTGCACACTCCTGCACTTCCTCATTCCACCACCAACTCTCCTTGTCCACTCTCCTTCTAGAGGGCACACCAAGTGCTCTCCTACCTATCTCCCTGATCACATTGGCTGTGATTGTCCAGTCATCTGGAAGCACTTCCTGACCACCCAAAGCCTGTTTCAACTCCTTGAAGACAACCCGACACTCTTCCTTTTTCAGCTTCCACCACTTTGTCTTCTGCTCTGTCTTTGCCTTCTTCACTCTCCTCACCATCAGCGCCATCCTGCACACCACCATCCTATGCTGTTTGGTAACACTGTCATCCACTACTACTTTGCAGTCACTGACTTCCTTCAAACTGCATCGTCTACACAAGATGTAGTTTACCTGTGTGCTCCTACCTCCGCTTTTATAGGTCACCCTGTGCTCCTCTCTCTTCTGGAAGAAAGTATTCACCACAGCCATTTCCATCCTTTTTGAAAAATCTATCAACATCTGTCCTTCTGTGTTCCTGTCCTGGATACCAAACCTGCCCATCTTTTCATCATCCCCTCTGTCGCCTGCACCAACATGTTCATTGAAGTCTGCACCAATGACCACTCTTTCACCTCTGGGGGTACAGTACTCTGCATCACTTCATCTAACTCACTCCAGAATCTCTCCTTCTCTTCTAGCTCACATCCTGCCTGTGGGGCATAAGCACTAACAAGATTGAACATCACACCTTCAATTTCTAACTTGAGACGCATCATTCTGTCACTTCTAGAACATTCCTGACAAATTGCTCCTTCAAGATGACTCCTACTCCATTTCTCTTCCCATCCATACCATGATAAAACAGCTTAAACCCTGCTCCTAAGCTTCTAGCTTTACTACCTTTCCACCTGGTCTCCTGAACACACAGTATGTCCACCTTCCTCCTCTGCATCATGCCAGCCAGCTCTCTATCATTTCCTTTCATACTTCCAACATTCAAAGTCCCTACCCTCAGTCTAGACTCATGCTTTTCCTCTTCTCTCTCCGCTTACGGACACGCCTCCTGCCTCTTCTTCTTCGACCAACAGTAATCCAATTTCCACCAGCACCCTGTTGTTTAACAGCACTGATGGTGGTCGTTGTTAACCCGGGCCTTGACCGATCCAGTATGGAGGTAATATCTGTGATTTGCATGATAAAGTTTGGCATTGGTTTTATGTCGGAAGCCCTTCCTGACACAACCCTCTGCATTTATCCGGGCTTAGGACCGGCGTGAGGGAGAGACACTGGTTTGTGACCCCCCCCCCCCCCCCCCCGACACACGTGGTCCCTCGATAATTATTGACACCCATGGTTAAGATGAGTTCTTTAGGTTCTAATAAATTCAGTTTCAGTCTCTCAATAATATCGGACCACCCGGGGGACCTTATGTAAAGTGCATTTATTCAGTGAGAAAAAATATCCCACATTAAGAAATAATTCTATTACACCAAATCATGAATGCCACAATTATTAGCATCCCTGATGTTAATATTTCGTACATCCCTTTTGCCAATAAAACAGCACCTAATATTCTCCTTTAATGTTTCATGAGATGGGAGAATACAGAAAGTGGAGTCTTGGACACTTCCTCTTTGCACAATTTGTCTAAATCATTCAGCATCCAGGGTCCTCTTCTCTGCACTCTCCAGCTCATTTCACAGGTTTTTTTTTTTTAATGAGGTTGGATTAAAAATAGTTATTTCTTAGTCAAGGATTCCCCTCCATCCTGAAATTTATATATATATATATATATATATATATATATATATATATATATATCTTCTTTTCCTTTCGGCTTTTCCCTTCAGGGGTCGCCACAGCGAATCATCTGCCTCCATCTCACCCTATCCTTTGCATCTTCTTCTCTTACACCAACGACCTTCATGTCCTCCTTCACCACATCCATGAATCGTCTCTTTGGTCTTCCTCTAGGCCTTTTGCCTGGTAGTTCCAGCCTCAGCATCCTATTACCAATATACTCACTATCCCTCCTCTGTACATGTCCAAACCATCTCAATCTAGCCTCTCTGACTTTGTCTCCAAAACATCTTACATGGGCTGTCCCTCTGATGTGCTCATTCCTAATTCTATCCATCCTCGTTACTCCCAAAGAGAACCTCAACATTTTCATCTCTGCTACCTCCAGCTCTGCCTCCTGTCTTTTCCCCAGTGCCACTGTTTCTAACCCATACAACATCGTTGGCCTCAACACCGTCTTGTACACTTTTCCTTTCATTTTTGCCGATACCCTCCTATCACACATCACACTGGACACTTTTCTCCAACCATTCCAACCTGCCTGCACACGCTTCTTGACCTCTTTTCCACACTCTCCATTGCTCTGGATTGTTGAGCCTAAGTACTTAAAATCCTCCACCTTTCTTATCTCTGCTCCCTGTAATCTCACCGTTCCTCTTGGGTCCTTGTCATTCATGCACATGTATTCTGTCTTACTGAGGCTAATCTTCATTCCCCTCCTTTCCAGGGCATACCTCCACCTCTCTAGATTTTCCTGCACTTGTTCTCTGCTCTCACTGCAGATCACAATGTCATCTGCAAACATCATAGTCCATGGGGAATCTTGTCTAACCTTGTCTGTCAGCCTGTCCATCACCATAGCAAACAAGAAGGAGCTGAGAGCTGACCCTTGATGCAGTCCCACCTCCACCTTGAACTCTTCTGTCACACTGACAGCACACCTCACCACTGTCTTACATCTCTCATATATATATATATATAAAATACATTTTATGAGTTGAGGGTAGTGGTGGTAAGGCGCTGAATTACCACTCCTAAAGTGGGAGGTTCAAGCCCCTCTGTCAATGGTTGTCACTGCTGTCCCCCCAGGGCAGCTAAGTGGGTTATCAGAGGCCGGCCATGTCTCTCACTGTGTATGATGTGAGCCTGTAAAAGAACCATTGCTGATTTTCGACAAGAGTAGGCTGCATAGCTGTGAGCGTGTTTCTGCCCTGCAATGGCTTGGCGAGCTGTACAGGGTGCACTCTGCACTCACCCAGAGATGGCTGAGATGGGCACCAGCCTCCCCGTGACTCTAATTAGGATTAAGCGGTTACAGAAAATGATTGAATAAATGAGTGACAAATGAACATGGAAATCAGCTTGTGAAATGCAATGAACAGAAAACTTGGGAAACATCGAGGACATTTAGGCAGTGCATGAATCTTTTTACTACCTATTTGCCTGATATCTGACCAGTACTTGGGTTTTGAGCTTTGTTTGTGTATTTGTCTGTAGCATTGTTTTTGTTGTTAAGTTCTGTTCACTTGTTTCTGAGATCTATCATTTTGGTTTTGTCTGTCTGGTTTAGTGAAACTATCTGCCTTTATTTTCAATTGCGTCCTAGCTTTCTCCGGTTCTGCTCATCTGTTGTGATAGCATGAAAGTACCTGCAGGAAGGAGGTAGGCTGGCTGTGATCGGAGTTTCTCCTTGTCATTGTCAGCCTCACAGTAATAGAAGCCTTCATCTTCTGGCATAACTTTCCTGGGGAACACATGGAACTTAATTTTTATTTAACTGACAAAATTACAATGAAAAGATTTTTAATATTTTCAGTTATCAACTTTGTCATATTTTTAAAGAATTAACTTGTTGAGTAAGTACATATTGCCTGTTAAACATTCAAAGGAATTTGGGACATAGGCATATCTACCATTTTGCAACTGAACCTCACCTTTATTATATAATTATAGTTTTTATTATTATTATTATTATTATTATTATTATTATTATTATTATTATTTGGCAAGCGAGTGCACTAATTATTGATGTTTTGCAATTGTTCCGTCAGCCATGGTCCATTTTATTCTCCATGATGCACCTTACATTTTTAGTAGAAGGTCCGGTTCTGAGAACTGGCCGGTCATCCACACCCTCTGTGGCTATAAAGAAACTCTCTTGTCGCTCATGAAAAATGAGCCCTGTTATTTTCTTTTTGAAATAATTATGGACTTCCTGGGTAGGGCTATTGGCTTGATGGTAACATTTGTCTCCCCAAATAATGAACGTAACAATCTGGGTAGTCATTTTTATCTTTGGCACACAAAACACTACATCTGTTTTTATTTCAAAAAAATAAATAAATAAAGTAGAATCAGTGATTAAGGCTCTGTTTACTGAGCTGAAAGTCACGGATTCAAGCCCGATTACCATCAAACAAACAAAACCCTTAACCCTCAGCTGTTCAGTTGCATAAACATGTTAAAGTGTTAGTTGCTCTGGATAAGGGTGTCTGCCAAATACCTTTAATGTAAATGTTTTTCAGACCATCTATGAGTTTGGGCCCAAAGAACTTGGTGTTTTGGTGCATTTCTGGATGCAGTGGTGGACTGTGTTAAATGACGTTTTTCTGAATTACTCCTGAGCCCATGTGGATATTTATCACAGCAACAGGGGTTTTTGACCTTGCCAATTATGCACTGAGAGCTATCTGAATTCCCTTCATCTTTTCACAGTGTTATGCACTGTAGATAATTAAAGATCCAAATTCTCTGCAGTCTTGTAATTAAGTAATGTAACTTTTATACTGACTAGATATTCTCTCATGAAGTTTGCAATAATATTTAATAAATGAGAGAGTCATGACCAATCCTTGTCTGTAAAATTTGAGAATAATTGGATGCTGCTTTTATAGCCAATCATGATTTCTCCTCTGCGTTCAGATACTTTAAGACCGTTTCTGCAATATTATGTAAGCCTTTTGCAAACTTATTCTTACTGTGTCCTCGCTTTTGTTGAATGTCCTGCAAGCAACAGATTTTAACTTTATTTCAGTTTACAAAGTATAGTAAAGTGGTGAGTGAAAATAATGAAGGCCTCTACTTTGTAGTTTTCTGAGTTCGATAAAAGTTCTTTGGAGCCTGTAAGGGGTCACAGGCAGAAAAAATTACATATATATATATACATACAGGGATCCCTCGCTACTTTGTGCTTCAATACATGCTACAGTGCATTGCAGTTTTTTAAAGAAAATATTCATCACATTAAAAAAATATTAAAATTTAAAAATATTAAAAAATTGAGGAAGAATACGGGAAAAAATTGAGGAAAATGCTTCAAAAATAAGGTCAATTATGCAAAAAACCCAAAAACAACCCCCCCCCCAAAAAAAAAAAAAAAAAAAAGTAAACACAAAAAACAACCCCCCATCAAAACTACATTTTTATGTGAGGTGTGCATCTGTGCATGTGTGCGTGCATCTGTGTGTGTATTTATATTTTATTTGCATCTTATACATTATTCTTGAATGTTTAATTGTTATTATATGCATTTATGTAGTGGGGCCGGTGGTGTAGTGGTTAGGGTGCTGTGCTCATGATTGGGAGGTTGTGTGTTCAAATCCCAGTGAAACCCTCACTGTGCTAAGACCCCTGGGCAAGGTCTCAACCACAAGTGTGCCTCTGTTCACCCAGCAGTATAAATGGGTACCAGTAAAATATACTGGGGAGGTAACCTGCGATGGACTAGCATCCCATCCAGGAGGAGTTGAACTCCTAATCGCTTCACTCTACAGAAACCGGGGATAAGCACCGGCCTGATGAGCCACTAGGCTCGGGTGTAAAAACCCAACAGACTTACCTTTTTACCTACCTATATGCATTTATAGCATTTAATATGTATTTATTGATATTATATACACATATACATGTACGTGGGCAGCACGGTGGCGTAGTGGTTAGCACGTCCGCCTCACAGCAAGAAGGCCCGGGTTCGATTCCCGGCCTGGCCGTTTCTGTGTGGAGTTTGCATGTTCTCCCCGTGCTTGTGTGGGTTTCCTCCGGGTGTGCCGGTTTCCTCCCGCAATCCAAAGACGTGCACTGTAGGTTAATTGGCCGTTCTAAATTGACCGTAGTTTCTCTTCTGCAGCGGCACTGGAACCCAGTCGTATCGGCACTTGCCTTTCCATTGGATCCTTCCGGTGTGCGCTGAGACAGGGGGGGACTTGCTGCTTGGGTAACAGCCTGTCCCTCATTACTCCCTACCCAGGCTCTGTGCACTGGGGAGTATCACCAGTCGGGATACTGGCCAGAGCGCAGCCATAGTCCTTTGGGACTGATGGAGGCCTACGACATGTACGTATATGTCAATCGGGAGGGGGTTGCTCCTACTTTGCGGAATTCAATCTCGGTCCCAATTACCGCAGAAAGTGAGAGATACCTGTACATACATATATATATATATATATATATATATATATATATATATATATATTCTTTTCCATTCGGCTTCTCCCTTTTAGATAGATAGATAGATAGAATTTGGTTTCTCATATGTGTATGAGGAACTATTTGGTGTGCTTGAAAAGGTATAGTGATAATCTATATATAAATGAAAATATGTTACTTAATTGAGCTGTATTTTAAACTTTTACTGGCCTTTACAAAACACTGTAGCTTTGCTTGTCTGGCTTCACCGTTATAGTATCTCTGAACGACACTGAAAGTGGGTTTTGAAGTCTTGTGGTCTGTTTGGGCTGGAGATACACCAGCCTTGATCAGTCACCTGAACATCTGATGACATGGCTGCACTTTTTATAGGTGAGTCCAAGGTTAAACCATAGCTCAATTATTTCCATTTACATACATAGCTTATAGTTTCTCGTATGCACCTGACAATTTCTCGGCCGCATGAAAAATCTATTTTTCTCTCGCTTTGAAGTCCTTTTACGGGCTTCGTAAGGCTAACTTAAATTACTAAATCCCAAGATTAGGTGTTATTGCATTTTATAAAATATCCCCCAAAATAATTGCCATTAGCAATTAATATATAATAATACATTGTTAGTTTTCATGAAAATAAACACCAGTCGACCATATCATTAAAAACATTATGTGAAAAACATTGCTGATACTGTTAATGTTGGCTGTGATAAAAAGGTGTTGGAACACAGTGCATTGCAGCTTGATGTGCATGGGCTACCTAGCCACAGACCAGTCAGATGGTTTTAATGTTATGGCTGAATTATGTTTACGTTTATTGAATATTGAGATGATGATGATCTCACTCAAAGACAAGAAGCTGTCCATTATTATGCAGGTCCCAGTGTGAGTTATTTGGTAAAATTTGATCATCTTTGAACCACTGTACTTTGGGACTAGGGATACCATGGACTACACAGTGCAGGGCTGTCTCCTTTTCCGCAGCAACTGTGATGTTCTTAGGACCCTGTATGATTTCAAGACTCATGTTAAACCCTGTAAGTAAAGAAAAAAAAAAAAAATCAAAAATACTAAGGCAACATGTATATAAAGCAACCCTACTTAAAAATGGTAGCAATGGTTTTTATAAACATACTGCAAGACAAATGACCACCTACCACCAACTGTTAGGGTGGCTGTGCTACTTTCTTTGCTAATGTTCAGTAGAGGATTATGAATAACACAGACATAATGGCCTTGGTCTGCCTTGGTGGAGTTGGTCAGATGTAGGGTGCCTGAAGTCTTTCTCTGAGTTCCCCCACCATATTGACCCTATAAAATAAACCATTCACATAGACAAGACCTTCCAACCACGAGCACAACAGTGGCAAAATCCTCTTATCCGGTTCAAATCCACTGGACATTAGCAATAATATAGTGTCATTTGCTGATTTACTTCTAGGATATCAACATGGTACATTATGCACATAGCAGAAGTGATCTGGTATTATTCAATTTTTATTTTATTTTATCCCAGCCAGTCAATATGCATGTGTCATAATATAATACAATCACATGTTCTATGTATGCTAAGCAAAGATGCTTTAATTTGTAAGGTATTTTTCTGACAAAGTACTAAAAGCTTATAGTGACATCTAATGGACTCAAATTAAATTGCAGCTTTGAATAAGATGAAAATTGAATACAGGACTTCAAAAGGACAATTTTCCAACTTCCAGTTTGTTGAGAAAAATTTGCAGTCGGCTACCTGTATTTGGATTCCTCCAGTAAAAGTTCTCCTGTTCTTCAGCCATGAGATGTAGGCAGGTGGAGAGCTGTCCCCTGACACACACTGGAAAAACACATCTTGACCCATGTTTACACTCTGAGACTGGGGACTGAAAAACACATTTTCCAGATCTGTAGAAGACAAAACAAAACCTCAGTTGAAGACCAACCAATTCCCAGGGCCAGCATGCACCCATTACACACCATATTCTATAGATGAAGAAACTACATGGTACCCCACTGCAAGTTGAAAATACATACATGCTTCACTGACGGTGACAACACTTCTGATCTGTTTAATGCCCTTCCTAGCACTGCAAATGTATCCTCCCAAGTCTTCTTCTTTTAGAGAAGAAAAAAACAAAGAGCCGTTTGCCATAAGATGAACCCCAGTTGCCAATACTCCATTCTCCTTCTCCCACTTCACCAGTAATGGTGCTGGTGTGCTGGTGTCATGCACTGCACAGTGCAGAATCAGTGGCCTGCTCAGAACGCCAACACCATCTTTCGGTTGAATTGAGAACACTAAAAGAAAGGAAAAATGCACTGAAATATATTAAGGGGAAAATAGTGTTGTACAAAAGTAACCAAACGTTACAATTTTAATTAATATTGGACTTCATTTGTTACAGTGAATTGTGCATAGTTTTTGTAAACACTGCATATCTGGGACAACTATAGCATTGCCATAGCCATTAGAGAAGCAGCTTTGGGATCAAAAGGTCCTTGGTCTGATTCCCAAACCAGCAGGAACAATATGTAGCCATGGGGGCGTGAACTGCACCTTCCTTTCTTAACATTCATGGCTGAAGTGCCCTTGAGTAAGGCACCTAACTTCCAACTGCTCTTCAGCCACCACTGCTCTGAATGTGTGTGCTCACTGGTTACCTTTGGGTGTGCTCACTTTGAATGGGTTAAATGCAGATGCAATAATTTCCCAAGTGGTATTAATACTGTAATGGCAAAATAAATAACTAAATAAAAAGATAAAATAAAATGAGTAAAAAATAAAAATATCTGTGGTTGCCTGGAAAAAAGAAAGAAAGAAAAAAGACAATGTGGGATAGCTCTGACAAAATTCTCCTGAAATATGTCCTATGACGTCTCCCTGAACAGACATAAATGCCTCACTTGCACATATTTCAGCTGTTTAGTATTTACAGTTTTAAAAAAAGTTTGATCTGAGGTAAAGGACACTTAGGGTATTTAAACATGAGCCACTATATATATATATATATATATATATATATATATATATATATACACACACACACACAGGGATCCCACGCTATTTTGTGCTTCAATTCATGCGGCTTCAGTGCATCGTGATTTTTTTTTACAAAAATATTCAGCAAATGAAAAATAAGAAAATTAAGGAAGAATAGGGGAAACGTGAAGGAAAATGCCACAAAACAGGGCCAATTATGCAAAAAAAAAAAAAACCCTCAAACAAACAAAACCAATGAAACAACTCTCCCCCCCCCCCATCAAAGGTACTTAATTTTTATGGAAGGTGCACAAAGTCCTAGAGAGTGAGCAGATGCCAGAGGAATGGAGGAGAGGTGTGTTTGTGCCAATTTTTAAGAACAAGGGTGACGTGTAGAGTTGTGGCAACTAAAGAGTGATAAAGTTGATGAGCCATACGATGAAGTTATGGGAAAAAAATAGTGGAAGGTAGACTAAGGGTAAAGGTCAATGCAGCCATGAGGTGGGGGGGGGGGGGGGGGCACTAACCAGTGTCTCTCCCCCTCATGCCGGTCCCAAGCCCGGAGAAATGCAGAGGGTTGTGTCAGGAAGGGCATCCGACGTAAAACCAATGCCAATTATTGATTATGCAAATCAAAAGTATTACCTCCATACCGGATCGGTCGAGGCCCGGGTTAACAACGACCGCCATCAGTGCTGTCAATCAACAGGGTGCTGATGGAAATTGGACTACTGTTGGTCGAAGACGTCGAAGAAGGAGAGGTGGGAGGCGTGTCCGTAGGCAGAGAGAGAAGAGGAAAGCATTGAGTCTAGGACTGAGAGTGGGGACTTTGAATGTTGGAACTATGCACAGAAAAGGTAGAGAGCTGGTTGACATGATGCAGAGGAGGAAGGTGGACATACTGTGTGTTCAGGAGACCAGGTGGAAAGGTAGCAAAGCTAAAAGCTTAGGAGCAGGGTTTAAGCTATTTTATCACGGTGTGGATGGGAAGAGAAATGGAGTCGGAGTCATCTTGAAGGAGGAGTTTGTCAGGAATGTTCTAAAAGTGAAAAGAGTGTCAGACAGAGTGATGAATCTCAAGTTAGAAATTGAAGGTGTAATGCTCAATGTTGTTAGTGCTTATGCCCCACAGGCAGGATGTGAGCTAGAAGAGAAGGAGAGATTCTGGAGTGACTTAGATGAAGTGATGCAGAGTACCCCCAGAGGTGAAAGAGTGGTCATAGGTGCAGACTTCAATGGACATGTTGGGGCAGGCAACAGAGGGGACAAGGAAGTGATGGGCAGGTTTGGTATCCAGGACAGGAACGCAGAAGGACAGATGTTGATAGATTTTGCAAAAAGGATGGAAATGGCTGTGGTGAATACGTTCTTTGAGAAGAAACAGGAGCATAGGGTGACTTATGAAAGCGGAGGTAGGCGCACACAGGTAGACTACATCTTGTGTAGGCGATGTAATTTGAAGGAAGTCAGTGACTGCAAAGTCATCGTGGGTGAGAGTGTTGCCAAACAGCATAGGATGGTGGTGTGCAGGATGACTCTGATGGTGAGAAAGGTGAAAAGGCAAAGGCAGAACAGAAGACAAAGTGGTGGAAGCTGAAAAAGGAAGAGTGTCGTGTTGTCTTCAAGGAGGAGTTGAAACAGGCTTTGGGTGGCCAGGAAGTGCTTCCAAATGACTGGACAACCACAGCAAATGTGATCAGGGACACAGGTAGGAGAGTACTTGGTGTGTCCTCTGGAAGGAAAGTAGATAAGGAGACTTGGTGGTGGAATGAGGAAGTGCAGGAGTGTGTACAAAGGAAAAGGTTAGCCAAGAAGAAGTGGGACATTGAGAGGACCGAAGAGAGTAAACAGGAGTACAGGGAGACACAGCGTAAGGCGAAAGTAGCAGTGGCTAAGGCCAAACAGAGGGTGTATGATGACTTGTATGATAGGTTGGATAGTAAAGAGGGAGAAAATGATCTATACAGGTTGGCACAGCAGAGAAATAGAGATGGGAAGGACGTGCAGCAAGTTAGATTGATAAAGGACAGAGAGGGAACTGTATTGACTAATGACAGAAGTGTCCTGGGAAGATGGAAAGAGTACTTTGAAGAGCTGATGAATGAGGAAAATGAGAGAGAAAAAAGAGTAGAAGAGGTAACCATTGAGGAGCAGGATGTAGCAAAGATCAGTAAGGGTGAAGTGAGAAGGGCATTGAAGAGGATGAAGAATGGAAAGGCAGTTGGTCCTGATGATATACCTGTGGAGGTATGGAAGTGTCTAGGAGAGGTAGCAGTAGATTTTCTGACAAGAACATTCAACAAGGTACTAGAGAGTGAGCAGATGCCGGAGGAGTGGAGGAGAAGTGTGCTGGTGCCCATTTTTAAGAACAAGGGAGACGTGCAGAGTTGCAGCAACTACAGAGGGATAAAGTTGATGAGCCATACGATGAAGTTATGGGAAAGAATAGTGGAAGCAAGACTAAGGGCAGAGGTCAGCATTTGTGAACAACAGTTTGGTTTCATGCCCAGAAAGAGCACCACAGATGCAGTGTTTGCTTTGAGGATGTTAATAGAGAAGTACAGAGAAGGTCAGAAGGAGCTGCATTGTGCCTTTGTGGATCTGGAGAAAGCATATGACAGGGTGCCGAGGGAGGAACTGTGGTATTGCATGAGGAAGTCTGGAGTGGCAGAGAAGTATGTTAGAGTGGTGCAGGACATATATGAGAGATGTAAGACAGTGGTGAGGTGTGCTGTCAGTGTGACAGAAGAGTTCAGGGTGGAGGTGGGACTGCATCAAGGGTCAGCTCTCAGCCCCTTCTTGTTTGCTATGGTGATGGACAGGCTAACAGATGAGGTTAGACAAGAATCTCCATGGACTATGATGTTTGCAGATGACATAGTGATCTGTAGTGAGAGCAGAGACCGAGTGGAGGAAAATCTAGAGAGGTGGAGGTATGCCCTGGAAAGGGGGGGGTTGAAGGTTAGTCTTAGTAAGACAGAATACATGTGTGTGAACGACAAGGACCCAAGAGGAACTTTGAGGTTACAGGGGGCAGAGATAAAGAAGGTGGAGGATTTTAAGTACTTAGGCTCAACAATCCAGAGCAATGGAGAGTGTGGAAAAGAGGTGAAGAAGCGCGTGCAGGCAGGTTGGAATGGATGGAGAAAAGTGTCCGGTGTGATGTGTGATAGGAGAGTATCGGCAAGAATGAAGGGAAAAGTGTACAAGACGGTGATGAGGCCAGCAATGTTGTATGGTTTAGAGACAGTGGCCCTGGGGAAAAGACAGGAGTCAGAGTTGGAGGTAGCAGAGATGAAAATGTTGAGGTTCTCTTTGGGAGTAACGAGGATGGATAGGATCAGAAATGAGTACATCAGAGGGACAGCACATGTTAGATGTTTTGGAGACAAAGTCAGAGAGGCTAGATTGAGATGGTTTGGACATGTACAGAGGAGGGATAGTGAGTATATTGGTCGTAGGATGCTGAGGTTGGAACTACCAGGCAAAAGGCCCAGAGGAAGACCAAAGAGAAGATTTATGGATGCGGTGAAGGCGGACATGAAGGTCGTTGGAGTAAGAGTAGAAGATGCAGAGGATAGGGAGAGATGGAGGCAGATCATTTGCTGTGGCGACCCCTGAAGGGAACAGCCGAAAGGAAAAGAAGAAGACTATTCATATGCAGGATTCATATTGTCGTATGTTTGTATTCTTTCTACCAATTAAAAATTTGAAAATACCTGAAATATTCAGCAGTACTGACTTTATTCCGGGATACACAACAAAATCATAAACATAGCAAGCTAAAAAATTGCCACACCAGTAAACTGATTTTACACTTCCTTTATGCTCTGTCTCCAATTTTGATCCTTTCTAAAGGTCAGTGACATGAAACTACAATGCTTATGTTCAAAGCATTGTTTTCTGTTAATGAAAACAGTAATTTTTTGGACTATAAGGCGCACTTAAAAACTTTTAGTTTTCTCAAAAACGAATGGTGTTTACTTATAATAATAAAATAATACATTTTCTAAAAAATAAATATAATACTTATAATAGGGGTGGCATGGTGGCGTAGTGGTTAGCACATCCGCCTCACAGCAAGAATGCCTGGGTTCGATTCCCGCCCTGGGTGTGTTTGTGCCGAGTTTGCATGTTCTCCCTGTGCTCGCGTGGGTTTCCTCTGTGTACTCCAGTTTCCTCCCACAGTCCAAAAACATACACAGTAGGCTAATTGGCGGTTCTAAATTGCCCGTAGGTTCGCATCGTGCAGAAGGCAATGACAAACCACTGCACTCTCCTTGCTCAGAAAACCTCTATGAAGATGATAATCAAGGCGCTATCCTTCATGGCAGGTCACCAAGATGTGTCCTATGACTCGGAAGGCACCAGACCAGACTTATAATCCGGTGTGCCTTATGTATTGATGAAACCATACCGCTCGATGGATTGTCGGAGCATTACGTCTACCGTATTGTGTTATGTTATTATGGTGTGTCTGTCGAACCCAAAAATGGCACCCATTCTGAGACATGCTTACGAGGTGGATTACAAACTAAAGGCTACGAGTCATACAGTAAAACTGGAAATAGAGCAGCTGCCAGAGAATTCAGCATTAATGAATCAATGATACAAAAGTGGAAGAATTAAAAAGAAAACCTGCGCCAAGTAAAGAAGACCAAACAGAGTTTACGAGGAAACAAAGCGAGATGGCCACAGATAGAGGATAAATTTGAACAGTGGATTATGTAACAGAACAACAGGTAGAAGCATTTCTACAGTCTCTATTCGACTCAAGACAACAGCAGTAGCATGGTAAATGAAGATAGATGACTTTTGAGGAGGGCCTTCTTGGTAGAGATCTGGCCAGAACATATCACCAACACGGTCGAGGTCTCATGGACAAGGCCCCCCTCACCTTTGACATCCCTGTGAACTGTGCTGTCGAGAAAACAGGGATTATTATGGTAAATATACGCACCACTGAGAACGAGAAGTCATTCTTCACTGTAGAACTCTGCTGCCAGGCTAATGGCCAGAAACTACCACCTATGATCATTTTCAAGAGGAAGACTTTGCGAAAAGAAATGTTTCTGGCGAACATCATCAAGGCTAACCAATAGGGCTGGAAGGATGAGAAGAAGAGTGGGTGAGTGGCTAAGAGAATTTTACGTCAACAGACCGGATGGATTTTTCCACAGAGCTCTGTGCCTATTAATCTGTGACATCACAGATGTCACCCATCATGACACCCATATGACACCCATCTCACTGATACCGTCAAAAAACCCAATTGAAACAAAATAACTCCGAGCTTGTCATCATTCCCAGTGAATTAACCAACGAACTTCAACTCTAGATATTGGTGCGAACAGGTCATTGAAAGTTGAACTGCGAGCTGTTTGGGAGCATTGGATGACAGAAGGTAATCACACATTACCCAAGACAGGAAGGCAATGCCGGGCGAATTACGCCACTTTCTAACAATGGCTCGTGGATACCTGTGTTAAGGTATCAGTTTCGAGTGTCGTCAGAGCTTTCATGAAGGCCAGAATCATCACTGATCAGCTAAGTAACTGCAACAAGACTGACATGGATAATGACGAGAAGGATCTGGCTTGATGTCGTTTATTGTTTTATAATGTTACAACTCAACAATGTTGACAGTTATTGTGGATGAGTTGAATAAAGTTTTATTTATCTGACTTTTGTTTCGCTTAATGCGCCTTGTAATCATGTGCGCCTTATGGTCTGCAAAATACGGTGCTGTAAGCCTATTTGCATTTACTAACATTGTTAAATTTTTTTTTTCCTTTTTGCAGAGGAATAATGTAAATCTTGAAATTGTAAATGTTATCGTGATTAGAGTAATGGTTTTAAAAATGGTCTTGCATTGTTTTCTTGTCCTGGCCTTGCCCCTCTCTCAATCTTAGTCTTGACCTAGTTAACCTACCTTAAAGAATTGGGCTTGTACTGAAAATTCTAAACTTCAACATTATATATTTGTTCTGAAAAGATGGACACCGGTTCATATGAGAAACTGCCAAGAAACTGAAGATATCTAAAGGTGTGTACCATCCCTTTCAGAGAACAGGACAATCTGTCTCTAACCAGGATATAAAGAGAAGCCTTGGTGTACAAGGGAGCAAGAGGACAGGTACATAAAAGTGTCAGGGTTGAGACACAGATGCCGGCTCAGTTCTCACTTGCTGCTTCATCATATAGCACATGCAAAACATCAGTCTCAAGTTCAACAGTAAAGAGGCAACTGCTGGAGTTGCAGTGTAAAACCTTTATCTTAGACTGTTCAGTAAAAGGAAAATATTAAAATGGGCAACAGAACACAGATGTTGGAGAAGGAAAGGTAAAGGGATCTTGAACAAGGCATGCTATCACTCCATTTTGCAACTTTATGCCATACCCTGAGGACGATGCTTGACTGGAAGTACTTTTTCTTCCACAATAAGATAATGAGGCAAAACACTCATATTATTAAAGAACTATTGAGTTATCAAACAATCAGCTGGTGTTCTATCAGTATCGGTGTTTCTAGCGCAGGCATTGGATCTCAACCCTACTGAGATGTTGTGGGAGCAGCTTGACCGTATGATACAGAAGATATTCCCATAAAGACTGTCCAACGTGTGGGAGATGCTTCAGGAAGCATAGGGTAAAATTTCTGCATCACACCTTGACAAATTGGCTATACAAAGATCTACAAGGCTATGATAGTTGCAAATGGAAAATTACAGACAAAAGCAAAGTTTGAAAGACACAATTCTTATTTCAAGTAAAAATGATTGTTGTTAAATGATTGTTGCTTTGACCATATTTATCATATTTATTCTGCAACTCATTTTCTGAATATAAGTCGCGGTTTCATGTATATGTATATTTTGACTGGTGCTTTAAATGAACAATAATCTATCGAGGGAAAGCTTTCAGTAAACACACATCCAGCTCTGAGGAAATGGGTAGTTTGAAGTCTGCTGTTGCTAGGTTACAGTCAGAGCAATGCCATGTTTTGGCAAACAAATGCAAAATTAGCATGAGACACATTCTGCTATCAGTGCTTTTTTCATTACAACGAAATCGAACTCTTCGTTAATACATTGACAGATGTGCATATGTGTATGTAGTCTGTTTAGTAGAAGGCAGTCATAAAATGTATGCATCTATTTTTCACAATAAAATAACAATCCAGAGAGATGGAAAGAGCCAGAAAGACCTGCAGAGCATCAGTTAAAAATGAAACCCTTAAATTTTCTAAACCCTTTAAATTTGATTACGAGGTACATTTCATATCAGGACTGTATTGGAAACTTTATTGAAAATCTGAGCACTTTGCCATATTTAGTTGGACAGGAGAAGTCTGTTTGCATTTTTAATAAGTGCAACCTATGTTTCTATTTTCACTGTACATACCCAGTTCAGAATGTGATGGGGTGATGCTGATAGAATAGGAGAAAAGTACCACCCACACTGGGCAGATCATCTGGGCTGAGGTCTGGAGAGAAGACACCATACTAGCCCTCTCCCTCTATACCTTTCACCTGTGCACACTTATCCATAGCCTAGCTCATCATCTGGATGGCAGTATGTGTGCTCTGCAAAATAAAGCAATGACATCAAAATACATTAATGTCGATTAATATGTATGTCAAGTATTGCATATTTAATAAGCAGATTTTTTTTTTACGTTATACTTTTATATATGTTAAACAGTATATTAACATACATCTATCAAGACAAATTTCACAAATAACCAAATATTATGTGTCTTTATCGTCATATGTAATATCATACCTTTTTTTCTTCTTGCACTGAATTCTAGAGTTTTCAATTTTTTTTCAATCTTATTGTCCAAAACATCTGTCCATGAAATCATAGCCTCAGCGGCTGGCTTCTCCCATCTGGCTTGCTGAATATTCCTATTTGGTGCATGTTACAGCCACCATTATTACAATCCATGCTTTGTACACTATGTGCCTCTTTAGTGCCTTCAATAGACCGGCCACTTTAGGCTGAGCAGCCTCAGCCCCTCCACTTGCTGATTGTAACATGAAAAGAACAGGTCTGCTTTGTACCCAGAGGATCAGTTAGCGAGCCTGTTAAGAAACGCTTGTCTGATCATCTGGTCTTTCATAACTGTCTATCCATGGAAGGTTCTTACAGACGTAAGGATTACCTAATTTGGATAGTAGTAAAGCAGAGGCATCCAATACAATATAATTTAAAATACCCCACCCTCCCCCTCAAAAAAAAGAAAAGAAAAAAAAAGGACTATGAGCTGAAGATTTTGCACTTGCTGTTACTATCTAATAAACTGTACCAGCTTTGTGGGTTTTTTTTAGTAATCTGATTGACAATAGTGTCATATTCTCGGGTTGCATATATTAGTGCTATACACAATGCCAACAACATTGTATCATTACTATTTTATGGTAGGTACTGGACTTTTTGTCTTGCAGTCCCTAAGTATGTGGTGAGTACTTATCTCTGTAATGACTGACCGCACTGTTGTGAATGAGTACTTCAAAAACATGACTCATCTGGCATGAAGCAGACACAGTGGGTGGGTGAGCTAATAGGACTTAATACCAAGAGCTGAGGGGTGTGTGTGTTTGTTTTGTCTTCACAGCACCCCATTAAATGGATGCGATCATCAATTCATTGTTATAATTAAGTTCTCTCTTTAAAATATTACTCAACAGTCAGGAATAAGGATAACTGTTCCCTTAAATGATAGAATTACACACAATTTACTCCCCTTTTATTAAACTCAATATAGAATGTATATGGACGAGGTTCTGAAAGATCTCTAGTAATGGATTGACGATAAACAATACAGTGGCATCTGGGAGTCAGTGCAGGTAGCTACCACTGGCAGGTAACACAATACAATTCAACTTAATGATGCATCATTATATCAATTAAAACATTTTTTTTTTCATTGAGATTGGCCATGCCTAATTTAAAACTTTCACTGTGAATAGTAGCATAGTGAATTCCATTGCATAGTGTTCAGGGTGTGACATTTATGCAGCATAGGCATGCAGTCACCACAGTGCAGCTAATTGGGTTATCAAAGGCCAGCCATGTCTCTCACGCTCTGTGGTGAGAGGCATACACAAGAATCATTGCTGACTTTAGCCAAGAGTAGCTGCACAGCTGTCTGTGTGATTTTGCCCTTCGACAGCCTGATGACTTGTTCAGGTTGTACTCTGACATCGTCCAGTGTCAGTAGAGAAGGACAACTAGCCTCCACATGACCCTAATTAGGATTAAGTGGCTCAGAAAATGAATGAATGAATGAATGAATGAATGAATGAATATGCAGTCACGAAAGTAAAACTAACAGTTCTGGCTTCAAATGATAATTCACTGGAAGTGGGCAGGTGCAGTACTATTTATTTCTGTCTATTCTCATGCAATCGTATAGCAAAACCGTCTGTTTAAAGGTCCTTTTTCATCTAAGCTGTCCTTACATCTACTCTAACTCACAGAGTTAGCATTTCCTGTGATCGCGACACAAATTTTACTAAATTTTATTTTAATTATATTTCACTATCAAACTGATACCTTACTAAATTGAAGGCATGGCTACACTTGATTCAAAGAAATCCCAGACAAGGTCAGCTTCAAGTCAAGCAGTACTTATTCGCCACATTTTGTGACTTATTTGTACTTTTCCAACCTCAACAAAGAATTACCTAACATATACTTTTGTAAAAGTTAATTTTTTTGAACACATGTACCATTACTCTGCCATCTCTTTCAAAAACAGCAGGGTCATGCACGCACTTAGCACCATAGGCTAACAAACTTTGTAGCAGTGTCAATAACATTAGGATTAATTTCATAGCTGATTTCCCAAATATTAAGTTTTAATATTTTCCTTGTGCAGCCAGAGTTAATCTGCTGTCTATGACATTTCATAGGTAGGTAGGTCTGTTGGGTTTTTACACCTGAGCCTAGTGGCTCATCAGGCTGGTGCTTATCCCTGGTTTCCATAGCGTGAAGCAACCAGGAGTCCAACTCCCCCTGGATGGGACACTAGTCCATCGCAGGTTACCTTCCCAGTATATTTTTACTGGTACCCATTTATACTGCTGGGTGAACAGAGGCACAGTTTTGGTTGACACCTTGCCCAGGGGTCTTAGCACAGTGAGGGTCTCAGTGGGATTCGAACTCACAACCTCTTGATCATGAGCGCAGTACCCTAACCACTACGCTACCAGCCCCGATGACATTTCATAAAATGTTGTTAATAAATGTTTCTATAATAACTTGAAAATAAATGAAAAAAATATCAAATATCCAGCTGAAACTAGTATAAATCTCTTGCTGAATTTTAAAAAGAGAATTTGAAAGTATGATCACTTACACCGAAAAAAATGTGTGTGTCTAGCAAAATGCCAACAACATTCATGCTACGAGTAACATGCGTGTACTCCATATGTTCAAGCCAGAGAAAATCCCAACTGTACAGATTCTGGAAGGGGGGGGGGGGGGGCACACTTAATGGACCCTGTATGTATATTATGCATAATGTGAAAGTTAGCCACTACCCCCACCCCAATCCCCAGGATTGTACATTAACAGTATTAAGTCACTGATTGGCCACAGAGCAGGGAATACTGTATGGAGTTAATATACTGGTCGGTTGAATGAGTAGTGAATGGAAGGAAACCAAATCCCATTCCTGTTTTTGTAGTTTGGTCGGCACTAAAAATGTTAGATTGTGAGAAATGTGAATGCTTAGGTAACAGTAAATGTAGTTATGAAGTTTAGTATACGGACAGGAAAAATACTCTCATCAAGGTAAGTGATGAGTTTTAAAGTGTAATTGTATTAAATTTGTATTATGATCTCTTTAAAATGACAGCAGTGATTTGTCATACTTTATCACCTTTGCTTCTTATCAAGTCCATGTGAGTACTGCCACACTTCTACTACTGCTACAACTACTACTACTACTACTACTACTACTACTATGACTACTACTAAGACTACTACTACTACTAGGTCTGCAGAGCAACATGTTGGCTTCTTCATTAACTACATCAGCCTTGCTAGTGACACAATTGTATTGTTTTGGCTAGGCTGCATGCAGCAGACACCAATCTGAGATAACAGATTATCAGCAAGTGTTGAGATATGACATATTGCCATATTGCCATATGTCAGGAAATTTGCAAAGTGTAAAGCATACAGCTGCACAAACAGAACGCACAGAAATCATGGAAAACATAACGCAATGCAATTCAATAGTCTGTGAGGATCACGTTAAGCCTCAAGACAGACCTACTTGGGACAAAGACCAAGCTTTTATGTCTAAACCGGATGCTGTTCCTAAGGAATTCCTTCATAAGTCAAAGTATGACAAAGAAGAGACCCGTAAAAGGTAAGAGCTTTTAGTATGTGGGGAGTTTTATCACCTAAAATGTCGACGTCTGCTGCTTGTTTACTTGCACTTGACAACCTGGTCTAATGAGTTCACTTCACATCTGAGAAAATGGTGAGAAAATGGTTGATCAAACCAGTAATCTTTATATTAATTTGGCAGTGTTCCTTTGTACAATTTTGCGTATGACGAATGTTACAGCTTGAGTTGAGGAAATGAATGTATGTACATGTGATACGTTTAGTGACTCTTCTCTTTTAGAGGATGAATGGACCTAAAGCATGGCAATGAGTTAAACATAAGTTATCAAACACACACACACACACACACACACACTTTCATACTCTTTCATAGCAACAGATTATATTTGCAATTGCCGTACTGTGGCTTTGTACAAAGCAATAATAGTTGTCTACCAAGTAAGGCGGTGTTAGTTTTATTAACAGATCCTACTATAAGCTAATACTACTGGTATGAAGATTAGATTCATAGCCCCATCTGGAGTCCCTTTTTTATAGTATCTGGATAATTGTAGACAGTAATATTAGCATTTGCTTTGTAGTAGAGTGGCGCAGGGCATGTGCACAATAACACATTGCCTGAGGTTAATTGTTCTGCGGGGCTATGTAATATTCTTTCTTATTTTAAATTTTAACCCTTTATTTTTCAAAATTGCAAAAGAAGCAAAGTTTGCTTCTACAAAACAAGGCCTTGGAATTTGATTTTTGAGTGCCGTTTCTGAAAACCAACATGCATGTGTACTTTAACACTTCTGTTTATAGGGTACTTATTTATTCATTTTGAGCAATAAGTGATTATAGATGGAGATGAATAAGGACAATAATTAACACATGATATCCCTGAAACATGTTCATGAAAACAGATAATAATGTGCTACAATTATTAGCTTTGTTTTCATAATATGATTTTGGATATTTAGTCAAGCAATCATTTTTGCATTGTAATACTGAACAAAAGTCCTCTAGAATACCCCCCCCCTCTCTTTCTCTCTCTCTATCTCTCTCTATATATATATCAGAATATTTGTCAGTATAATTTAATGATCTATGCATTTATAAATAGTAATAGACCTGTAGTATCAGATACAAATAATACCATACAGTATTATCTAAACAGTACTTACCTGTAATTAGGAATGTGTTCAGCTTCAGTGCAGGATCTCTGCAAGCGAGCTTGTTCACTCTCCTCTTTACAAATGCGTAGAGATAGAACTAAACAGGGGCACAGAGAGACACACACTTACACACAAACACACGTACACAATACAAGAGAGATGTGTTCATCTCACAGCCTGCAGACACTCAAAAGGCTTTGGAATAATATGAGCGCACTAAAGCGGCACTCATGCATGTATTCAAGCCTGATTTCCACACTGCACAAAATGATAAGTCCACAAACTAAACACCCATTTACTCATTTTACAAAAAACACAGAATGAATGCAAGTGATACAATTCTTAGCAATCTTCTTTCATTCAGTCTGAGGTTAAATTCTCTTCATGACAAGCTCTATTTTTTTAATCACAGCTTTTATAGTAATGAATATGAATATTTTAATAACTCTGTAAAAGTAAACATGCAAATCGACAAAAATATGAGACAGAGGGAATATTCAAATATTTATAGACACAAATGTTAACTCTTTTTCCAAAGCATGTGCACATTTTGCTTATCAACCTAAATCATGTAGCCATACTAATCACATTTGACATGCGCCTTATAAATCAAAAAACTATTTATGCTGCAAATATTTTCCAAAAATATATTTTTAACTCAATTAAAACATACCATATTTTAATCAGATAATAAAAAAATAATAGCTAAATACAATGAACCTCATAGTAATGTTTAGCACGGTGTTTTTACTGCTTTGTCAAGCTTGCTGAGCTGTCATGATGCTTTTTATTATGATTATTATTATTCTGCCAGTTTAAGTCTTTGCAAATGTAAATTGACTTCTTTTGCCCTACCAATACAGCACAATCAAATGTAAATTAAATAGCCAGATTTCTAATCTATGCAAGACTGTGATTTTAATTAACTGAACAAAGACCAATTCTGCCAGCTAATGTGATGTTTGCAGTGTGGAACATCAAACACACAAACTCACCAAAAGAGAAATTATTCACAGCCGTTTTATGTTACTATAATAATTATCTGTCAGATGCACACACACACACCTCACTACACGTGAATACAGGATAAAGAGAGAGTGCAGAAATAATAAATAATAAATTACTATTTATTCACTTAGTACTAACATACAAGTGATGCCGTGTTAACAAACAGTAAACTACTATATATATATATATATATATATATATATATATATATATATATATATATATATATATATATATATATATATATATATATGAAGAAGAAGAAGAAGAAGAAGAAGAAGAAGATTCTCTCTCTCTCTCTCTCTCTCTCTCTCTCTCTCTCTCTCTCTCTCTCTCTGTGTGTGTGTGTGTGTGTGCTCATTTTGAATGGGTTAAATGAATAGGCAGTCATTTCATTTGTGGGATTAATAGTGTATCTCAAAATCCAAAATAAAATAAAAAAATAGCTACTTTCCTCCTACAACAGGGCAGTGACCCAAAACACTAAAAATTATGCAAGTATTGTATAGAGATGAAGCAATCAGCTGGTATTCCGTCACCACTGCAGTGGCCAGATAGTCGCTGGATCTCAACCAAATTGGGAGCAGCTTGAACATAAGGTACAGAAGAAGTGTCCATTAATCCAGTCCAACTTGTCAGAGTTTCTTCAGGATGCTTGGGGTAAAATTTATTTCTTTTACCCAAACAAATTAACAGCTAGAATGACAAATATCTGCTAGTCTATAATAGCAGCAAATGGGAAAGTTGAGACAAAAGCAAAGTTGGAAGGACAAAATTATTATTTCAAGTAGAAATTATCATTTTTATTCATTTTTTACTGTCCAGTAGAAATTATTCATACATTACATTAGAACTAGTCACTCAAGTCACAACATAAGGAGTATAATACTGGCGTTTCTGACAAAGCAAACTTGGTACTATGTTTTGTAGGATTTTTTTTTTTTCCATCTGTCTACTGTACCAGTTGTATATGGTTGGAATAATTGCAACATTCTCCTTGTCACTTGATGGAAGCAGCATCCTGCCTCAGTAGTAGCGAGAACAAGGAGGGGAGACTGATTATTTTAGCTAAACAGTGAAAATGATTTCGGGAAATATTAAGGAAAAGCTAAACTTTTTATTTTAAATTTATTTAAATTTGCAAGAAAGTCTGAAAAGTCCAATTTACATAGATGTTTTTATATTTTTTGTGGGCTCTCCAGTGTAAATAATTACAAGTAGTTGTTATTGGTTGCGTCAGTCAGGTCAGGTTTTGCCCTGCTACTGGTAACATGTAAGCCAGTACAACCTGTTGCATGGTCGGGTGGTCGGTGACTAAACCGGCTCCCCCACCAGTTTCCAAATTTAGTGAGGAGGGTAGCTAGCAACCCAGTAGGAATAAAATGAAGACCCATCAAAGGCCGGATGAACTCTTTAGAGCCAATGGCCAGCTAGCTAGAGATGGTGTCTCAATAAAAACACGCTGCAGAAAGAACTTTGGGCTTCTACTGTGGATTTTTTGCCCTTCGTATGCAGCTAACTGGGTTATTAAATGCCAGCCATGTCTCTCACTGTCTATGGTGAGAGGTTCATGTAAAAGAACCATTGCTGAGTTTTGTAAAGAGTAGCTGCAAAGCCGTCAGTGTGTTTCTGCCCCTTGCTAAAAGGTTGTGTCAGGAAGGGCATCCGACGTAAAAACCTGTGCCAAATCAAATGTGCGAATCAGATGATTGGCTGTGGCCACCCCTGAAAAAGGAAAAAGCCGGAAGAAAAATAAGAAGATACAGCCATGACAAGGCTGTTATGGTTGCCGCCTACGGCAGAATTCTGGCACAGCACCCAGATTGATTCATTGGTTGCTGTGATAGACAATTTATGTAAATAGTTGAACACCATTTGGTTACCAAAGAGAAGATTTATGGATGTGGTGAAGGAGGACATGAAGGTAATTGGCGTAAGAGAAGAAGATGCAGAGGATAGGGTGAGATGGAGGTGGTGTAGTGGCGACCCCTGAAGAGAACAGCATTTGGATCCTGGTCACGTATAAAGCGATTATTATTTGTATATCAGGTGACAGGCATTGTCTACTGAAAAGTAATTAATAATATCACAGTAGTAGAGAGAAGAAGATACATTTTTTCACAGCTTTACTGACAATTTGAAATATTGTTATATCCTTATTATCGTAAAATTTTCAAAACATACTGTTTTTAAAATAATATATATGAAGAATCACATGGTTCTACAACAATGAAATAGTTTTCATAACAACTGTTAACTTTAAATCCTTGTATATTAGCCTAAATTATTTTGACAAATGTTGTCTACACCTGGAAAATGTGCCATTTATTGTGGACTCGAATGAGCCAGTGACCTACATTTATGTCACATTTTCAGATTAACAAGAAAATACACAGGCTGCTACAGGATATAAGAATAAGGATCTCTGCTGGAAGAACTATGCTGGCAAAATCATGATCAGACAAACACAACGCTTGCTCAATCAGTTGACGTGTCTCAGCAGTAATACCTGTAAAAATAACAAGCAAGAATTTATCAGAGCTTTAGTGATAATATTAGGGATAGATTTAGGGTATTTAGATAGATATTAGGGATAATGTCCAATAAAATGCAATACAAACGAGTTTCAGTCAGTTTCGGATGTTTCATAGTGGAAACTTAGGTATGCATCAATGTTTCATTATATTTTACACAAAAGAAAAGAAAAGAAAAGAAAAGGAAAGAAAAGAGAAGAAAAGAAAAGAAAAGAAAAGAAACAGTTACCATTATGAACCCAGTCATTCCAAGCATGCAAGTGGTCACTGTCATGATCTATACTGCTCTTTGAAAATTCATGATCTGAAGTTAAGAGCAACAGAAAGTCACATTCACATTTCCTTTTTTGCAAGTATAATTATGCTATACTTAATATAATACAATACATTTTCATTTATTGAGAGAGGGGGAGAGAGGGAGAGGGAGAGAGAGAGAGAGAGAGAGAGAGAGAGTATACAGTATATATATATATATATATATATATATATATATATATATATATATATATATATGTATGTATATATATATATATATATATATATATATATATATATATATATATATATATATATATATATATATATATATATATATATATATATATATATATATATATATATATATAGAGAGAGAGAGAGAGAGAGAGAGCACATGTAAGACGTTTTGGAGACAAAGTCGGTGAGGCTAGATTGAGATGGTTTGGACATGTACAGAGGAGGGAGACTGAGTATATTGGTAGTAGGATGCTGAGGTTGGAACTACCAGGCAGAAGTCCTAGAGGAAAACCAAAGAGAAGATTCATGGATGTGGTGAAGCAGGACATGAAGGTAGTTGGTGTAAGAGAAGAAGATGCAAAGGATAGGGTGAGATGCAGGCAGATGATTCGCTGTAGCGACCCCAGAAGGGAAAAGCCAAAAGGAAAAGCAGAAGATATATATGTATATATGAGGACTTTAGCTGCTTACCTTTTGAGTGATCCAATAGTCTTCTCAGCTCACGCAATGCTTGGGTGAGGTTTTCCAACTGTTTCTGTAGATATGCATTTTCACCTCTAAGCTTCTTAATTGTATCCTGAAGGTCATAGGTTAAGGTTGTTTGTGCTAACAAAGAAACTGTCAGCACTGTGACAACTGATTGTATGAAGATCATTTTATACTCAATTCAGTGTTAAAGTACAAAGTATGCTGATGAACCGGAGTTCCTCCTCAAAACATGCAGAGTACAATGCTGATCAAAATCTGTTGCTGTCTATTTTTTATCAGTTGCTTCTAGAGCAGGTCGATTTTTTTGCCCTATGGTGGTGAGTCATGCTGGCCTGGGCTATGCATTTATAAATCAATTCACATTTCATGCACCATTTATTAAGCTTAACAACATGTACCAGTTCTTCTTCTTCTTCTTTTTCTTTCGGCTGTTCCCTTCAGGAGTCGCCACGCCACAGCAAATGATCTGCCTCCATCTCTCCCTATCCTCTGCATCTTCTACTCTTACTCCAACGACCTTCATGTCCGCCTTCACCACATCCAGTTATATTTAGTAAAGTGCTGTAAACTGGAATGCAAACAATGACATGGGTATTCAAGGTTATTTCCTATTGGATTTGCATTAAAATAAATATGTTCATTAAATGCATTCCTCAACTAGTTATGGAGTGACATACTGTAAAATACAACATTTGCAATAAATACAGATGTCATATTTTACCAGGTCAGGACTTGTCTGGTCAGCACTGCTTGCTAACTGTTGTTAACGTTGGCTGGTACTGTATCTTGCATCATGCTTACATATGTAGGTAGGATTACACTCCCCATCCAAGAGCTGCCGAACACTGGAATACATTGTTGGATTGCCTTTGGCATACTTTAATATGTGCCATTTTCATCAAACATTGCATTATATTATTTTGCATTTTTATTTTTAGCAAAGATTTTGTCTCATTTAAGTCCAACCAGTCTATGAAGTCTTCAGCACATCTAAAATATTTTCAGCGGGGTTAAAGTCAGACTCAAAAAGGTACCTCATGAGCTCTGTACCATTTCTGTAACTGCTTAATCCTAATTAGGGTCGCGCGGAGGCTGGCGCCCATCCCAACGACTCCGGCCGTGGGCAGAGTACACCCTGGACAGCTTGCCAGGCCACCTCAGGGCAGAAACATGCTGACGGCTTTGCAGTTACTGTTGCCGAAAGTCAGCAATGGCTCTTTTACATGCCTCACACCATAGACAGTGAGAGACATGGCCGGCCTGGCCAAGTTCTCACATCATAATACTGGTGACCAATGTGCATAATCTGTGCATCACTTTATGATCTTTTCTCCTTAACCTGACACACTGGAATAGGGTAAAATTAGGCTCGTCCAACTATGTCAACATTTCCCCATCTCTATAGAGTTCAGTCAGCTTAGGAATCTCAAATTCATTTCCTGAGAGGACATTCCAGTTTAGATTAGATCAGCACGCAGTTGCTGGAGACTTAGGTTTGCCAGGAACTTTTCATATAAAGTTACAGTTGAATTAGGATTTATATTTTAAAAGCATTCATCTTTGAATAAGGGTAACATTTCAATTTCTTGCCACATATTTGCTATGCAGCTGCAACATCCTGAATGTGCTGCATGTGTTGAATGACTTCATCATGTTCAGCTGTCGTATAAAGGATTTATCTCCTGATGTTCAAAGTACCTCATTATTATCTCTAGAAAGCAAATGTTTTCCTGAACTTGTGTCAAAGTAAAACCTGGTTTAGTGCATTTGATTCACTGCTCATTTTTCTGAAGGTAATCTAATCTAGAGGCCATGAAAAGTTTCCAGTCTTAGACAAGAGACTATTCATGTTCCTATTTATACCAATAAACATGGTGACTGTTGATATCTGGGACAGCAGTCATTTTTTGCTGTGTGTTGTTGGTGTTGGTGTATAGGGTGAGATGGAGGCAGAGGATTCGCTGTGGTGTCCCCTGAAGGGAACAGCCAAAAGGAAAAGAAGAAGAAGAAGAAGAAGAAGAAGACGTTGTTGGTGTATAACATACAGTATTCTGTTACAGCTACCCAGCATGTTTAACATTAAAGGTGTGTCAGGAAATAGCACATACCCCAGATGATGAGATCCATAGAGAGAATCTCAAGTTCTCGGGTTCTCTCTCGAATCAACCCTCCTCCTTTATCCTACTTGACTTATGTTGTGATCAGGAAACTTCACTAAAAGATGGTAATTCTTTATCAAAGCATTTTTTGTTGTTTTAATAAAGTTTTTTTTTTAATCTTGTTGTTTTTTTAATGACAAGTTGTCCTAATTTTTTTCAAAATTATTTATAAATTTTATATCTCCCAAATGGGGCAGTGGTGGCCTAGTGGTAAAGGGCGCGCAGGATCGCTGATCTTAAGGTTGGGGGGTTTGAGTCCCACAAGGTTGTCACTGTCCCCCCAGTGCAGCTAACTGGGTTATCAAAGGCGGGCCATGTCTCTCACTGTCTGTGGTGAGAGTTTCATGTAAATTGAACCATTGCTGACTTTCATAAAGAGTAGCTGCAAAGCCGTCAGCGTGTTTCTGCCCCTTGCTAAAGGGTTGTGTCAGGAAGGGAATCTGATGTAAAAACCTCTGCCAAATCAAACATGTGAATCAGATGATTCGCTGTGGCGACCCCTGAAAAAGGGAAAAAGCTGAAAGGAAAAGAAGACATCTCCAAAATCAATGTGTTGCTATCGATACTATAAACATTTTAAATAACATCAGAAATATTGACATCCTGCTTTGAGCTTATAACTATACTTGGCACCTGCCAAGAAGTCGAATGTATTAAGTCAAGAAATGAACAGTCATCTCTCAAAGTTGGTGTGTTGGGAGCAGGAAAAATGAACAAACATAATGATTTAAATGACTTTGAAAAGAGCTACAATGTAATTCTGGGTGTATTCATCTCTACCATGGCAGTTATTGAGAGTTGTTCCTGGTATGTAGTGATCAGTACCTACAAAAAGTAGCATAAAGAAGGACAACCAATAAATTGGAAAAAAAAAATGGTTTCCAAGGCGTACTGTTGTGCATGAGAAATAAAGACTAATATATCTGAGCTGCTCTCACAGAAGACTTACTGTCACAAAAACTTCTCAAACTGTTAACACTGGCTATAAAATAGAGGTGACAGAACACACAATGCATTTCTGCAGGCCAGTATTGTGTTAATCTCTCTATCTATCTAGTGCCTGAGTCGTAGGACGACCATTGATGACCCGCCATGAAGGACAACACCCTGGTTATCATCTTCATGGAGGTTTTCTTGGCAGGATTAGTGCAGTGGTTTGCCATTGCCTTCTGCACGATGTGAACCTACGGGCAATTTATAACAGCCACTTAACCTACTGTGCATGTCTTTGGATTGTGGGAGGAAACCAGAGCACCCGGAGGAAACCCACGCAAGCGCGGGGAGAACATGCAAACTCCACACAGAAACGCCCAGGCCGGGAATCGAACCCAGGCCTTCTTGCTGTGAGGCAAACGTGCTAACCACTACGTCACCGTGCCGCCCAATGTGTTAATATTGTAGTATTATTCAAATTTCCAGAATATGTTGTCAACTACAAAATCTTAGTTTCTGCATCCATTCTGATTGCATTGAAACTTTAACTACAGTGTGGAATTTGTACTGTTTACACACTAATGTAATAAAATTGGTCATTTTAATGAACCACAATTTTTACACTTAAGGTTACATGTATAAGGCTCAGTGCTCATTCATTGAAGCTGCAATGAAATTGGTCCTTCTGTGCCAACTGCCCAACAATATTCTTATAATATAAGAGATTAATACCTGACAATATATATTATCAATGAAACATAATAAATGAGGACTGACACTGTGCTAGTTGACTATAGAAGCTAGTTTACTTCCATATTAGCTACACGACAGTACTATAGTGAGTATAGAACATATGTGTTTATTATGATTACCCATAAGTATCACTGTTAAATAATCTGTATACTAATGAACCTGAGCATGAGCAGTCCAATAATAACAGGATGTGTGTTTATGGGTTTAGCTGTGTCTTGCACAGATTTTGTGAATTGAAAAACTTAAAATAAATGGATATTTTTTCTAAAAAAACAAAACAAAACAAAAAAAAAAAACAAAGAAAAAAAAAACATAATCTCAGTAAATTCCATTATCATAATTACGACAAGGAAGGCCAGAGCTAAGGCACTACAACTATAATCTTCAATGTGTCCTAGATTAATTTACATTTCTATGCATATCCTGTCAATTATTTATTTATTCACAGTCAGGACACTATGAACAATCTGCTGTTTGGTAGTTGCTGAAGCCGATGGGATCCAGGGTGGATTTCTTCAGGATGGGAATAAGCTTTATTCCCTTGAATGCAATTGGTACATGACTGGTTGTTATGAAGCCATTTATTGCAGCATTGATGGAGAGAAGGAGGTCTTGTAAGTTTGTTGGGAAGGGATTTGATCCAATGGGGAGGATATTGGAGGATAAGATGATATGCAGAAATGTCTTGCTAGATCAGAAAAAATATGTCGAAGAAGGGGAAGAAGACTGTATGTGTGTTGTAGGATTTGGGGTGTGAGTAAAAGTCTGGCAGATCTTTTTCATTCTTCCCATCATTAATGGTAGCAAAGGTTGGGAAAGTAAATTCTGGTTGATTAGGTAATAAAAAACATGTCCCGTAGACCTTACGTGAATCTCATTCATTTATTTTCGTGGTGAGGCTGACGCCCATCTCAGCCAACCCTGAGTAAGGGTAGGGTACACCCTGAACAGCTCGTCAGACCAATGCAGGGCCGATACTCACACTTTGGCATGGTTGGGAACAGCCAGTTAGCCTACTGTTCATGTTTTTGGACTGTGGAAGGGAGCCAGAGTATTCATTAATTTTCTGAAACACTTAATATTAATTAGGGTCGTGGGAAGGCTGGCGAAACTCTGGACGAAGGAAGAGTCCATCCTGGACAACTCACCAGGGTAGAAACACACTGATGGCTATGCAGCCCACTCTTGATGAAAGTCAGCAATGGTTAACAGTAAGCTAATAGGCTGTCTCCAATCATCGCTAGATGTGTGTGTAAGTGTGAATGGTTGTGTGAGTGTTGGATCTGCGATGGCCTGGCGAGCTGTCCAGAATGTGCCCAGAAGCAGCTTAGATGGTGCCAGCCTCACCATGATCCTAATTAGGATTACTGGCTTAAAAACATGAATGAATGAATAAAGTGACCATTCACGAGAAAATAGTCAAAGTGTTTTATCTTACATTTTCAGTTAATTTTATTTGAATTCAAATGTTTCCTGGCAAACAACCTCCACATATTCTTCGTATTTTTTATTTGTCTTTTTTTTTTTTCTTTTCAAATTTTTGGTTTTGCATCTGATTACAATAACTAGACCATGTGATCAGAGGAATGATGTTGCACATGAACAATAACTTGGCAGTGCAACACTGATTTATAGAAAATGTAAATTTCCAAAATCAATTGTTCAAAGTCACCTCAAGATGGCAATGTTTTCTAATATCAACACATCCAAAGCAGGGTCGTCGCCTCTCGTGTACAGGAGTAAGCTAGACATCCAGGAGATAATACTGTATTACATTTTTATTCAACATACCTGGTAAGTGAATGGGAACATTTGATCAATACTTGAGGGAACGTTATGCAATACCTTACTACAGTACATAGAAAATCCACTTGTGATTAGCCATGCGAAAGATCCAATTGGGATTCACTGAAAATAATAAAATAATTACATCACATTGAACACAACTACAATTCAGCATTGATGATTTCATGAACATGAAAATGGTGCTGAAAAGAAGGTTGGCAGAATACGGGGGGGGGGGGGGGCATTGGTGGCACAGGGGGTGGGGCAGTGGGTTACTGATCCGAAGGTTGGATGTCAATGGATCCCTTAATTGCTCAGTTGTATAAAATTATATTTATAAATTGCTCTGGATATGGACGTCAGCCAAATGGCATAGCTGTAAAAAAATAAAAATAAAAGGAAAAGATACACCCGAGCTTAATGCAAATAAATCAGATACGCATTTGGGGCATATGGTATCCCAGAAGTACAGTTGAGGATATTTTATACTTAGTTTTTGGATTTAAGGGTATTTTCTGCTTCTCAGACTAGCAGCAGGACCAATGACAAAGCTAAAATCTGTTCCCGCCCACACTGATATTGAGTGCAGACAGACCAGGGAAGGAATCACCTTCTAGTGGGTTCCTGACACCCAACCCCAGCCAGCACCACTGGTCAGAACAACATGCCTGCTCTGACTTTCCCTCTGGCTAGTCCTGCATGTGAGTCAGGAAACCCCTTAGCAGAGCCCCCCTTTTTGGCCTGCAATGCTGAAGCACAGAAGCAGAGCTGTTTTTCATCTGCTTTTTTTTATTATCACATCATGAATGAGATTAAAAGCATGATAACGTTTGGTGAACTTTGTTTAAACCATTGCATTTGATATTACCTGTCACTTCAGAAATAAATCAAATCTGTTCATGCTCACCCCACCCTTCTGTGGCTGACTAGATACTGGCGATAGAAACCACAAATTTATCTACATCTGCAGGCACAAACCCACTAGAGGGAGTGGATGAGAATGGGATGAGGAGCAGTGTGGGGGCAGGGCTGTTGTATAACAAATACCTTCTGGATTCAGTTTTATGCTTCTATAAACCAGTTGTCGAATCTAGTAAGGATTTAGGCCCATGACTTTATAAATATTCAGGTTTATGTGATCTTAAGGTTTCCGCGTTTTAGCTAGCTGACCAAAATAACGAGTATTATTATTAAGTTCACACTAATTAACCAAATGGAGACAGAAATTAAACTTATACTTTGACTGTATTTTGAATAGAAAACAATAATTCAATAAAAATAAAAATAATAAATGAATACTGTACATTTACATTTACAGCATTTAGCAGACTCTCTTATCCAGAGCGACGTACAGAAGTGCTTTAAAGTCTCTATCAGTGAATACATGAATCCCTCACTTTCCACGGTTAATGGAAACCGAGATCCCCCACGACCGCCGAATTCCGCGAAGTAGGATCAACCCCCATGACTGACATATACATACATGTATATGTGTATATAATATCAATAAATACATATCCAACACTATAAATGCTTATAATAACAATTAAACTTCCAAAAATAATGCATCAGATGTAAATAAAATATAAATACACACACATACAGACACACATGCACGGACGCACACAGATGTGTGTACACACACTCAGATGTGCATCTTACGTATATAAAAATGTAAGTAGTTTTGATGGGGGGTTTTGGGTTGTTTTTTGTTTTTGTTTGCGTTTTTTTTTTAAATAATTATGTTTGTTTTTCGACATTTTCCTTAACCCCCCCCCCTTATTCTTTTTTAATTTCCTTATTTTTTAATTCGATAAATATTTTTTTAAAAATGTGATGCACTGAAGCTGCATTAATTGAAGTGCGAAGTAGCGAGGAATCCCTGTATATTCTTGTACTGGTGTGTTAGAACATAGACGAAGTCAGTCAAACTCAGATGGTAGGTGATGTGTGTTTTTTTTTTTTTTTTTTTTTTTTGTATACAGTGCTTAATCTAAGCACTGCTGATAAAGGTAAGTTTTCAGCCGTTGTTTGAAGATACTGTACACAGTGACTCAGCTGTCCGGATATCCAGAGAAGTTCATTCCACCATCTTGGAGCCAGAACAGAGAGGAGTTTAGATGCATTTTCCCCGTGTCCCTTGGTAAAGGGAGGGAACAGTCTCGCAGTGCTAAAGGATCTGAGCGAACACGGTGCAGTGCGAGGTGTGATAACTGCTGTGAGAGAGGAAGGTGCAAAGTGGTAGTCTATGGGCTTCAATTTTTTTGTTGTTGTGGGTTTTAGTTTGGTTATTAATAAATATTTGTTTTTAATGTCTGTTTGGTTTTTGCTCGCTTCGATGAGCTAACATAATAATATGAACCCAAGCTTGCTGAACTTATTGGGTAAATAATTTAAAATAGCTATTTATATACACGTGGGGCTGGTGGCATAGTGGTTAGGGTGCTACGCTTATGATCGGGAGCTTAGACACCAGTTAGGCCCTCACTGTGCTAAGACCCCTGGACAAGGTCTCAACCACAAGTGTGCCTCTGTTCACTCAGCAGTATAAATGGGCACCAGTAAAAATATACTGGGAAGGTAACCTGTGATGGACTAGCGTCCCATCCAGGAGGAGTCGTACTCCTAGTCACTTCACGTTATGGAAACCGGGGATAAGCACTGGCCTGATGAGCCACTAGGCTCCAGTATAAGAAACCCAAAGCTATTTATATATTTTATCCATGACAGGCATATCCGATGTTTTGCATTATCCAAGGTAAGAGCACTATGTAATAAGGGAACCTTTTGAAAATGCTCAGTCAGAGTTTATTACATACCATAAATGGAAGTAGACCACACTCCATACATTTAGGGGTTTTGCACTCAATTGAGGTTTAACTACACTGAAATACAAGACCTACAAACTTAACCAAGATGTAGAGAGAGAAAAACAACTTTACAAAAAAAAAAAAACGGATTCCTTATGCTATGCATGAGGATCACCATCTTTGAAAACTGTCATCATGGAACCCAGCAACACATAAGAGCCCATTAGCATTAACCAGTAACCAGTAACCATAACCCTCCATATTTAAATCTTAGTGCTATCCTGTGCAGCTTGAGTATGGTCAGAGCAACAGAATTTCTTGACCAACACTCAAACACTCCCCCACCCACACACACATTACAGTGTGTGCATACATTTCATTATCTGTAGGAGCATAGAGTTTGTGCTAGCATAGTTTATTTACTTGCTAACGTGTGTTTTAACTTACATTCTGCAGTGTCTAAAATGGCTATACTGTTTTTCAACATCTCAAGATAGAATGCCCATCTGTCCGCCTCATTTTTTTTTAGAGTTACCAATGTTAAACAGGTTCAGAGGATGCATGCCTCTTCTTTGTGCTGCACCCTAGCCAATTTCTAACACAGGGAAAGCTGGATATTTCTTGCTGTCTGGTGGTACTTAGCTGATGTTGTCGGTATTCATAAAGTCTGAGAGTCATAACGTCGTCTGTCCTTGTTACAGAAAAATTGTACACCTTGCAACACTGAGACAGCTCGAGCTCTGCTAGTAACTAAATATATAACTATACTGTATATCAGTGACAATATTGTGTTCAGCTTGAACTGCCATGGAATGGTATGTTTTCAGTCGCTGTTTAAAACAGGACGAGCTTTATTCCTACTGCCATGGCATAAACATCGTCAGGCTAAACTCCCTGCTGAATTACAAAAGACAGATTCTCATCACATCAACAGAGGGCACTATCTATCTGGAGTTACAAAGCCTTTCATCCTTAAACACAAATCTAGGAGCATAGTCTCATTATTTAGATGGCCACCACAGATACCCTACTTACAGGACGTATCACAGAGTGTAGTGGTGAAATTACTTCGCCATAGGCAGCAATGAGACAGAGCCACCCACACTTTGCTAAAACAGGTTGGTTGTCCCTTTTCTTTTATTACATGACAAGATGGTGGCAACTGAAGCTGAAAGGTGTGCACCACTGCACACTCTGAGTGCACCCTCTACTAATACGTATTACACTGAGAGTATGTGAGAATGGAGTTGCCCAAGGTTGGATTTGACTGAAGGCACCGCCAACAACAATGTACTAAAACAAAGGGTGCGAAGGGTGACTCTGAGACTCATCCTACTTGTTCTGTAGCACTGTACTGTCTTGCTCTACCTTAGACAATTGACTGACTGACAACTGAGTGATGAGAGAGAGATTTCCTTTCGGACTTTTCCCTTTATCAGGGGTCGCCACAGTGAATGATTCGCATGTGTGATTTGGCAGAGGTTTTTACGTCGGATGCCCTTCCTGACACAACCCTTTAGCAAGGGACAGAAACACGCTTACAGCTTTGCAGCTACTCTTTACGAAAGTCAGCAATGGTTCTTTTACATGAACCTCTCACCATAGACAGTGAGAGACACGGCCGGTCTTTGATAACCCAGTTAGCTGCACTGGGGGGACCGTGACAACCTTGTGGAGACTGGGACTCGAACCCTCAACCTTAGGATCAGTGATCCAGCGCCCTGTACCAGTAACCCACCACTGCCCCCAACTGAATGATAAGTTACATAAATCTCTAAGACAGCACAAGTTTGAAGGATTATTTTTGCTTTACACTCAGACTCTTCAAGTATGCTCACAAACAGCAAGCAGCTCATATACCCGTTTATCTCCTTAATACAGTTGTGAGCTTGATGAAAGCAGCATTTTATACGAGGAAATTATTTTAAATGCTAGGGTTCCTAAACATGCCTAAATCTGTTAGCATCTCTGAAGATGCCCCTGTACCAACCCATACAATCTGCTGATTTCCAGCTGGTTGGGTAGGGAGAATTTCCCCTTACAATAAACCTTTCCTGATGTACTGGTTGCCAGAAGATTCTGAAATGACCTTAAAACTGAGCCAGTCTTAACCTTAACTAAGTTTTACCCAAATTTTGACATTACAAGGAACTGTCAGTTTGCCGAAATGTTGATTGTTAAACTTTGTTGTGGTAGGGCAAGTCACTGAGGGGAAGTTTGACATTGTACCATGCAATGCTACCAATGCTCAGCTTAGTGAATCAAAGTCTTCACAGGTGCCCGTGCAGCAGAGATGCATGGGGCGCAAAGCTCGAGTTGCCTCCACTTCCATCGCAGCACCCACCCACACATGTCCTGTGTGTGGGTGAGCATTTCGGGCTCGGATTGGCCTCATTGGCCACTTCCGGGCCCACAGCCAAGGATCAGAGATCTGTTATGAAGTCATGGTCATCTTCAAACTCGAAGGACGAACAACAACAACAGCAACAAAACCTGCCATGTTAACAACAAACACTTAATTTCAACAATGAAGATTGTTGGTTTGCTCCTGTAGGTTGTGGGTTTGGAATCTTTACAAGTGTAATTGTTTGTATGTGGCAATGGTGGCCCAGTGGTAGGGTGCTGACTAACTTACTGATCCGGAGGCTGGAGGGATGTTCAAGCCCCACTATCATCAAGTTGTCACTGCTGCCACCTCAGTGCGGCTAACTGGGTTATTGAAGGCCAGCCAGGTCCCTCACTCTCTGGAATGATTGGCATGTAAAACATAACAGTGCTGACTTTTGTAAAGTGTAGCCCAGTGGGTTGCTGTCAGCATGCTTCTGCCCTGCAATGGGCTGGTGAGCTATTCAGGGTGTACCCTGCTCTTTCCCAGAGTCAGCTAAGATGGGGGACCTTGTATATACTATTGCACATACAGCTCTAGTTTTATTATCAAGTTGGAAATCTTGGAAAAAAAAAAAAAAGATTGTGACACAAAGTAATATCTCAGTATTTTTGAAGCTTATAGTATGAGCGGCTTACTATAACCTCTACATATCACAAATGTATGAATGAAATATTTAAGCATCATCTAGAATGTAACTCTTGATGGAAATGCTGTTTTGTCATTGTGCATTTTGACTTTCCAAGGTGCAAATAGAAATAATTCAGATAAACAAATATACATTTATATATCAACAGGGACAGAAGTTTTTCTTTTTAGCTGTATTATGGCTCTATAATACTATAAAGTCTCTAGACAATATGGCTCTAAACAAAAATACTTTCCGAGCACAGCATGTAAACAATGCTGATTTTCAGCTACCACATTTACCCCTGCTGTGATTGGCAAGATGTTTCATGGTAAACATTGTTCTACAATGGTTTGCGCACTCATTTCTGCACCAAATTCTATATTTGCTTAATGAATGATGTACACTTAGTTCAATATGTCTCGGTTCAGTTTTGCTCATTTTAACATAAATGATATTCATTTTTTTTTCTTGTTTGAGATTTCACTGTATTTTTTTTTTTTTTTTTTAAATTATTTTTATTTTTAGCCCAAATGCTTGTGCAGTCCTTCCCCTCAAAAGCCGACTGGGACTACATTGGATTACGGTAATCATGAGATCAGCACCAGTTCACATGGTAAATGGGAATGGTTTTTGCACTGCTATCTGAAATCTAGGAGTGCATGGCTGTTTTCAGTGGATTTTTTTTCTTCTGTTTATGATTAACTAGAACTGTATATGTGATTGGACATAATGCTGGGACAGTGCCTCCATCTAGTGGCTACATGAATATAATGAGGTACACTGTGTATGTGTGAATATGTTTACACTTTCCCCTAAAATTGAGATTTCCTTTTGGCTTTTTCCCCTTTATCAGGAGTCGCCACAGCGAATGATTCACACGTTTTTTAATTTGGCAGAAGTTTTTACGTTGAATGCCCTTCCTGACACAACTCTTTTTAGCAAGGGACAGAAACACGCTGACGGCTTTGCAGCTACTCTTTACGAAAGTCAGCAATGGTTCTTTTACATTCCTCACACCATAGACAGTGAGAAACATGGCCTGCCTTTTATAACCCAGTTAGCTGCACTGGGGGGTGGGGGGGGGGGGGTGACGATAACCTTGTGGGGACTCGAACTCCCAACCTTAGGATCAGCAATCCAGCGCCCTATACCACTATTATTAGCACCCCGGGTTAAGATCTTTAGCTTCACCATAGGCAGTGAGAGACCGGCCTTTGCGTATATATGTGTATACTTATATATGAAAATGTCAACTGTTCCAGAGACATGGACATAAATATCCTTTTAAAATATTGTATTTGTGTGTGTTGTAAGGCCGGCATGTTTAGAGATGGCACTAATACGCTACTCTCCATGTTAATGTAGGCGGAATCACTTGAATCATGTTGCACGAAAGTTAAGCTGAGTTTAACTCTGCATTCTTCCTACTTCACATTGCTTGAGAAAATTTCCCTCTGCGTTGATAATTTCACTGGCGTTCATTAACTTTCTACTGTTGCTCATTGCTTCTTGTGTGAACACAATTTAAGAATCACCTTATAATACAGTATATACATGAATGTCATAATGAATCAACACATCTTAGAACTGAATGAAAAGGTCTATGGAAATGACTACTGCACTTCCACTATTGGGAGCATGTCATATCACAGCTTTTTTATACTGTATTCGTATGAAAAGTTACTCTAACAAGAAACAGAGATGCCTGATGTGGCTTCATGTGAGCTTTCCTGTTGGGTTGCGTACTTGGTTCTCCAGGGATAAGCAAAGTTCACAAAAGGTTGATCTGACAACAGTGAAGATGTCCACCTGCACCTTGCCAAACTTGTCCCAGCTTTGTAAAACCATTTCTGGGTGCACTGCATCTCTGTGTTTTACTAGTAGCTGTTGCCACTGTGGGTAAAGCATACAGTCACAGTGAGTCACAGTGTCCTGAGCAGCATCTGGTTTTACCTACACACTACAAAAACAAGTAATAGAAATAGTACAGAATGAAATACAGTCACATCATGTTTTGCCTATCATTTGCAATTTATACCATACACCTTAAAATGAAATTTTGAAATGTATAATATTAGCACCATGGACAATATACTAGTAATTAAAAGCCTGACCTCGTCCCCTGTGTGTATCATTCACCTTTGACACATCACTCAGCCTTCTGTGTATGTATGAATAGGTGTGATATGTGAATACTGTACTGTATATGTATAGTCTGTAAATGCATGAACATGTGAATATATATATATATATATATCTTCTTCTTCTTCTTTTCCTTTCGGCTGTTCCCTTCAGGGGTCGCCACAGCGAATCATCGGCCTCCATCTCACCCTATCCTTTGCATCTTCTTCTCTTACACCAACTACCTTCATGTCCTCCTTCACCACATCTGTGAATTGTCTCTTTGGTCTTCCTCTAGGCCTTCTGCCTGGTAGTTCCAACCTCAGCATCCTACTACCAATATACTCACTATCCCTCCTCTGTGTCATGTCCAAACCATCTCAATCTAACTTTGTCTCTAAAATCTCTTACATGTGCTGTCCCTCTGATATGCTCATTCCTGATCCTATCCATCCTCGTTACTCACAAAGAGAACCTCAACATTTTCATCTCTGCTACCTTCAGCTCTGCCTCCTCCTATCACACATTACACCGGACACTTTTCTCCATCCATTCCAACCTGCCCGCACACGCTTCTTCACCTCTTTTCCACACTCTCCATTGCTCTGGATTGTTGAGCCTAAGTACTGTACTTAAAATCCTCCACCTTCCTTATCTCTGCTCCCTGTAACCTCACCGTTCCTCTTGGGTCCTTGTTGTTCACACACATGTATTCTGTCTTACTGAGGCTAACCTTCATTCCCCTTCTTTCCAGGGCATACCTCCACCTCTCTACATTTTCCTCCACTTGTTCTCTGCTCTCACTACAGATCACAATGTCATCTGCAAACATCATAGTTCATGGGGAAGCTTGTCTAACCTCGTCTGTCAGCCTGTCCATCACCATAGCAAACAAGAAGGAGCTCAGAGTTGACTCTTGATGCAGTCCTACCTCCACCTTGAACTCTTCTGTCACACCAACAGCACACCTCACCACTGTCTTACATCTCTCATACATGTCCTGCACCACTCTAACATACTTCTCTGCCACTCCAGACTTCCTCATGCAATACATAGTTCCTCTCTCGGCACCCTGATCTCCAGATCCACAAAGGCACAATGCAGCTCCATCTGACCTTCTCTGTACTTCTCTATTAACATCCTAAAGGCAAACACTGCGTTTGTGGTGCTCTTTCTTGGCATGAAACCAAACTGTTGTTCACAAATGCTGACCTCTCTTAGTCTAGCTATATATACATAGGTTTGTATAGATGATGAAAATGATGAAATGTTGAGGTTGAATGAATGAAACAAGATGAAAATGTTGATGTTCTCTTTGGGACTAACAAGGATCAGGAATGAGTACATCAGAGGGACAGCACATGTAAAAGGTTTTGGAGACAAAATCAGAGAGGCTAGATTGAGATGGTTTGGACATGTACAGAGGAGGGATAGTGAGTATATTGGTAGTAGGATGCTGAGGTTGGAACTACCAGGCAAAAGGCCTAGAGGAAGACCAAAGAGAAGATTTATGGATGTGGTGAAGGAGGACATGAAGGTAGTTGGTGTAAGAGAAGAAGATGCAGAGGACAGGGTGAGATGGAGGCAGATGATTCGCTGTGGCGACCCCTGAAGGGAACAGCCGAAAGGAAAAGAAGAAGATAAAATTGTACAAGTTGAGCATACAGGAACGGCTTGTCATGTAATTATAAAACTGAGAAAATTATTTGAAAATTCATTTTGGGCAATTAAAATATATGCACATCATGTTTTTGAAGTCTTTATTTTTCGGTGATGTACTTAATATGTTTGGACTTTCAAAATTACCCCAAAAGATTGCAAATGAAGAATTGCAGACAGCCTGTTACTTGAAATTAGGAATGGAAAGCTATGGCTCAGTGAGGTTGTCATGAGATGGACTTCACCAGGGAGAAGAGACAGAAGCAGGTCTGAAACCACTTGGCAGAGGACAGTGATGACGCTGATATAAGAGATGGGTCTAACATGTGGGGAATTGTAGGCCAAAGTGCAGGATAGAGTTGAGTGGCGTATTTTTGTTGCAGCCTTATGTCAAGGACAGGACACAGAGGATGCGTGAGAATGTGATTTAATGTTAACATTTTACGAATGTTTCCAATAAATTGTTAGATTTTTAAATGAAATTCATTTTAAATTAAACTTTTTAATTTTTAAATTTAAATATAAACCAAAGGTGATGCATCTGGGATTCCGAGTGAAAGGTAAATGCTTTCTAAGTACAGTAATTAACCTTTTTTGAAAACTGTGGTGTCCTGCTTGTAAAAGGGTCTGGATCTCTGGATCGCTGATCCTAGGGTTGGGGGTTCGAGTCCCACTCTCCACAAGGTTGTCACTGTCTCCCCAGTGTAGCTAACTGGGTTATCAAAGGCCAGCCATGTCTCTCACTGTCTATGGTGAGAGGTTCATGTAAAAGAACCATTGCTGACTTTCGTAAAGAGCTGCAAAGCCATCAGCTTGTGTCTGTCCCTTGCTAAGGGTTGTGTCTGAAAGGGCATCCGACATAAAAACCCATGCCAGATCATTAATATGAATTCCATGAAGATGGAGGTAGATGATTCGATGTGGCGACCCCTGAAAGGGAACAGCTGAAAGGAAAATAAAGAAGAAGAAAGAAAACTTCAAGCCTATGGTGATAGTGGCAAGAAACCAGACTCAAAATGGAAGCCCAACCTCAGTTTGATAAAAGAGGATAATGTGACGTGTGTTAAGTATCAAATAGTTCAACCGCAAGACATCAGTAGTAGTTTTAAACAAGTCGAGCTTGTTGAAGTTATCAGCTCCTCATTGGAAGAGACTTGAGTCCAGAACTGTTCCTGACGGTTAAAATATTTTTCTGTAATGTCACTTGTAGTCTGAAGTCAATGTTGTAAAACTATTTGTATCATCAATTGCCGAAAGTCATCTTCATAGTTTCTAAAGTGTATCCAAATGGAGCTTGACAGAAACAAAGGAGATGCATATGAGGCATATGGTGTGACAGAAGAAAGAGAGAGAGCGAGAGAGAGAGAGAGAGAATTTGGTATTCTCCATATGACTGTCTGTCTGTCTTCCTTTCGGCTTTTTCCCTTTTTATTCGGGAGTCGCCACAGCGAATCATCTGATTCGCACGTTTGATTTGGCAGAGGTTTTTACGTCGGATGCCCTTCCTGTCACAACCCTTTTTATCAAGAGACAGAAACACGCTGACAACTTTGCAGCCTACTCTTCACGAAAGTCAGCAATGGTTCTTTTACATGCCTCTCATCATAGACAGTGAGAGACATGGCCTGCCTTTGATAACCCAGTTAGCTGCACTGGAGGGTACAGTGACAACCTTGTGGAGAGTGGGACTCGAACCCCCAACCTTTGGATCAGCGATCCAGTGCCCTATACCACTTGACAATGTTTAAAAATAGTAGATATCAATTTCAACATGCAAGTGTAGACTCTGGCACAATTAGCTATGCAATCATCGTTGGCTGGACCTTGGTACGAACTATTCTCTTTCTCTAGAAGCCAAATAGAATGTAATGTAACAGTGTATCTTCTGGCTTGCGAGACCAATTCTTGCATGAAACATCAGTCCACATAAGTGACATCTGATCAATAGCAGTGTGAGTTTTTTTGTTGTCTCAATTTTATTCTTTTGGCTGTATGCATAGACTGTGGAGACTGGGTGTGTCGAAAGACCATGTAAAAATGTAAATGTGGTATGTTATATTGGCCAGGTAAACTTCTTGTTACACTACACTGTACTTAAAAATCCGAAATTTACTACTTGCTCAATAAGAACAAAGTTATGGTAAATTACACTCTCGAACGTGTTTACGGAATAATACCCAGTGACTCCCCATAATATTATTTTGGTGGCCGACCATAGAAATAAATATATATAGTTATCAGTAGATAAAGCTACTTTGAGTTAATTTTATTTCTGATTCATCCTACCCAAAGTGTTTTGCATAGTGTACACACAACATGCACAGCATAATACAGGGATCCCTCCCTTTCCACTTTCGTTAATTGGGACCGAGACCCCCCCAGCGACCACCAAATTCTGCAAAGTAGGATATTGTATATGTGTATATAATATCAATAAATACATATCCGCTATAAATGCTTATAATTATAACTGAACATTAAAAATAATGCACAAGATGAAAATAAAATATAAATACACACACATTCAGATGTGGTGGTCTAGTGGTATAGGGCGCTGGATCGCTGATCCAAAGTTTGGAGGTTCAAATCCCACTCTCCATAAGGTTGTCACTGCCCCCCAAGTAAAGGGAAAAAGCTGAAAGGAAGACAGACAGACAGAAACAGATGTGTGCGTGCACACATGCTCACCTCACATAAAAATGTAAGTATTTTTGATGGGGGGTTTTGGGTTGTGTTTTTTTTTTTTTTTTTTTTTTTTGCATAATTGGCCTTCTTTTTGTGGCATTTTCCTTAACTTTTTTCACTATTCTTAGTTAATTTCCTTATTTTTGAACTCGATGAATATTTAAAAAAATAAAAACGTGATGCACTGAAGCTGCATGAATTGAAGCGTGAGGTAGCGAGGGCATTATTAGCTGATGAAACATACAACTTTGTGCAATGTGAAATGTTTATCATAGAAAAATTTGTTTTATGACATTTTGACTCACCTTTATCAAAATACCGCACAGCTTTGGACGATGTAGACGCAACAGAGCATCTTGATGGTATTCAAGCAACCATCATTGCCTTTTCCATGCAGCAACTAAATGCTATGCATCCCAGAGATGATCGTGAAGAAGTATTACAGTTAACGATCATTTTAATAGGAGCTGTGCATCAAAAGTAATTGGGTTTAGGAAACCAGGGAAAGTCCACCTTGCACGTTGGATGGCACATGCCATCTATGTGATTAAGATGTGGCTTTTCAGAGACAATGCAGTTCTACATCAAATCACACGTGAGCACAACAAGAGGATGTGGACAGTCTTACTCTAGCCAGATGTGAAAACACTTACTTTGGGTGTCACGTTTTGTGACCATGACCTACGTTAAGAACTGGTTCACCTATCCATTGGCCAGTGAAGCTTCAAGGAATAAGCTTGAATTCATGAAGGCATTGTACAACTACCCTGACAAGGACATCTCACACTGACCGCATTTTCCAGGCTATGGCTGAGGCCTTTTTGATGACTTTGTCAGCACCAGCAAAAGACAAAGCATGATCTACAACATGCACAATGATCTGGGAGCTGGTGAACCCACAAAAAGAATTCCTCCTGTAAAAGATCCATCTACATTGACACGACTGGATTTTGTTATAACTGCTACCACCAAGCTGCTGCGGATCCTGGGACTGGATGAAGCTTCCTTTGGAGAAGAGCCACAACAATGGGAATCAAAACACATTTTCAATGAAGCAAAAACTATTGTTTCTTCACTAAGAATGACAAATAATTTGGCAGAGAGATGAGCCGCTCTTATTCAGTCCTTCAGTGATGGGCTGGTCCACGATGAAGAACAAAAACAATTTGTTCTGCAAATGGTCGAGTATCACTGAAACAAATTCCGAAAATCAGTGAATCAGTGAGCAAAGCCAAAATTTGATCTGATTTTAAATAAAATCAGTGCGAATCAGATGATTCACTGTGCCGACTCCCGAGTAAAAGGGAAAAAGCCGAAAGGAAGACAGACAGATTAGAGTTTTGTTTGCCTGGCTCTATGAATTTTGGTTGCACCAACCTGTTAAGTTATTCTGTTGTTATAGACCTTTTTGTTTAACATGAGCCTGAACATAGGTTCATAGGCTTTTGTTCATTTTTTAAAATTATTCATTTATTATTTTTTAAAATCATTATTAAAATCATTATTAAACATTTATTCTATCTTCTTTTACTTCTGCACTTGTCTTTGTTTTCTAAACATACATGGCAGAAACATGAGTACAAAATATTAAAATAATCTTAGCTCATGTGAGAAAGTCAGTATATAGTATTAGTACATCTCCTCAAATTATTAAATACATTGTGTGTGTGTGGTGTGTGTGTGTTTGTGTGTGTGTGTGTGTGTGTGTGTGTGTGTGTGGTGTCTATGTCTATAAGCATTAAGTTTCTTGGAATTGTAAACATGCATACAGACAGCACATTTGTTCTTAGATCTTTGCAAAAAAAAAAAAGAAAAAGAAAGAAAAAAAAATAGAGATAGACCCACCTGTGGTCAGTCGTAGTCCTTATGATGATTAATGAACAATTTGATGATTTTGGGCATCTCTGTGAGATCAATGAATGCAATCCTCACAGCTGTCAATGGGAGAACATCTTACACACACACGCACACCCACCCGCCCACCCACACACACACACACACACACACACACACACACACACACACACACACACAGAGAGAGAGAGAGAGAGAGAGAGAGAGAGAGAGAGAGAGAGAGAGAGAGAGGGGGCAAGGAGTGCATGTAAAATGTCCAGGTGGTAATCAATGCAAAGAAATTAGCTATTGATTGTGTGTAGTTCTATAAAAGGTAACCTATGGGTTTGCTCTTTAAAAAAAATCCAATAATCTCTCCATGGGAATAAAAGCATAATAACTCTATCCAGACACAAATGAAGCTGTGAATATAAAGACCAGTGGGGCATAAACATACTGTGAACCTTTCATGTAATACAAAGTACATTAAATACTTTATGAGAATCTGAGCTTTGTATTGGTTTCCCATAAATTTGATTTAAGTTTGATCCTTGTAAGTAAAAGGTTATTTTTCATGTTAATGGTTGAGTCTTATCAAACAACGGATTTTTATATTTTAAAATCATGTTTTGGTATTTTCATGGTTGATTATCTTCATTTGATTATTCTTAAAGATTCTCACTAAATATGTTCATATTAGCATTGATGTGTGTGTGTGTGTGTGTGTGTGTGTGTGTGTGTGTGAGTGTCCATCTATCTATCTATCTATCTATCTATCTATCTATCTATCTATCTATCACACACACACACACACACACACACACACACACACACACACACACGCACGCATAAGCACATGTTTTCACTGGATTATTGAAGTATCCATGACAGTATAGTTGAAAGGTTCCTTTTATGAACTGGAAAATGTAAAACACAGATAAACAAACAACTAGACATATGTATTTTATTGATCCTCAAGAAGAAATTCTAGTAAAATATAGTATGAATCTCCACTCAGTTGCTCGAGCATTGATGTTATGATTGTGTATAGGTACTGTGTGTATATATATATATATATATATATATCGATATATATATATATATATATAGATATATATATATATATACACATATATATATGGATGAACAGCATATAAAGACCATTTTAATATTTCCAGTTATATTTATATTTTATTTATGTATGTGATTTTTGCCACCTTTTTCTTTTCCTCACTCAGCATCTCTTTGTATTCCTGTCCCCATTCTTTTTTGCTAAGCTCCTCCCCTTGGTGCTTTCCTGAACCTTCTCTTCCTACAACCCATTATCTTTGTCCTCCTTCCTCAGTCCAGATGACATCCTGAGTATATTTCTAGCTTTCTACACCACCACAAATGCTGTACCTGACCAGTCATCCAGAGTACTTTAATGCTACCCAATGTCTGTTTTCTTGCCTCTCCAAATTTCACACACCAGTCTTCCTCCTTCGGCTTCTACCATCTGAGCTTTCGCTGACTTCTCACGTTACTTCTCTAATTCACCTCTAAAGCCATTCTACAATCCCTGATCAAATGCAGTCTGGCCACACTATTCCCTGGCACCACCTTAAAGTTACTAATCTCCTCAAGGTTATGCATCCTGCATAGAATATATTCTACCAGCAGCAACTTCCCTTTTTTAAAATGTATTCATGATTACCATTTCCATTCTTTTTGCAAAATTTACTTCTCTCTTTGACACTGTACCTGCCTATCACTTCTTCATCATCTCTGTTCCCGTCACGAACATTCCCACTGTCGTCCACTCCAGTCACCACTCTTTCATCCTTGGGAACACTCTCAAGTACTTCATCTCCCCTTCTCCTGAAGTCATCTTACTCTTCATTCTCTCACCCTATTTGTGGGGCATATGCACCAATGACACTCAATTCCACATGATATTCAACATCGCTTCTTCAATTTCCAGTTTAAGACTCATCAATATGTCAGATTTTCTCTTCACTTCAAGCACACTCCTATTTCTTCAAGATTACACCTACACCATATACACATACTCTTCTCATCCATGCCATGGTAGAACAACTTGAATCCACCTCCAGAGTTCCTTGCTTCATTCACCTCATCGTGTGTACACACAATATGTCTATCTTTCTCTGCTCCATCATATCAGCCAGATCTCTTCCTTCGCCAGTCATCGTGCCAATGGTCAAGGTTTCTACAATAACCTGAACGTGCTAAGACTTTCTCTTCTTTCTTTGTGTCTGGATTCATTGTTCTCCTCTTCTCCTTGGCCGAACAGTAGCCCAATTTATGCCAGTTCTCCTCTGGGCTGCAGTACCAGTGGCATTCATAACCAGGCCTCAGTCGATCAAGTATTCTGTTCTGAATCTGCATGTTTGATTTGTGGAATAGTGCTTAGTATGTTTGCTTTACAGTAAAAAGGTCCTGGATTAGAGTCCTGGGTTAAGTGAGGTTGTTTCTGCATGGAGTTTCCATTTGCTTGTATAGACTTACTCCGGATTTCTCACATAATTCAAGAACATGCACATTAGTCTAAGTGGTTGTTCCAAATTGCCCTCAGGTATGACTGCTAGTGTAAATGGTTGTATAGGGGTAAGTGGTTATATGTGGTAGCACTAATCTGGTGAGCTGTTCAGGGTGTAGCCTACCTTCTCCCAGAGTCGACTAAGTTAGGCTTTAGCCGCCTCAGCATCTGTTAGGAAAAAGCAGCCAATTAATAAATTTATAACAACAAAAAAAAAAGATTGGAACCAGTTTTATGCCGGATGCCCTTCCTGACCCAAACCTCCCTATTTACCTGGCCTTCAGTACAGATAATATTACATTATTTAATTATTTATAATATATTATAATTATTATAATACAATGTTATTTCAGTGACAACAAACCGGTGTTAAAGGCAATAGATAAGTGAACAATACCAAAATGAAAGGGGCAGTGGTGGACTCGTGGTAGGGTGCTCAGTTAGTAATCCCAAGGTTGGGGGTTCAAGCCCCACTATGAACAGATTGGCACCGCTTAACACCCCCCGCTTTGCCCTCATGCAGCTATCCTTTATCAAAGTTATCAAAGACTGGCTGTCTCTCATGGTCTCTGGTTAGAGGCGTGTAACAGAACCATTGCTGACTTTTGTCAAGAGTGGACTGCATAGCAATAAGCATGCTTCTGCCCTGCGATGGCCTGATGAGCTGTCTAGGGTGTACTCTACTCTCACCCAGAATCGGCTGAGATGGGCAATAGCCTCATCGTGATCCTAATTAGGATCAAGTATTTCTGAAAATGAATGAATGAATGAACCTAAATTAAAATGTAATAGAGATTCTATGTAAACAACAAAAGAAGAATATTACTGTATTTTCCTCTGAAGTGTTTTTCAGTTAGGATTTATTTAAGTCTGCGGGTCTGACGATTAATCATAAAAGGTGAAAAAAAAGTCCCCTCCCCCTTTGGCCTGAAGGACTTCCTGCATTACTTATTATCCATCGTGATAGAGTTGCTGTTTCTAGGTATATGGAACCCCGGCTATATTTGGGGCGCACCATCATAAATCAAATTGCAGATAAGGCTTTCTTCATCCACTTAACGCTGCTTCCCTCTGCCTTAAGATCATTACAGTAAAAAGTGACATGTTTGATTGATTAAAAAAGGTGCCTGGCGATGTAGGGTAAATCACACTAAGTGATGTGACACCACAGTTCCTCATATCATATTTCTGTCAGGACAATGATGGTAAAAAGGCTTGCCACTGCATGATATCTGACAACTCCAGCCATTCGGTGCAAAACAGAACCAGATTTACGGCTGGGTTATGGAGAATTGCTCAGGTAAAACATGATAAAAGGACACTGTTGTTGGGCACAGTCACTTTTCAAACAACCATAAATTTAATTAAAGAGGACTCTTTGAGCTCTAATAAACTGTCAGTCATAAAGGTATTTAACATTCCAAAACTCTTCAACACTTGACTTGTTTTAAATGCAGTACAGAACCTTGGCCTAGTGTTAATTCTTTTTATGTGAGGGTGCATTGATATCATTTCCCTTTCATTACCACCCGAGGGAGGACAATTTACAATGTTTGTGGTTGAACACCTTGTTGTATGTCTTTATTAGGTGTGTGAAGGAGAAATATACTTCAGGAACTTTGCTTTCTCCAGCAGAACAGATCAAGAGTACATGTGCAAAATATGTAACATTTGAGCCCTTATGTGTTGTCTATGCATTGCCCAACTCTTTCTTATATACAGATATGCAAATGGCTCTGTGGAGAATGAAGTGATGAACGGTGAATGAAACGTACTGTAGGTGTGAGTGCGTTTCATCTGAATGTGCAAATGAAATTTGGCTGACTCAACGGGAGTTAAAATGGCTGTTGATCTCTATATTAATCTGGAAGTGTCTTACTACAGGGGAGGGGCTGATGGCGTAGTGGTTCAGGTGCCGTGCTTATAATCAGGAGGTTGTGAGTTCAAATCCCAGTTAGACCCTAACTGTGCTAAGACCCCTGGGCAAGGTCTCAACTGCAAGTGTGCCTCTGTTTACCCAGTAGTATCAATGGGTACCAGTAAAAATATACTGGGAAGGTGACCTGCAATGGACTAGTGTCCCATCCAGGAGTTGTATTCCTAGTTGCTTCATGCCATGGAAACTGGGCATAAGCATCAGCCTGATGAGCCATGATGGCTTGGGTGTAAAAACCCCAAAGGACACTACCTTTTTTTTTTTTTTTTTTTTTTAATATATATATATATATATATATAAACCCTTACTAGAGCTATACCTAATGTGAGTGAAGAGATAATGTCCAATAGAAATCCTCACCACTGTCTTAGTTTTGTGATTTTGGCATACAGTGTTCACAATTTGTTCACTGGCATTGTATTTCTTGTACCTCATATCAAATAAAGTCAAAAGAACTTCAGTTCATTCTGTAACCGCTTAATCCGAATTAGGGTCACGGGGACTCTGGGCGAAGGCAGAGTACACACTGGACAGCTCACCAGGCCATCGCAGGGTGGAAATACGCTGACGGCTTTGCAGTCTACTCTGTCAAAAGAAGTTTTCAGTCCAAAAGGTATTGATTCATATTGAGGTTAACCTTATAGAAATACGGCGAGGTAACAATCTTAAAGAAACAGTAACAGGGTAAGTTAACTCATGTAACAATTGGATACGCAGGCAGTGGCAGCCTAGTGGTAGGTTGTGATGAATTGCTGGTCCCAAGGTTGGGAGTTCAAGCCTTACTATCAACGGGTTGTCACTGCTGTTCTCCAAGTGCAGCTAACTGGCCAGCCATGTTTCTCACTGTCTATGGTGAGAGGCATATAAAAAAGAACTATTGCTGTCAGCAGTTTCTACCCTGTGAGGGTCTGGTGAGCTATCCAGCTATCTTCCCTCACAAAATGTAAGACTCCATTAGATTTTTGACATTCAAACCAAATTCTGGCTATAGGAATTCTTAAAATGATTATTTAATATTTTGAGATGGATGCTTTTTCTTATTTTGGTTCAAGTTGGACATTGCTGTCCTTGGCGGTGGAGTGCTCTTGTTTATTTAACAATCAAATCATTATGTATACCACTTATTCATCAGGGTTGCCCGGGAAGAAGCCAATGTAATTTGGGGCCAAATTTCCTTAAATCATTGCTGAACCATTTCTGCAGTTTAGTAAGGTGCATTATCCTACTGAAACAGGCCTCTGCCATAAAGAAACATCATTACCATACATGGCTGTACTTGGTCTTAAACAATGTTTAGGTAGATATTTGAGTCAAAGTAATAATCCACATAAATGAATTCTAGAATGCAAAGCTTCCCAGCAGAACATTGCCCAGGACATCACACTTTTATTCATAGCTTGGCCTTTTTTGCATACTCCATCATCTTACCATCACTTTCCTACAAAAGCAACATACAGCTGATTATATGATTCTAAAGTCCATCTTCTTCCATTGCTCCATAGTGTAGTTTTAATGTCGATATGCCCATTGTAATTACTTTCAGTGGTGAGCAGGATTTAAGTATGTGCACTCTGACTCATTTGCAGCTACACAGCCTCATGTGCAGCAATCTACAATGCTTTCTGTCTTTGGACACCTTTCTATTGGGCTATCGTTGAATATTGGGACAAAGTATTGTTTTAATATATACTACAACAGACCTTAAAACAAACTAAAATATTTTTTTTTGTTATTTATTCATACATTTTAAAAGTGTAATCATATTTGCTTCATCACCAAATCTTTTTTGAACTCATTTAGAGTTTAGTATAAATCACATGTGAACGTGAAAAAAGAGTCCTCAGTAACAGTGTCTTTTAAAACTCGCTCAAGGATATAGTACGAGTATATACTACGAAAAGCAACTCAATGGAGAGTTTTATATTTCCTTTTCCCATTCTTCAGACATGTCAGTAACCATACCTTCTTCATACCAATCATCACGCACACTCAATGAAGGCATCCTTTCAAGGTCACTTCAAAGTTCAAACAAAGGTCATGAAAACCATAAAGGCAATATTGCATAAGCTTTCTTTATATATATATATATATATATATATATATATATATATATATATATATATATATATTTTTTTTTTTTTTTTTTGTGGGGGGGGGGGGTGATATTTTATTGAATTTCTAGGATTTCAGAATCAGTGATCATGACAACACACCAATGTTTGTGTAATGGATAATGTCTATTGTACAATGTACTATTTTCTGCTATTGTTTATGTTCCATCAATTGTGGCCTTGAAAACTGTGCTCTAGGGACAAATGCATATATTCCACTTAACAATATGTATAAATGACTTAAAAAATGCTTATATACATAAGAGAAACAAGTGCAGAATGTGTAGTTGCCCCAGGTTCTATGGGATTGTGTAAAATAAGTGCTTTTTCCCCCCAGACACTAGATGGCAACGTTTGCTCAGCAATGTCCAGGGAAAGCCTTGCTTCACACATTCCTGGCAGTGCAATAATTTTCTAACATAGCAAAAGCCACCATTGCTGTTATCTTTTAATAGATTTGTACATGGGAGGAAAGCAGGTGCCTCTTGTTAATGTGTCCAATTGGCCGAGTTGCGTATGGAATGTGGCACATCCATCACTGTCTGCTGCAGTGACACTCTGTCATCCACCCTGAGCAGGCGCCGAACAGATGAGGCTCCTCATCAAACACCGTGCACACTCAACAAAGTGCACACACACACACTCTGAAAACACATGCACACAACTTTCATAGACAAAATCATTTGTTATTTGGTAAAATTAGGTTTTTCCTATAGTGGTGGTATGGGTAGTTTGGGTGGGGGACATTATTGCTAAAGTATATGCATGACTTGAGGACTATGAAGTATCAGTAGGGACTGCTATTCAAATATAAATAATAGTGATTAATTAATGGCAAAATTGTATTTAAAACCACAGGGTGCATATAAGAATTAAGTTTGTGGTGATGATGATGATGATGATGATGATGATGATGATGATGATGATGATGATGATGATGATGATGATGATGATGATGAATAATTTAATTTATTTATTAATTTATTTTTATTTTTTTCTGGTATTATTCACATTACATTCCTGTCCACTTGATTTTCTTTGAACTTGGGAAAATCCACAAAACCCTCCTGAGCCATCAACAGTGCATGAAATTGTATTATTATGCATCAGGAGAGCATTTTTGTTTATACCTGCGTGCAGAGGCAGTGGCCTTTTAGTAGAGAAGGGCAGAAGACTTTTCTTTGCTCCAAACTATATGTACTAACACTTCCTGTGAGGCAAGCTTTTACTATTTTAATACTTAGTTAGGGCCATTCTCACTCCGAGAGGTCAATGTCAATATCATTTTTTGAAATTTTTCTTGATGGTCTGACCTTCTACTTTGGATTTGTGCAGCTTCTTGCTTACCATTTCTTTTCTCTCTGATTCCCACCTGATCCATATTTTTGCTGTTCTATTCCTGTAAAAGTAGAAAAAGTTATTCTTGGTCTGAACTGATTACTTGAATATGAAAAACTCTCTTTTTTGATAATGTGAGATACTGACACAATGTTCCATGAGTTTTTTTTTTAATTATTATTATTTTCTTATCCTTGAGGCTGGGACTGCTAAGTTCAGGTTCAGTGCTTGTTTTCGGCGTTTGAAAGCAATGAAAGAGCTGATGTCAAAGTTCCTGCTAAGTCGCCTTATATAATGCAATACTTTTTGCTCAAGAGCATGCAGGTAATTGTAACCGTCAAATCTCTTTGTGGATCTTTGTGTTGAAAATAACACATGCATGGTGCTGTCACTGTGGTCTGAACAAGGCTTTGTGGGGTTTCCCTTCCTTTATGTGTACTTAAGTGCATGTATGCAGGTAAAGTCAACATTCCCAGTGAATGGCTAGGACTTATTCAATGGAAGTGGCCGTAATATAATACTACCACTTTAGGTTCTCTGGGTATCGATTTAGATGAAATGTAAGTTAGTCCATGAAAACCATCAGAAAAGACAACATGGTTTGGTTACCAGACTTTCGTGCTGATGCTAAATGATGATCTATGTCTGAAATCAAATACAAATAATGGACTGTATGCCTTGATGTTAGTTGAAAAAGACTTGTCAAAATGTGGCTTTTGAAATCTTAAAATTATTGTATAGCTAGGATCATTTTAATGGAGTAAAACATTATGCTCTTGATTTTCACTTGTTGACTTGACTAAAAAGTTTTGGTTGTAAAGGGATCCCTCGCCACTTTGCGCTTCAATTCATGCGGCTTCAGTGCAGAGCATGTTTTTTTTGGGTTTTTTTTTTTTAAATTGAATTTAAAAATAAATAAATTAAGGAAGAATAAGGGAAAAAGTTAAGGAAAATGCCACAAAAATAAGGCCAATTATGCAAACAGCCCCCCCCCCCCCCAAAAAAAAAAAAAAAACAATCACAAAAAACTTCCTATAAGAACTAGTTACATTTTTGTGAGGTGCACATCTGAGTGCGTGCGTCTGTATGTGTGTGTATTTATATTTTATTTACATCTTATACATTATTGTTGAATGTTTAATTGTTATTATAAGCGGCAGTGATGGTCTAGTGGTATAGGGCACTGGCTCGCTGATCCTAGGGTTAGGGGTTTGAGTCCCACTCTCCACAAGGTAGTCACTGTCCCTCCCAGTGCAGCTAACTGGGTTATCAAAGGCCGGCCATGTCTCCCACTGTCTATGGTGAGAGGTTCATGTAAAAGAACCATTGCTGACTTTCATAAAGAGTAGCTGCAAAGCCGTCAGCGTGTTTCTGTCCCTTGCTAAAGGGTTGTGACAGGTAGGGCATCCGACATAAAAACCTATGCGAAATCAAATGTGCGAATCAGATGATTCGCTGTTGCGACCCCTGATAAAGGGAAAAAGCTAAAAGTAAAAGAAGGATTGTTATTATAAGCATTTATAGCACTGGATATGTATTTATTGATATTATATACACATACTGTATACATGTATGTATACATCAGTCAGGGGGGTTGGGGGGGGGTTATCCTACGGAATTTGGTGGTCGCGGGGAGGATCTCGGTCCCAATTAACCGCGGAAAGTGAGGGATCCCTGTATTTATTTTCATGCCGCTGCAAGTAGAAAATAATTTTAAACACTTTATTTTTATATTTCATATGAAAGGCTAACAATGGCACACTCAATGGTTTGATGAATACAACAATGATTGAAATGATATGCTAAGGCCTGAGATAGTGCCATCTACTTCCACTATAGAAACATCAGCTGAAGGCATATCTTTGGGTCATCTGGTGTTCATTTCTTTATTAAAATTCCAGAGATGTGTAGAATTGATGCCAAGCCTCATTGAAGCTGTTCTGGTTCTTTGTGGTGGCGAAAAATAAATAAATAAACAGATAAAACATTTCTTGTCTCTACCTGCCCTGGTTTAATTGATCATTTCTCTGTAGATATGAGTTGTAATCAGAATAAAGAAACTTTTGCAAATCTTCAGACGGTCATTCATTCCCTCCGTCTATTTCGGGGAAATTACAGTAATGGTTCACTCTTTGGGATTGTTTTCCTTTAGTATCAGACGTTTAAGAGAAGTCATGAAAGAGCAGCGTGGGGAGAAATCCTTGCATCTCCAAGCTAATTTGGTTGTGCAGGTTGAGTGCTCAATTTTGCACTCAGTTGCTTTGTGGGGTTAATCATGGGACAGCAGTGTTTATGTTACAGTAATATGGAATCAACTCCCCTGCTACATCGAGCCTGCTCTGAAATATGTGCTTGAAGCCCCCCAAACTCCCTTACTTGCCAAAGGGGGGGCAAAGAAAAAAGACAGACAAACGGAACATGGAACAAAAGACAGAGGCAAGTCGTGCCAATTAGTTGCTAATGAGACAAGCTCATGAGGATTTCCAAGCCCACAACGTGTTAACGTTTACCTCGCCTGTCTCTCTGTAGCTCTGTTACGGAAACGCACTAAAAGAATGTCTTTGCCGTGATTGCTTACATATGGCCGCAGGGCTTTCGCTCATGAGAGGTGAACAGGAAGGAACGCCTTACTTATGGTCAATGTACAACTGGCAAACTGACATGCGGAGACTGCTTCTTTCTGTTTTTCTATCTTTCTCCAGCACACCCACCCCACCCCCAACCCACCCACCCACCCCTTCACCTCACTCTCTGAAAGTGCCCTCAATGGAATGAGGGAAAGGGAAACACAGTTGCACAGCATACGCTCTCAATTTTCTCAGAGTGGTGAGCCGGGAGAATATATAATAACTGAAAAATAATATGTCAAGAGAATAAGCAGCACTCCTTGCTGCTTAGGCCTTTGTGAAGCATTTATCAGAAAACTGTGACTAAGACCTGGAAATGAAATAAGATTTTTTTTAAATCTGTCTCTGAGGCCTGGCATGGACTACATCATGGTGCTTCAGTGTTCTAGTTTCAAGAATATCAGTTGATTTATATGCTTTTGTTTCTGCTACCATAAGACCAATGTTTATCACAGACTTAAACACAGGTGACCTCTACTGATATGTAGCACAAAGAACGCTAGTTCATCCCTGCAGCAATAATGACTGAATTGAATTGGACACATTAATCGCATTTTGTGTTTGGGAGTCGTGTATATTGTGTGCATTAAATAACTTTGCCACTGGACCTATCACTGATAAAATTGGAATACCAGTTGTTCTCCCTGGGATTGCTTTTATTAAGCCTACTTCTGTCTGAACAAATTCATAAATAATTAAATAAACAGTGAAAATATTATTACTTTTGGCAGCGAGCTTGTTTCACATTTCCTGTTGGCCCGTGTAAGGTTCTATCTAATTAGCTTTCTAAGGAGTCGTCCTGCTTTCTGCGAATTGAGTTTCCTGAGGTAGGGAGGTTCTCTGAGAGCTCCTTTTTTTTTTTTTATTGATAGAACAAACACAGATGTAATGACTACACATTGGAACACTTCCAAAAAGTAGATGTTGCACATTTTGACCTGTTTATTTGTATTTCATCTTTATTATTTCTAATGCCAAGATTTAGTTAATCATGCCATTTCATTAAAGTCATAAATCTTGCTGAAACTTTCTCATCTAACATTCTCAAAGTAAATCCTGTGTCTGAGGCCTTCAACCTCACTCACACATGCTTCACACCCCCATCTCAGGGTCCCACACACTCCAACCCGCTACCTTTCAAAGGTAGTTGTTAAAACCTTGTGGCACATTAACTGAGACTGAGGGCACAAGGTAACCCCTACATTTTATTTGTCTCTTTAAGAGGACTGTAAACCTTGAGCTTCAGGAACAACCTCTGGCACCCGGAGCTCCCTTGTGCTCTTTCTTCTCATTAGAGCTTTTGCAAAAAAAAAAAAAAAAAAAAAAAAAAAAAAGGTTGTGTTCAAATGGCCTCTTCCTCTGCGATGCGTTTACTGTTAATTAGTTTGTAAGGTTAGACATGCGGACGAAACAACTTTGAAAGTGTTTGGCGGCCATCTGTGTGAGTGCGGCACTAACTATGTACAGATGGGCCGCACTCAAGACAGGTTGATTCTAAGGGGGGGAAAAAAAAGCAGTGAGATGGTTTTGGTTATTTTAACAAGATTTATGGCCTGACTCACAGGTAACCATTTCAGCCATAATAATGATTGTTAGTCATCTGTCAGCAGGAGAAAAAAAAAGCTGTGATCGAAGCCAAACATGCACTGAGTAAAATTGTCATTTGCATGCATAAAACATTTCAGGGATATAGCTCTGAAACAGGAATGTTTATTTAATGTCTTAAGTGTTAATGTAGGTTTAATTTTGACCAAGTGCAAATGGCAGTTACTTGTACTGTGGCATATGTTGATTAAATTGCTTGGCAGTATCTTAAAGAAAAGATGCTTAATTTGGCCAAGTTAAATGCCATTACTTACTCAGTGACCCAGGTAACTCAAGATAAAGGTAAGATTGCGAGGTAATTGTTTGACAAGGTCACAAAATTAGCAAAACATAATGAAATAATGGAACTGACATTGCAATTTATGCCCCTTTTCCATGGTAGAAATAAGCATGCGGTTTCCTGCCTGGAAAAATTCCCTTGGGTGTAGGAATGTTGGATTTCTGAACTATATAGTATGTCAAAAATGTATAGTTCATATAGGACACAGATATGGAATATTTACAAAATGTTTACTGCTGCTGTAATAATAATAATAATAATAATAATAATAATAATAATAATAATAATAATAATAATAATCACATCATCATCATCATCATCATCATCATCATTATCATTATCATCATCATCATCATTATTATTAATATTATTAATATTGATTTAGGTTTTACCCCTGAAAGAAGTAGTTCAAAGTGCAAAATATCAAATTTCAAGGCATATAACAACTTATATATCAAGATTAAATAGAACATTAAGGTTGTAATAAATATGTGATATAAATGTTAAGAAGCAATCTTCCTTCATTTCTTTTTTTTATTCTGTCTACATGATAAAAACTATTATTAGTTCTGATACCTATAACAATAAATAATAAAAAAAAATGCTAGATGTATTTCAGCTGACCACACACCACACACACACACACACACACACACACACACACACACACACACACACACACACACACACACACACACACACACATAACACACATTGAGTCCTATTGCTTCAATCACTCTAAATAAGCTTTCAAAAGAGATTTTAAAGTTTAAGGAAATTCCATATTTTCTATTGTATTTCATTTTATTTTGTTTGTGTTATAGAAGGCATCTCTAATACCGTACGTCCTGCTTTGAAATGAAATCAAACAGTCACTTAAGCAAGTGACCTGCTGACAGTTTGTGTGTGTGTGTGTGTGTGTGTGTGTGTGTGTGTGTGTGTGTGTGTGTGTGTGTGTGTGTGTGTGTGTGTGTGTGTGTGTGTGTGTGTAACTGAATAAGGCAAGACCAGAGAGAGCTTTATTAACACACTGGATCAGTCAGACAGCTTTTCACAGAGGAGTCATGAGTGGCTATTTTTGAGCAAAGGAGAAACTGTCAACTCAGCAAAAGTCTCCAGTAAGGCAACTGAGAGACAATTCTGTGGATAAGGAGCTTACACACACACACACACACACACACACACACACACACACACACACCCACACACACACATGATTTGTAAACAGTGACAAAAATATTCAATAAAAATGAACAATATCAAACCATGACTACTGATTTTGAGTATTATTATTATTATTATTATTATTATTATTATTATTATTATTATTATTATTATTATTATTATCTTCAAAAATGTAATTGTATGGTTCTTTCAATACTGTTGTTTGAAACAATACCTTTTATAATTCAGACATTTTAAATTGTCTAACCATCATTATTTAACAGCAATTATAAAGCTCTTTTCTCCCTGCACTGGTTGTCTACATTGGCCCGTAGTCTGTGCATTACAAAACAATCCAGTCTGCCTCCTCTGTTAAGCTCTTTCCTGTCCTTTTCTATTTTTCCCCCCAGAAGGTTTTACTTGGAAATGGTTCCCAGGTGTTCGATAAGACTGTACTGGACATGACAGCAGTGCAATCAAGTGTATAAATTTAATTGCAAACTCATTTGGGGCCGTTTATTAGTCAGTTAGGGGCACCCTGCTCCACTTGAACCCTGTTATAGTCTGCCTGAACATCTGTTTGGCTCTTTATAACTATTTGTTTCTTTGCATAGTTTTACAAGCATGTACCTTTAATAGCCATGCAGTATTATAGTTAATGCACAGTGTGACTATTGCTTTTTTTGGAGAGAATTGAGTTTTGTTTATTTTTATTATTCACAGTCAACGCGTGTTTCTTATTTGTAAGGGATGTAGTTAAGGCACAAACAGACTTTCACATTATTGTCACATTTACTATTGATCCAGTTGCCAAACTGCTTAATCCTGCTGGGGTCGTGGGATCTGATCCGGCTCTCAGCAGTGTGTGTGTGTGTGTGTGTGTGTGTGTGTGTGTGTGTGTGTGTGTGTGTGTGTGTGTGTGTGTGTGTGTGTGTATAGCGACATGGTGTAACATTTGTCATATTGAATAAGAATTAACTTTTTTTTTTTTTTTTTTTACAAGTGATGGATATTTGGGAACTATGGGTCAGTCATGATCCTGCATCATGAATCCTACCTCTTGGTCCTGCTTCCAGGCTTTGTTTCAGCTTTATAGGAAACGGAGACTGGCTGCACCCCATTAATAAAAGCCACAGAGCACAGTGTTAATTGTTCCCATGCACAAGGCCCAGAAAATCCGATAAATCAACTGGCTAATTGCAACAAATTGTGTCCTGACATTAAGCTATGATTCCACACTAACAAATATTCATCAACAGTACTAGCAACCCATAAAACACCAAGCTGGCCATTTCCCAATCTCCCATATATATTTCCCATCACAATCTTGCCATTAGTCATCCATATTGTTTATCATAACTGATGGAATAGGATTGCCATATGGACCGAGGCCAAGAGTGCATTAAAAGTGTACTAATGCTCAGAAAGAAACTGAACAAGTCTCAAATGATCAATTCACTTCTTAAAGACTGATTTTAGGCTCAAGTGCCACTGAAGTTGCAATTAATTTATTATACCATGGCCACAGTTATGACTAGCTCATCTGCTGTAAAGCTCTCAACAGTGCTGTTTTACAAATGTCAATAGCAATCCCTGTTTGTTTTTAGCGTAGGTTAAAAGCTTACTTTTTTCCTCTCCAGTGTGCATCAAAGGCTAAATATGTCTTATCAAAGGTCAGCACTCTGATTTGTTATGGGATTGTTTGCAAGGAATTTTGATTCTTTCCATTGATCAGTTTCCCACCAGTGACATGTTTGTAAATCGATGACGTATCCAGAAGAGCCCTTTTATTCAACAAAGAGAGCTAGATAGATAGATAGAAAGACAGACAGAGAGAGAGAGAGAGAGAGAGAGAGAGAGAGAGAGAGAGAGAGAGATGATAAATCCTGCACACTGCCATTTTGAGCCCCATCCACCTTTTGGATGTGAGCCAGCTGATAGATCACAGTACACTACCCATGCTGTTTTGGTGAAGAAGAAAAAAAAATCCCTCCCACATGCTAGCACTCTTTAGCATTGATGGCTTATTACTGGGTACTGTGATTTGGCTGGATATGTTCAAGGATCTCCTGTGCAGAGGAAAAGGTCAGCAGCTTTTAGCCGTGGCTCTGCTGGAATACTAATACTGTCCTTATTCAAATCATGTGCTACAGTGCTTATTAAATAGATGGGCTGCGGTGCTTTAATTTAATAGTGCCGACGAGAGGCCACAGCTGCAGTCAGAGCTAGATTAGGTGCTTCTAGACCTAGAGATCAAGCAGGAGAGGGGGAGTCATTCCACTGAATAAAATAGTTGATGTGCAAAAAGAATACACAGTTCAAACTGGGGGAAGTCTCCAGAATCCCATCCTTTTCCATTTCCTCGCTCTCTTTCCACAAACAGTAGAAATTGATCCACTGAGTGCTCTGCTGGGCTATTAATGCCGTTTAAAGCGCGCCTGTTAAAATCGAATGTTGTGGTTTCATCTTCTCACATTTGCAGGACAGTCTCGTATGGCTCCATTTCAAGATGGTCCCCTGTCGCCGGTTTCATTTGATCAATAAGCTTGTCTGTGAAACAGGTCATAAGTGCACATTGAAAGTAAAATGCCTTAAATATCCCAGCTGCCCCCCCCCCCTTTCTTTTTACCACAAAACATTCTGGGAAAGTGCAATGACTTCTGTGGCTTTATGACTCTGTAAACAGTCCAGAATTATTACACAGTGATGTCATGGGGATTAATGAATTATTATTTCACATCGGAACACTTGTGTAACATAATCAGATTAGTGTGCATGTAGGGGTGAACTTCTGTGTTCTGGTAGGGACATTATGAAGGCGATACCTCCAACTAACATGCGCCACATAATTGTTTCCCCCTTAGTTTGGCTAGACATGAGATATGTCGCGCTGTGTGTTATAAATAACACACACACACACACACACACACACACACACACACACACACACACACACACACACACACACACACACACATAGTCTGTCTCTCAGGAAAGCGAAGGAACCGTCTTTACAAGTGTCTAACAGGGACAAAGCTTCTGAATGAAGCAAAGTGAGACTAAGACATGTTTGCTTTAAAACACTGGCAGCTAGTAAGAGCAGATTGATTTGATTTTAGAAGTGACAGACACACATGCTCACTCTTCTACAGCAGTGTGTACAATCTACAGATGCTCTCTTATATATATATATATATATATATATATATATATATATATATATATATATATATATATATATATATATATATATACACACACACACATATATATTCTTCTTCTTCTTCTTCTCCTTTTGGCGTTTCCCTTCCGGGGTCGCCACAGCGAATCATCTGCCTCCATCTCACCCTATCCTTTGCATCTTCTTCTCTTACACCAACTACCTTCATGTCCTCCTTCACCACATCCATGAATCGTCTCTTTGGTCTTCCTCTAGGCCTTCTGCCTGGTAATTCCAACCTCAGCATCCTACTACCAATATACTCAGTATCCCTCCTCTGTACATGGCCAAACCATCTCAATCTAGCCTCGCCGGCTTTGTCTCCATAATGTCTTACATGTGCTATATATATATATATATATATATATATATTCGCCCAGCGAATTACGCAAAGTAGGATCACACACCCAACTGATGTATATGTACATGTATATGTGTATATAATATCAATAAATACATATTCAATGCAATAAATGCTTATAATAACAATTAAACATTCAAAAAATAATGCATAAGATCTAAATAAAACATAAACACACACACATATATAGACCCAAGTGCGCACGCAGATGCATACCTTACAAAATGTAAGTAGTTTTGACGGGAGGTTTAGAGTTGTTTTTTTGTTTTGTGTTTGTTTAGAGGAATTTTTTGCATAATTGGCCTTGCTTTTGCAGCATTTCTCTTAACTTTCTCCCCTATTCTGCCTTAATTTCCTTTTTTTCTAATTTGATGAATATTAAAAAAAAAACGCGATGCACTGAAGCCGCATGAATTAAAGCGAGAAGTATCGAGAGATCCCTGTGTGTATATATATATATATATATATATGAGGCACTACCATCGCATGTAGGTGCTTGTCGCAAGTGACGTATGGAGCTTGTGAGACAAAGTGTGGCTTATCTGGACTTCCGATCTTTCAAGTGAGCAGGTGAAGGTTGAGTACTAAACAAGTATATATATATATATATATATATATATATAGGCCCTCGTTATTCGCGGGGGTTTGGTTCCGGCCCCTCCCGCGAATGAAGATATTCCGCGAGTTCTGTACAAGGAAGTAAAACCCCATGATCAACTGGAAGTAAAATACTATGTATCTATTACATGCGCTTAAATATGTTTGCCAAACACATTCTATAGACAGTCTTACTCATTAATACATTATTAATGTAGTAAAATGTAGTACTGATTAAGAAAAACTTAATTTTTTACTGTGATATTTATTGTTAATAAAATATAAACATTATACAGCATATATACAGGTATACCCCGGATTAAGTCATTTCGAGTTAAGTCATTCTCAATTTTCTGTCGGTTTTCAAAAAAGTATAGAAAAAATAAATAAATAAAATAAAATAAAGTTTAATAAATAAAGTTTAATAAAATAAATCTTGTTTTTTATGGTTTGTGCTGGCTGGAGGCATTAACTCTCTCTTCATTCATTGCAAGCACTGGCGAGGGGCATGGCCGCTACCTGCAGGCGAGGTTCAGAGAGCGCACCTGTTTTCATTCAGCAATCAGCAATCAGCGAGCTATAAATAGGAGCTTCCCTCCGACATCAGAAAATTGTCCTTCCCAGTGATTCCGTTTCCCTGCTATCTCTCTGACTCCTGGTATCCTGCTTCGTGCTCAACCTGTTTCCATCGATTAATTATTTCCAGTGATTTAGATTTTCCAAAGTGCAAAATAAAATCATTGAATCTTCTTACGTGGTCTCCTGCATCCATCTCCTGCCGCTTATTCACTCACATCGGAAGCATTTTGGATTCTAGAGAGTTAAACCAGCTTTCACCTGAATGATGGAAGAATCTGCTTATGGCAGAGTCCTGAATGGTCGGGTACTCACAGGTACCCAGTGGGTACCCTTTCAAAAATTCTATTTTCGGGTTGAAAATTACATAGATGAAAATTAACAGTCACGGGTGTGGGCGGATATTTATTTGGTGTGGGCGGGGTGATTTTGTGGACATGCCTATCGTTATAATAATAATCAGCTCCATAGAGAGTCTCAGTGTTTTTGATCTGCTTTGTTGGTGAATTTCCAAATTCATGTGCTCATGGCAAGGAGTGCTCTCACCATCATCCAGCAACAGAGCAGCGAGTGAGAGAGTTTTTTCCACAACCAGGGTTTGTAATCCAGGAACGGAAATCACAGCTGAAGTAAGAGACAGTGGATGAGTTTATATATATTTTTGTATTGTATTAGATTTATATAGCGCTCCATCCACATTGAATAGCATGCTCAAAGCACTCCCTGGTGCCCCCTGCGGTCTGGGCACCGGTCACCACCGTGCGGTGCCAGTTATTGCGTTGTTCTATCCTTTTGATGCTGAGCACCAAGCAGGAAGCTTGGTGAAGCAGGAAGCAGGAAGCAACAACTCCCAAAATTTAACGTCTTATGGTATGACGCGGCCAAATTCGAACTCCGACCTTCCGGAGGATAAAACGGACGCTCTACCAACTGAACTAAATCCCCGGTTTATACACAACAATCTCCAAATTAAATAACCCTCCTCCCAGTGACAAAATAAAAGACTGGGTGTGGTTCAGTCTCCACTCTGAGAATGGGTCGGTCAGTACAGTATTAAGCATTAATATTATTTTCAAGAATGTTGAGCAGGCTCCTTTTTAAAATAAGTCTTCAGATACTTTTCTGTGTTGCTGTCATTTTTGTAAATTAAAACTATGACAAAACAACATTAATATAATGAATAAAGAAACAGAAGATCCCATGAAAGGCGTGATGGTAAGGTCGGTTACCCAACCCGTTAACACATCTGGCTGCACCCTGTCCCACGCTTCGTGGGACAGATATTCTTTTTCTTGATAAAAATGCAAGAAGGACTCGAACACATTCATTCATTTTCTGAACCACTTAATCCTAATTAGGATCGCGGGGAGGCTGGCAATTTTTTTTTTTTAATCGAAATGTTTTTGTTGCAAGCAGAATTGTAATTTAATTGTCTCTGCAGTCATTTAAATCAATGCAATACATATTAACATGAAGGAAAAATGGGGAAAACATTATATGCAGTGTTATTTGATTTTAAATGTCAAAAAAGGATTTGTGGCTCCCAGTGTCTTATTTAATGTGGAAAATGGGTCCAAATGGCTCTTTGAAAGGTACAGGTTGCTGACCCCTGAACTAGAAGTATCGAGAATACTAAGGCAGATTCCATTCTGATGATGACCTTGTTTCATACAACATTCACCTTGATAGCACTTCTGCAGCAAAACATTTTCCTTCCTGAATCATATCAAGCAATTCTACTTTTTCATGAAGCATCATTACCTTTTTCTGGCGCTTTGGTACCTTACTAGAAGCCTGAGAAGGTGCGCAGCGTTTGGGTGGCATGATGGAGCTTAACTGTAACTAAAATACACACACACACACACACACACACTAAAAAAAGCACAGGCACAAAGTGTGCGCGAATGAGGAAAAAGGGGCGTTACATCATCGAAGATGCAAAGCCGCAAGTGCAAAACTGTGAATAGTCAAGAGCTTACTGTATATATGGTATGGTATGGTAGGCCTCCCTCAGTCCCGAAGGACTATGGCTGCGCTCTGGCTGGTATCCCGGCTGGTGATACTCCCCAGTGCGCAGAGCCTGGGTAGGGAGTAATGAGGGACAGGCTGTTACCCAAGCAGCAAGTCCCTCGTCTCGGCGCCACCGGAAGGATCCAATGGAAAGGCAAGTGCCGATACGACTGGGTTCTGGTGCCGTTGCAGGAGAGAATCTACGGTCAATTTAGAACAGCCAATTAACCTACAGTGCACATCTTTGGATTGCGGGAGGAAACCGGAGCACCCGGAGGAAACCCGCACAAGCACGAGGAGAACATGTAAACTCCACACAGAAACGCCCAGGCCGGGAATCGAACCCAGGCCTTCTTGCTGTGAGGCGGACGTGCTAACCACTACGCCACCGTGCGTGTGTGTGTGTGTGTGTGTGTGTGTGTGTGTGTGTGTGTGTGTGTGTATATATACACACACTAGTCCTTCTCAAAAAATTAGCACATTGTGATAAAGTTCATTATTTTCTGTAATTTACTGATAAACATTAGACTTTCATATATTTAAGATTCATTACACACAACTGAAGTAGTTCAAGCCTTTTATTGTTTTGATATTGATAATTTTGGCAAACAAGTAAAGGAAAAACCAAAAATCCCTATCTCAAAAAATTAGCATATTTCATCCGACCAAAAAAAAGAGTGTTTTTAATACAAAAAAAGTCAACCTTCAAATAATTGTGTTCAGGGATGCACTCAATACTTAGTCGGGAATCCTTTTGCAGACATGACTGCTTCAATGCGGTGTGGCATGGAGGCAATCAGCCTGTGGCACTGCTGAGGTGTTATGGAGGCCCAGGATGCTTCGATAGCGGCCTTAAGCTCATCCACAGTGTTGGGTCTGGTGTCTCTCAACTTTCTCTTCACAATATTGCACAGATTCTCTATGGGGTTCAGGTCAGGAGAGTTGGCAGGCCAATTGAGCACGGTAATACCATGGTCAGTAAACCATTTAGCAGTGGTTTTGGCACTGTGAGCAGGTGCCAGGTCGTGCTGAAAAATGAAAATCTTCATCTCCATAAAGCTTTTCAGCAGATGGAAGCATGAAGTGCTCCAAAATCTCCTGATAGCTCGCTGCATTGACCCTGCCCTTGATAAAACCTAGTGGACCAACACCAGCAGCTGTCATGGCACCCCAGACCATCACTGATTGTGGGTACTTGACACTGGACTTCAGGCATTTTGGCATTTCCTTGTCCCCAGTCTTCCTCCAGACTCTGACACCTTGATTTCCGAATGACATGCAAAATTTGCTTTCATCCGAAAAAAGTACTTTGGACCACTGAGCAACAGTCCAGTGCAGCTTCTCTGTAGCCCAGGTCAGGTGCTTATGCCGCTGTTTCTGGTTCAAAAGTGGCTTGGCCTGGGGAATGCGGCACCTGTAGCCCAGTCCACTGCTTCCACAGGTCCCCCGAATCTAGAATCGGCCCTTCTCCACAATCTTCCTCAGGGTCCGGTCACCTCTTCTGGTTGTGCAGCGTTTTCTGCCACACTTTTTCCTTCCCACAGACGTCCCACTGAGGTGGCTTGATAGAGCACTCTGGGAACAGCCTATTCACTCAGAGATTTCTTTCTGTGTCTTACCCTCTTGCTTGAGGATGTCAATGATGGCCTTCTGGACAGCAGTCAGGTCGGCAGTCTTACCCATGATTGCGGTTTTGAGTAATGAACCAGGCTGGGAGTTTTTAAAAGCCTCAGGAATCTTTTGCAGGTGTTTAGAGTTAATTGGTTGATTCAGATGATTAGGTTAATAGCTCGTTTAGACTACCTGAACATGATATGCTAATTTTTTGAGATAGGAATTTTGGGTTTTCATGAACTGTTTGCCAAAATCATCAGTATTAAAACAATAAAATACCTGAAATATTTCAGTTGGTGTGCAATGAATCTAAAATATATGAAAGTTTATTTTTTTTTATTTTTTTCAGTAATTACAGAAAATAATGAACTTTATCACAATATGCTAATTTTTTTAAAAGGAATCATACACACACACACACATATATATATATATATATATATATATATATATATATATATATATATATATATATATATATATATATATATATATATATATATATATATACATATGTGTGTGCGTGTATAAGAAGAAAATGAAATCATCTTTGTACATGGATAGATGATTTTATTGGAAAAGAAATCTTCAAACACTAATGACCACCAATGCAGCTAACTGTGTTCTCAAAGGCTGGCCATGTCTCCCAATGTCTATGGTGAGAGTTGTAAAAGAATCTTTGCTGACTTTTATCGAGAGTAGTCGAAATAACCATCAGCGTATTTCTGCCCTGCAATGGCCTGGGAAGCTGTACAGTGTGCACTCTGCCCTCGTCCAGAGCCAGCTGAGATGGATGCCAGCCTCCCTACGACTCTAATTTGAATTGTAGCAGTTCTGAAAATGAATGAAAGAAGAAAGCCTAGAAGTTGATCACTCAGAAGTAGGGTTTATAATTGCAGATTCTGTGAAATCATTTTGATCATTTAAATTACAATACATTCAAGATGTATAATTTTTTTGCAGTACAAATAATGCAGCCAAATCTGAAGTGATCCTTTTTGTGTGACCTTATTTGTACAAAAAAAGTAAAAAAAAAAAAACAACAGTTTTTCTCATCAGATATTTCAATACTTGTGAGAATTATTGGTTCCTGCCAAAATATAAAAGCATGTTATGTGTACTTGTGTGATAAGAGATCTGACTTTCCTAAAATAGATTAGAGAGAATCCCTCTAGTATTCAGCACAGTCACAAATGATGATAACCCCACCCCACCCCTCTTCTGTGTGTGTGTGTGTGTGTGTGTGTGTGTGTGTGTGTGTGTGTGTTTGTGTGTGGTTAGGGATTCCAGGGATCCTGGAGGGAAGTGCTATTGATAAACGTGGCACACTGTACGATGGGTTAAGAAAACAGACTCTCCCCTGAGTAAGCTGTGGAGTCGGGATCGATAAGGTGCTGGAATTCCTCCTGACGTTTAGAGAGAGTGATCATACAGCTCTAACATCACACTGCCTGTCATACTGCTTCACCTGCAGTGTGTCACAGACATGCTGGGTGGAAACAATCGAGGAAACCAAATAAAAAACATTTTTAACTTTTTAGACTGTAACTCTCACAATAAAAGCTCGTCAGACCAAAGTCTTTGTTTATACATATAAGCAATGTTTTAGGCTGATTGTCACCAGCCCTGTTCCTGGAGATCAACCTTCCTGCAGGTTTATCTCCAACCAAAATCGAACACACCTGATTGAGCTGATCAATAAGTCCTTCAGCCACTTATTATACAGTCAGGATTAGGGTTGGAGTCAAAAGATTCAGGGAGGTTGAGCTCCAGGATTAGGGTTGTTGACCACTGATTTAGGCTAATAAACATGCCATGCTGTCTCCAAGAATATATCACAGCCCAGTGGGAAACATAACAAATGCAAGTGCAATGTTTAATGAGTATGTAGGAAATTTTGCATATGAATATGAAAATCATTTATAATACAGATTACTGATAATGTTGAAGAATGTAAAAATGTCACTTATTAAAATAAAACCTGAGCTAAAATTTTCACTTCTACACTGTAGAGGAAATCTGGTGGAAAAACAGAGAAATCATGGTTTATTCCCACCCACTGATAATGGCAGGGTCATTTCCTGTGGCTATTAGAAACAATACTGTAAATTCCATTGTGTCGGTTATTCATTGTTTCACGTCTTGATGTGGGAGTGTGTTTGGAATGGCAAAGCAATATATAATGCTTTAGTGATAAGAGTCCACATTAATTCTATTGTCTCAGATTTCCTTTTAACACATCCCCTCTTCCTTCACAATTACTCCCTCTGTGTGTGTGTGTGTGTGTGTGTGTGTGTGTGTGTGTGTGTGTGTGTGTGTGTGTGTGTGTGTGTGTGTGTGTGTGTGTGTGTGTGTGTGTGTGTGTGTGCACGCGCGCGCACATGCTTGACACTATGACCCAGTTGCTTTTAGATGGATATGATTTCATTTTTGTGATTTTCACATGTGGCATGATAAAAAAGGCATAACCTCACTGTTTAAATAATAATAAGATTAATAATAAGTAAAATAAATAAATAAATAAATAAATACAGCCCTTTCTTCTCTTGTACTAATGTTTTCTCCAGGTCATTACCATATGATAACAGTGTGCACTCCTTCCTGATACCTTGCTGTCCTCAAGGCTATAAATCAGAGTGACTATGTCATCATGCTGAGACGCTCTGGAGCTCAGGTTGGTGGCGACTGGTGTTGCTGGTGTGAAATCACTTGACCCTTCAGCATTAACTCGTCCTTCACCAGTCCTCACTCCGTCTCAAACCAAATAACAATAGAAGGACCCTATTGATTAAACAACCTAACACACACTTCATATTACCCAGGTCTTCTCACTTATGTTCCTGTAATTGTGTGTGTGTGTGTGTGTGTGTGTGTGTGTGTGTGTGTGTGTGTGTGTGTGTGTGTGTGTGTGTGTGTGTGTGTGTGTGTGTTTTTTAGTAGGAAGAGGGTAGGGTGACCCACTGTGTCTCTGTTGAGAGCAGTATTTTGTCATCCTGAGCGGTGTTTACTTTTTCTCTCCTCCCACACACACACACACACACACACACACACACACACACACACACACACACACACACACACACACACACACACACACACACACACACACAGAGAGAACAGGCATACGGCTCCCCATGGAGTGGATCGATAAGAGTGGTGGTGATGT
>CM045734.1:36101063-36103563 GCA_024760905.1 Plotosus lineatus
GTGATCATCATGAATGATTCTATGAATATTTGCAGTAGTTTCAAGCTGAAAGAATAATAGTTTGTTATATTTGCTCAGGAGGGGGCAGCGTTGTTCCACCGAATCCCAGCCAGCTGCTTTAGTATGAAGAATTGCACATATTCAAACAAGACCTGATTCTTAGTTACTTATCATGTGTAGGACTAAGTTAGTTAATAAAAGCCTGTAAGCTTTACAACATTCTTACTATTTCTCTGATAGTATATACTTCTCTGTAATAGTCAGCTAAATTCACTGGTTAGTTTAAGTTCAGGACCATGGTTAGGGGGTCATTTTTCATTCATTCATTTTCTGAACTGCTTAAAAGGAATTAGGGTCACAGGAAGGCTGGTGCCCATCTCATCCGACTCAGTGCCAGGGCGAGGTACACCCTGGACAGCTCACCAAGCCATTGCAGGGAGAGGAGATCATTTTATTTTATTGTATTTATTTTTGTGCTCCAGTATGACACGGAATCTTCAGCTTGATGTCAATAATAAGGTGATATAATTCTTGGGGAAACATTTCAGACAGCTCTTTGGCATTTATAAAAAATGTTTAAATTAATTGTTTATTATTTAATTATTATTATTATTATTAATTATTATTAAAAAAATACTTTTTAATTCATGTAAATAATTTTAAATTTTGATGTCTGTAATATTTTTGCTAATTTTTAACAACAACAAAAACAACAACAAAAATAACTTATGGACATAAAATTTGCAATGGAAACTATAAACTACCAGCTTTTATAGTTCAATGTTTAATAAATAAATAAAGCAATAATGAATATGTGTGTGTGTGTGTGTGTGTGTGTGTGTGTGTGTGTGTGTGTGTGTGTGTGTGTGTGTGTGTGTCTGTCTGTCTCTGTGTGTGTGTGTGTGTGTGTGTGAGAGAGAGAGAGAGAGAGAGAGAGAGAGAGAGAGAGAGAGAGAGAGAGAGAGAGAGAGAGATTTCCTTTTCAATTCTGGAAGTGTGGGAACTTTTATTATATCATTTGATAGACTGATCTTGCTCACAGAAATCTGTTTGAGACGCTGCTAGTACCGGGTTACTTGCTGTCTTCTCTTTCCCATCTTGGTAGTGTTTTACCTCCCTTTCATGTCTTTAAAGTACTCATACTCACCCCACACACACACACACACACACACACACACACACACACACACACACATGTGCGCTACCCTTAACCCTTCCTCCTGAGTAATGGCAAAGTTGTAGTGCTGGTCAGCATATTGTCACCTGGGTCCCATTAAGAATATTCTTGCTTCAGCACTCACCCCATCAGCTTCTGCCCCTTCCCCCTTTCACCCCGTCCCACAATCTTCAGCCTTGCTCCTATAACCCTTCTCTCTCTTTTTTTTTTAAACATTCAACAACAATGGAACAGTGAGAATGAGCATTCATCGTATTTTGTGATTCCTAAGTACCATCTCTGTAAGCGGACTTCTTTAGACATGGGTGGATCTGGGCAGAGATGTTTGGAAAGAGACAAAGGCTTCAGGACGATCGTATGAGGAGCGAGCTGTGTGAAAGCGAGGGATCCAGGCTCAGGGGCCTCGGGGCAGCGGGGCTTTGGGTCAAGGCTAGCTGCAGAAGCCGCTCTTTGTCTCAGGATTCAAACTATTGAAATGCTCTGGGGATAACCGCTTCGCTGTGTTCTGCCAGCTTACTCTCTGTGCTCGGGCAAAACCACAAAACAAGCAGAGCAAGACTTGCTATGGTGTCTCTCTTTCTTTATTTCTCTTTTAAATCAGACAATATGGCCAGATTCTGTTAATATTTTCCCTCGCCCTGTTTCGTTTTAGTAGCGCCATACCTGCAAACAATATCTCACAGCGTAAAATCTGCTTATACTGTATTTATGTGCTCAATTTGCAGGATTGATTTTACATCTGCTTCCTTCTTGGTTTGTGGGTGAGTTCAGATTTGCACCACTTGCTGTCCAGGCCAATTTACCCGATACTGCCAAAGTCTGAACCAACAGAGAATTTAAGCATTTTTCTAGCATCTGTGCGATAGTTTTGTTGGCATTTTTGAATAATACTGTCTCTTCAAACACATCTTCACATCTCTCACAAAACCTCTTTCTGACATTCTCTTGGCTGTCCTGATCCAGGTACAAAACTCACATCAAATGTTCATAAATGATCTGTCGAGGACACGTCACATCAGCACCTAATTACATTAATATACTCCCTGTAATAAAGAATGTATCGCAGGATGTGGTTCATGTGCTTTACTGAAGGCATCAATGGCCACGGTGACCCCTGGCTGTGTGAGGAGAGCTCACAGGCTGCACTATGGTACATCCTTGATGACAGTTGCATTGGCTGGTGATTTAGCGTCGTCTGTCTCTCATCCTCTTCTCAAAAAAGCTAACCATCACGTTATTGTAAGGTCAGTCACTTCTTATTAAACACAGATGAATTCAGTCAGCGAGAGATGCTGATTTCTCCATCAGGAGACGAGTATGGTT
>CM045734.1:36108563-36148563 GCA_024760905.1 Plotosus lineatus
TCAGGGTTAGGGTTAGGGTTTAGGGTTAGGGGTTAAGGTCAGGGTTAGGGTTAGGTTTAGGGTTTAGGGTTAAGGTCCGGGTTAGGGTTAGGGTTTAGGGTTAGGGGTTAAGGTCAGGGTTAGGGTTAGGGTTTAGGGTTATAGTTGAACACAAATTTTTAATGTTGTGAGCAAATGTCTGGGTTTTTTTTTTTTTTTTTTTTTTTTTTCATTTAGGTTGTGAGCATTTGTTCTGTGAGAATATGCCCTAGAACCTTTTCACCCAGGTGGTGTTCGCCCAGATGGTTTTTGCCCAGGTGTTTTTTCGCCCAAATTGTAGGGACATGCTTTTTGCCCAACTTTTTTTCATATGGTAGGAAAAGTATAAGTAATGTAAACATATACACATATATACAATGTTTATTTAGGATATGAAGTAGGGTTAGGGGTTCGAGGTTAGGGTTAGGGTTGTGGTTAGGGTTAGGGAGTATGTGTTACTTTGGTGACTTTGCAATGGTGTTTCCTTTGTGAGAGGTGAAAAAAAAATGGTGAAAGTTGGGTGAAAAACATGTCCTCACAATTTGGGCAAAAACCACCTGGGCGAAAACCATCTAGTCGAAAAACACCTGGAAATCGCCCATCTCACTGGACTGTGGTAGGAAACTGCTGTACCTGGAGGAAACCCATGCAAGTCTGGGGAAAGCAAACACGTTCCACATAGATTCAAGAAGCTGGGACTCAAACCCAGGACCTTGCTACTTTTCGGTAAACATGCCAATGCCACCATTCATACAAACATCATCTAACCTATTATTCAGAAGTAAACAAATGCTAAACTATGAGATTACCCCTTTTTCAGGGGTCGCCACAGCAAATGATTCGCATATTTGATTTAGCATAGGTTTTAACGTCGGGTGCCCCTCCTGACACAACCCTTTTAGCAGGGGACAGAAACACGCTGACGGCTTTGCAGCTACTTTGTACGAAAGTCAGCAATGGTTCTTTTACATGAACCTCTCACCATAGACAGTGAGAGACATGTCCAGCCTTTGATAACACAGTTAGCTGCACTGGGGGGACAGTGACAATCTTATGGAGAGTCTCGAGCCACCAACTTTAGGATCAGCAATTCAGCGCCCTTTTACCACCAGGCCACCACTGCCCCGATCCACATTAAGTTAATTGGCTGTTTCAAATTGCCTCTAGGTGTGAGTGTGGATGGTTGTTTGTGTGTCGGCTTGCAATGGTCTGAAAAGTTGTTCAGGGTGTACCTCGTTGACTTTTGATAAGAGTAACCGCATAGCCGTCAGCGCGTTTCTGTCCCTTGTTAAATAGTTGTGTCAGGAAGGGCATCCGACATAAAAACCTATGCCAAATCAAACATCCGAATCAGATGATTCGCTGTGGCGACCCCTGAAAAAGGGAAAAAGCCGAAAGGAAAAGAAGAAGAATTAGCTTAATGTGTCTTTGGACTCTGGAAGGATACCTGAGTACCCACAGGAAACTCAGGTAATGAACTCAGGACCTACATTCTGTAAAGCAGATGTGCTAACTATAAAGCCACCGTGCCACCCGTTGTTTATTTAATTTTCCGGACGGCCGGACATAAGTTGAAAGTGAACGCAGGTGATGTATGACGTATGACTTGTACTGTATACTGTACTATATATACCGTATATACTGTATATACTGTACTATATATACCGTATACTGTACTATACATCCATAAATGCCATCACCAAATCTCATAAAACACCCCTAAATCAATTTTTATAAACATAACATTGTAATATCAAATATATCAAATAATATCAACATTAATTTCAAATAAGTCACTTATTTATACCGAGTTACTTTACATGAAGCTTAAAACAGCCAATCAATGCTTACAATATGTGAAGCGCTCAATACCAAAAGTAGTGTACTTGCGAAAGCAGTGTACTTGCTGTGGGTTATACAGACTTCCAGTCTTTCAAGTGCACAAGTGTGCCGTTGAACTCGTTTAGAACACAGCCTGCACTGATGCAGTCTCCCAGCAAAGCGGAGAGTTCTTTCTTTTTTGTAAGTAAATAAGTAAACTTTATTCAAGAGATGCATAGAAAGAACAAGTACAAATCCTAATGAATATTAATATAAAAATAAGTATACACTCTTAGGATTCTGCTAAAAGATAATAAATATCTGTAATTGTTCTGCAATTTGTGTTTTCATTCATTTTACAACTCTCTTTGCTTAACTGAGTATGCATGTTAGATTGTGCCTATCTGAGCAGATAGTTAATTCATCTCTGTGTATGAGACTTGCACCCATGCTAGTAGGCTTACACTTTTGACCAACCATATTTGCTTAGGGTTACAAAAGTCCGCAAAACAGTGTAAACACAAAGATCACAGAGACAACGTCTTAACACAAGGGTAACACGCTATATAACTGAGATATACACACACACACACACACACACACACACACACACACACTCTCAGTCTGTAGTTTGTAAACAAAGAATGTAGCGTCATTGCGTCATTACATCAGCATACTACGTAGGTACATCTAAAGTCAAAATTTGCGTTTTATTTTTTTTTTTTGAAATCTACATCTTGAAAAAAAAAAAAAAACAAAACGTAAAATTGAAAAAAACAAAACAAAAAAAAACGTAAAACGGATGAATGTAAGTCGAGGAGCGTCTGTATACTGGAGGAATGAGCATCACTCTTCGAAAATTTATTTTCTTTACTGGGGTTTCACTGATGGTGGTAGAGAGTGCACAACTTCTCAGACCTTCCACTGAGTTCATGTGTGTGCAATAACACGACAAAAGACCACTCGTTTCAGGAGAAAAATGTTTCTTCTTAGGTTAATGGTGATCATTCAAAAGAACTTTGTATTGATTTGCAGTGACACTTCTATCTAAGGGACACGTGGATCCAAACCATGCTAGCATATTACTATCACTCATATGAGTGCCTCTGTAGATTGTACACAGTGCTGTAGAAGAGTGAGCATGTGTGTCTGTCACTTCTAAAATCAATCTGTTCTTATAGCTGCCAGTGTTTAAAAGCAAACACACCTTAGTCTTTCACTTTGCTTCATTCAGAAGCTTTGTCCCTGCTTGACACCTGTAAAGAAGGTTCCTTTGCTTTCCTGGGAGACAGACCTGTGTGTGTGTGTGTGTGTGTGTGTGTGTGTGTGTGTGTGTGTGTGTGTGTGTGTGTGTGTGCATGCGTGCTCATTGCTTCTCTCCTCCATGGGTCACTGAGATCCTGAAAGTCCCATCCCAGCTCCTTACCGCTATTTACCTTCTGCCTTCCACTGAGAATATGTTATATTGAAGTTATTTTACGCTCGGCTTACCATTCTCACTTTCACTTTTCTGCATCATGTCTCTTTGGCTCTCCCCGATTTTCCATTCTCATTTCCGCTGCAGTTGTATTTCATCCATTTTGGAAAGGGCAGACGGTGTGTGTGTGTTTGTGTATGTGTGTGTGTGTGTGTGTGTGTGTGTGTGTGTGTGTGTGTGTGTGTGTGTGTGTGAGTATTTATTTAATTTATTTTTTGCTTGAAAAGAAAAAGAAATATCCGTCTTATGTAAAATAAAAATACAATTGTCTTGTAGTTGTTTCTGCAGTGTTTCAAATGATGACTGCATTACTGCAATAAATCATATTTCTTTGTTATAAGGTACAAACTCACATACTTACATGTCGTATTTGTACATTTATAGACTATAAACTTATTTTTCTGCCTACCTGTAAAAAAAATCTGTCATTTATGGCTTTAATGTATAAAATAGACATAGCCACAGACACAAACTGCATTAGGTTGAAAGTCATACACACACACACACACACACAAAATCACAACTGATCAGAACTAGTGCATAATAATAATAATTTTACACTACATGAGAGTCATATTAGGGGAGAAAGAGAGAGATAGTGTGTGTGTGTTCAGTTCATTTTCTGTAACCGCTTAATCCTAATTTGGGTCACGGGGAGACTGGTGCCCATCCCAGCCAACTTCGGGCGAGGGCAGAGTACACCCTGGACAGCTCGCCAGGCCATTGCAGGGCAGAAACACGCCGACGGCTTTGCAGCCTACTCTTTATGAAGGTCAGCAATGGTTCTTTTATATGCCTCACACCATAGACAGTGGGAGACATAGCCGGCCTTTGATAACCCAGTTAGCTGCACTGGGGGTGGGGGGGGGGTGTGTGTGACAACCTTGTGGAGAGTGGGACTCGAACCCCCAACCTTTGGATCAGCGATCCAGCGCCCTATACCACTAGACCACCACTGCCCCGTGTGTGTGTGTGTGTGTGTGAGCACGTGCAGAATTCACCCAACTGATTTTATTCTCAGTGATTTCCTGAGTCTGCCGATATCTGTTCAATGCAGCAGTGTAGAATAAAGCTCACAGAGCTTGAGCACACACATTTACACAGGCAGAATAAATGTGCTGTAAATCCTAAATATGTCCATTTGTTTCCTCGTGCCAGTGGACAAAACAAGGCAAAAACACACACTCCGGCATGTCAGCATGAAACAAATGCTAGATAATGCTGAGTTAGCATGTTTAAAAAAGAACGAGTATCCTTTGTATCAGCTGTGCTCATTTTTATTATTATTATTTTAGCTTGTTCATCATTATATGAATGAACTTTCCAAAGCTTTCACCACAATATGAGACAAACACATGTTCAACGTGATCTTGCATCTCAATTTGCTTTCTTTGCTGTCACAATGTGGACAACACTAAGCCCTTCATACTTCTTGGTGCACTTGTCTGGTGGGGAAAAAAAAATCCAAAAACTCCTGAAAACCTGTTTTTGTTTTTTACGCTTTTAAAGTTCAGAGCTCTAATAAGACTGGGGTGAATGCTCTCTTCTAAACAGCACTGCCAACGCTTTTGAAGAGATATTAGAGAAGCAAATGAAAGGACAAAGATGTGCTATGGAATACAAAAGTTAATAATACAGGGATTTGATGAATGGCCCAGCAAATGCTTCTTGATTTGGCCCCAAATTGCATGGCTTTGCACCGTCTTAATTTATTCGCTTCCTTGTTGACTATGCAAGGTCTTGGAAATCCAGAGGACACTGTTGGTAATATATGGAAAATAATGCATGTTAGACTACACCTGTCCACTCCATACAGTATGTCCTCATAGATTGCGCGTCGTCCTCGTGTCCCCCTTCACAGCCATTGCCGTATCCCATCCGAAATGTTAGCCAGCAGAAAGACAAGCTTGAGGCAGTATGGAAGCATGCACATATCTTTTTATTGCCACATACATCAAGCGTGTTGAGACATCCAAAAGAGACTGCGTGATCCACGCCGATCCATTAATCATCATTCATTGTATGTTAATAAATTCAGAATTTCCCCATTTACCATGCGGGCCGTTCGCACGTAGCAGCAACGCAACCTTTCCAGAGCCCATAAATCACGCAGCCCGAGTCATTTGACAGAGCAGCCTAAACACAGTGCTCCAGTCAGTCCCGCGGGCACAAACACATGATCTAATAGGCCTGCATCAGACCTGAGAGTCATACTGGAGCCTGGCATGTGCCACCGATAGAAGCGCTCCGAGAACATTGTTGATCCGGGGAATAAATTGAAGCCGAAGGCCTTGTCTTTCTCCGAAGTGTGCTGTTCCACCGGAGGCCCCTTTTGGCTGTGTTGCATTGACAAGAACACTCACCTAATGGTGTTTCAAGGAATATAGGACCTTATTAAATTTAATTTCCTTATTTCCATCTGCAAAGAATAGACTCGTGGTAAACATGCTGTCAATAAACCCTTTTATTTATAGTATCTCGAGCCACTGAAAGGAGGAGTTGGAAGCAGAGTTGGCCGAAAAGTGATGCTGGAACCTTTTTTCAAGTTGATCAGATAGAGACCTGCTGCAGGCAGTTATGTATGACAGTTAATTACTGCCTGTGGTCCAGGGGGAGCTTGCTTTTGTCTTCATTTGGCAGTCGATCAAAAAGCATCACCTGAAATCATGAAAGCCGTTCAAATCTTTTCATTTTTTCTCAAGTAATTGTGACACATAGACAGCCTTTAAAGTAATTTACTATAAAGGAATATTTAGAGAAAAAGCTATATAAATATAAATGATGTTCCAACATAATACAGTCCGCAACTGAGTGTAGCTATGCAGTGTATTCATGCTCTTTATATATATTTTTAAAACCAGGATATCCAATAAAGCATGATTGTGGCCTATAAATCAGATTTTGATATTTTTTGCCATGAGGGGAAAAAATCTATGCAGTTTCTAAAATTACCCTCGAAAAAAAATCCATCTCTTTTTATCGTATTGATGACAATACGTCAACCGAGAATTAACAAGGTCTATCTGCCATTTGAATGAAATGGCAGATAGACCTTGGTAATTCTCGGTTGACGAATAACTAACACATTCATTGTGGAATACACAACAGATAAGCCATAACAGGTCTTTACACAGGGGCTTCCTCTAAAACCTCAGAATTGTCAGCAGATCATCAGTTGTGTCCTGTACATGAAGCCGAGGCTGCTGCTGTATAGGGCGATTACTGAGATAATGCCATCACAAGTTAATCACTGCAGCCTACGGCAGGCACACCGCTGTGTTATGCAAAATGTTCCATTGCACAATAAATGGAAAATAGAGACATTTTTCTGAGTCTTTATTCCCCCCATAAAATATGTAAACCCCCCCCCCCCCCATATTTTCCCTTACTTTTTTGGAGCTTAGTAAATACTGCTCTCTCATGGAATAATAATAAAAAAAAACAACAACTATAACTACTTCCTGATTTATTCCCTGTAGCATGGAGGTGCATCATGCAGTATATGTGATGAAAAGGACAGTTTGTTTTTGTTCAAGTAAATATTTAAGAGAATTCCCTTGGTCTAAGCTGGTGAGAGAAGATGAATATTTCCTGGAAGTTTCCTTGGATGTGAAATGCATGAAAATGTGAAGTTCATCATTTATTTGTAAATGTCATCATCTACTGTATGTCTCACATTCATGTGGCAGTCTGAGAAAATGCATCACATTTTATATTTTCTATTGTAGTTTATCTGTCGCAGTGATTTCAATAGGATTTTTAAAATTTAGTCACCTCCATAAATAAATTGAATGATAAACTAACAAACTAAATGAGATAAAATCAGGAAATTACATTTCAAGACTTCAGGGCACCTTTTTCACATTTCCGGGATTCACAATTGTGTTATTACCTCGGACCGATAACAATAGCAATGTCCAAGAACACTCTTTTTTTTCTTTTCTTTTTTCTTTTTTTTTTTTCATGAAGCACCAGGAAAGTAGAGCACCATACGTAAGATAAATTTGTATAGTATCGATCTGATTTTTATTATTTTTTTTTGTGTCAGTCCATCTGTCCGTCCGTCAGTACATGTACACGTGGGAACCATGTGGTGATATTTCACATGTTGATATATTCATCACTGTAATGTGAATGAATGTCAAAATGATGGTGACTTCGATTCGATCGTCCCCTGCAAACTGTTACTTGTTTCAAGTCAAAAAATAAAATGCAGGGATCCCTCGCTACTTTGCGCTTCAATTCATGCAGCTTCAGTGCATCGTGGTTTTTTTATTTTTAAATTAATAAAAATATTCATCGAATTAAAAAATAAAGAAATTAAGGAAGAATAGGGTACAAGTTAAGGAAAATGCCACAAAAACAAGGCCAAGTATGCAAAAAAAAACCAAACAAACAAAAAAAACAAACACAAACAAAAAAAAAACAACCCAAAATCTTCCATCAAAACTACTTACATTGTTGCATGTATGTGTACACGTGCATCTGCGTGCGTATGTATGTGTGTCATCTAATCATGCAATACCATCTGTATGTGTGTGTATTTATTTTATTTTTATCTTATGTTATTTTTAATGTTTAATTGTTATTATAAGCATTTATAGAATTGAATATGTATTTATTGATATTATATACACATATACATGTACGTATACGTCAGTGGGGGTGGGGTTGGGGGGGGGGTCCTACTTTGCGAATTTTGATGGTCGCGTGGGGATCTCGGTCCCAATTAACCACATAAAGTAAGGTTTCCTGAACACGTTTTCATCGTTCATTTTCTGTAACCGCTTAATCCTAATTAGCGTGGCGGGGAGACTGGTGTTCATCCCGGCCAACTCCAGGCGAGGGCCGAGTACACCCTGGACAGCTCACCAGGCCATTGCAGGGCAGAAACACGCTGACAGCTTTGCAGCTACTCTTGTTGAAAGTCAGCAATTGTTGTTTTATAGCCTCGCACCATAGACAGTGAGAGACATGGCCGGCCTTTGTTAACCTAGTTAGCTGCATTGGGGGCACTTTTTAATTAAATAAAGTAGAATTCACTTTTTAAATAAAATAAAATGAAATACACTTTTTTTTTTTTAATTAAAATCTTCTTGTTTTGCTTTCGGCTGTTCCCTTCAGGGGTCGCCACACCGTTTTATTAAAATAAAATACACAATTTTACAATGTAGGCAGAATTCTATGTGCCACATGCAGTAGGTTTATACTTGTTTTTCATTCATTCATTCATTTTCTAAGCCACTTAATGCTAATTAAGGTAACATCTTAGCCGACTTATTGAAAGGGAGTGGCGTGCACCTTGGATAAAAAAGAATGTAACCCAATCACGAGGAACACATGGCACTTCTTGCATGTTTAATGTGCTCGCGGAATGTTGTCTCACTACCTTGTGTATGTTTCCATGAAAGAAATCGTATCTCAATAGTGTAACACTTTCAAAGTTTTGAGAAGGGAGTGCTCATAACTTGATGGCAACATGACATTGATTCAATCGAAGCAGCTTTAAAATACCTCAGAAAACAGAGACAAACGATTACTACACAACAAACCCCTTCTCAGTTGACATCGGAATCTATTGTTATGCGTCTGGTTGGGATGCTTGATCATGCTTTTCGTATTTGTGTACTCAGTGAAATGAAACATTGATTATAAATAGAAACAGGCCTCAAGTAATTATTAGGCAAGTGACAGCTAACTAGCATGCTAATGGTACTCTATTTGACTGACTAGGAACAAATTCATGTTTTTGAGAGTTCATCATAGTTATTACTGAAAACATGACTAATCTACAACTTGTTGAGTGATAATAGCAATTTTTGACAGTAGAAGGAGCATATTTTTACCTGGTGGTGGCGTATTTTTGATTCTTATGCAAAAGGATAATTCAACTGAAAGACACGCACAAACATTTATAGCCTCATATACTTTCAGAAATGGATATTGTTGTCAAGAGCAGTGGTGGCCTAGTGGTAAAGGGTGCTGGATCGCTGATCCACAGGGTTGCCACTGTCCCCCCCAGTGCAGCTAACTGGGTTATCAAAGGCTGGCCATGTCTCTCACTGTCTATGGTGTGAGGCTGTAAAAGAACCATTGCTGACTTTCGACAAGAGTAGCTGCATAGCCGTCAGCGTGTTTCTGCCCTGCAATGGCCTGGTGAGCTGTCCAGGATGTACTCTGCCCTTGCCTGGAGTCAGCTGGTATGGGTGCCAGCCTCCCAGTGACCCTAATTAGGATTAAGTGGTTACAGAAAATGAACAGATATTGTTGTCAAATTTGCAACAGGAAATTAGTTGTCTTATTGATTATCAGCATAAAGCACATCAATCTATTTCTCAGAACTTGAGATGAAAGTTGATTCTCAAAATAGATCTCTGTTAAAACGACCGGGAAATAATTCCCTGATTGATTTAGTTGATTCTACTTTTTATTGGCTAAACTTTGCTGTATTGCTGTACAGTTTGGAAGGGCATTTTTCCTTATTTTGATGTAATGGTGCAAGTACTGTCACAGACTTTTAGACATTTAACTTTATATCAGAAACTAATTTGATCAGGCCATTAGCTATTTTACTATGGCATGTAGCAATGGTTCTTTTACATGCCTCACACCACAGACAGTGAGAAGTATGGCTGGCCTTTGATAACCCAGTTAGCTGCACTGGGGGGGACAGTGGCAACCCTGTGGAGAGTGGGACTGCAAAACCGTCTGCGTGTTTCTAATCGGTAGTCGGAGTCCCCTGAGGCAGTTTGTTCACAGTAACGTTCTGGCAACTCCTGCAGCGGCACTGGAACCCGGTCGTATCGGCAGTTGCCCTTCCATTGGATTCTTCCAATGACGCCAATAGGGGGGATTTGCTGCTGGGGTAACACCCTGTCCTCCATTACTCCCTACCCTGGGTCTGCGCACTGGAGAGTATCACCAGCCGGGATACCAGCCAGAGCGCAGCCATAGTCCTTCGGGACTGACGGAGGCCTACTATCTATGGCATGTAATTGTCCAAAAACCTACTCCAGTCATAACATTCATTTGTAAAAATATGGATGTTTGTGCACAGTTTTTATTGGCAGATGCCAAGGTATGGATAAAAAGCAGCATAAAAAGAATCAATGTCATTCAATCATTTTATGAATCATTTTAGGCTGGTGGTGTACTTGTTAGGATGATAGAGAGGTCATGAGTTTGAATCTCTGTTAGACCTCCACTGTGCTAAAACCCCTGGGCAGGGTCTTAACCATAAGTCTGCTTTTGTCCACCCAGCAGTATAAATGGGTACTTTTAAAAATACTGGGGCAGTAACGTGCTATGGACCAGCACCTTATCCAGTTAAAACTCCTGGTTCCTTTATGCTAAGGAAACTGCTACTAAGCTCTGGCCCAATGAGCTAGTTGGCTTGGGTGTAAAAGTCCAACAGACTTGCTTTACCTTACCTTACCTTACTTTATCCTTTATTGGAGAAGTGAGGAGTCTGGTGACCATCCCACTGACTCCAAGCAAAGGTACAACCTGAACAGTGTGCCAGAATATCACAGGGCCTACCCACACAGACCCATTCATGGGAGTAATTGAGCATATCTAGTTAGACTAACGTGCATGTCTTTGGCCTGTGGAAATAAAATCAGAGCAACCAAAGGAAAATCACACAAGCGATGTCTATGGTGAGAGTCATGCAAAAGAACCATTGCTGATTTTCATCAAGAGTAGGCTATACAGCTGTCAGTTTTTGCACGGCAATGGCCTGACGAGCTGTCCAGGGTGTATTCTGCCCTCGCCCAGAGTCAGATGAGATGGGAACCAGCCTCGCCGTGACCCTAATTAGGATTAGGTAGGGTCGGCCTCCGTCAGTCCTGAAGGACTATGATGGCTGCGCTCTGGTTGGTATCCCAGCTGGTGATACTCTCCTGTGCACAGACGCTGGGTAGGGAGCAGCAAGTCCCCCTTTTCGGCGCCACTGGAAGAATCCAGTGGAAGGGCAAGTGCCGATATTACTGGGTTCCAGTGCCGCTGCAGGAGTTGCCAGAACGTTACTGTGAACAAACTGCCTCAAGGGACTCCGACTACCGATTAGAAACACGCTGACGGCTTTGCAGCCTACTCTTGTCAAAAGTCAGCAATGGTTCTTTTACATGCCTCACACCATAGACAGTGACAGACATGGCCGGCCTTTGATAATCCAGTTAGCTGCATGGGGGGGGGGGTGGCAGTGGCAATCTTGTGGAGAGTGGGACTCGAACCCACAACCTTAGGATCAGCGATCCTGCACCCTATACCACTAGACCGCCCTATACTTAGCGCAAGGATAATTAGGATTAAGTGGTTCAGAAAATGGATGAATGAATATTGTTTCTTAAATTTCAATTATAAAATATATTAATAAAATTGAAACCCATGAAGTCTAGCTTGATATATTGGTTCATATATGATGAAGTCAAATTGTCCAAACAGCATGGAATCAGCTTTATACATGGGAAACAATTTCATAGAGCTATATAGTCCATTATGCAGCAAGCTAACTTATTTAGAAACACTGGTAAATGTACTCATTCTTTGTTTTAATGTCTTTGGGGCAGTAGTGTTGGGCTGAATCCAGTCACCTAATGAGGCAGTTTTGATAGCTTCAGTCCCACAAGAATACAAAGACAAAGTCTCTTTTTTCTTTCCTCCTCCCTCATACCTCATCCAGGTCCTGTTTGAAATGCCTTAATTGATCTAATCACTCACTCAATTGGTCAGAGCCATCCATCTTTTTCATGTTCAAGCCTCTGGACACTGGGCAATGTCTTCTGCTCCTATGAGTCTTGTCTTGTGTAGGAAGTGAGTTTGACTCAGTGATGGCTTTGCCATTACGCCCTTAACCTTGAGTCTAGCCACTGTCATTACACAGTTGCTGGAGCTATAAGAAATGTTGACTCTGTCACAGTGGGCCATTCCTATGGGTGCAATAAAGAACTTCTGAATAATGGATGTAATGGATCTTTGTGCTTGATGATGATGAGAGTAATTGTCATGGACTCTTTGGTGCTATGGCAAAGGAGATGCTCCAAGAGCAGCAGTACTTTGTCCTGTACATGTCAAATGTACAGGACCTTCTGACTTTGTTACCTAATTAAGACAAGTAATACTAATGGCAATGCTTAGACAGAATAGTTCACCATTTACACTAGCAAGTGACAAAAAAAAAAATAAAATAAATAAAATAAATTAAAAAAAAATAAATAAATAAAAAGGTTTTTGTAAATGTGCAAGACATGGAGTCACAGCAGTGAGCATCACAGTGCCAACATGACATGCCAATTTTCAATCCATGCAAATTTTGGGGGTAGGGGGTAAATCAACACATCCAAATGACTGGCTTGTGTGAGACCTTGGCTTAGTCCAATGGTGTTTTGTTTCCTAACTTTTTTTAGTTTATACTAATCAGATTCAAACTTAGATTTGTTGTTATAGATTCAACCTTAAATTCACACTTAGTTTAAAATGTAGATCATTTTTTTAGTTTCAATCTGTAAGTAATTTCCTCAATTCCTTAATTATTTTATTTAACCCCCCCCCCCCCCCCCAAAGAAATTGAAGATAAATCTAAAACCATACATTCAGTAAATTCCACTTACAATCTCTTCCATTCACTTGCCAGGTGGGGTACACCCTAGACAGTTTGCCAGACCATAACAAGGCAAATACACATTTACAACCATTCACACTCCCGTGGTGGGATAGTGCAGTGGTCCCTAACTACCGGTCCGCAGACCGGCACCGGTCCGTGGCTCAATTGGTACCGGTCCGCAGAAGAAATAATTTATTTATTATCTGAGCCTGAACGATCTCTAATTTTGAAAAAGTCTTTTATTTTGAAAAATGACCGGATTCTCTTGGTTATATGTAGGTTATTTGAGCGCTATAATGTAACCCACGGCAAATGAACAGAGGCGTGCTGGACATGTTTCAAACAATAGCGGGGATTTGGGGTGAGACTGAGCCTGAGCTTTCATTCTCCCGGCTGGTGCACCATCACCTCTCTTTTTAAGAAAAGTTCATTCTTGACTTCCCAACCAACTTTGTTTCAGCTGTTGAAAAATAACATTCATGGAGTGCTTATTATTATTATTATTATTATTATTATTATTATTATTATTATTATTATTATTATTATTATTATTATCCTTTCGGCTTTTCCCTTCAGGGGTCGCCACAGCGAATCATCTGCCTCCATCTCACCCTATCCTTTGCATCTTCTTCTCTTACACCAACGACCTTCATGTCCTCCTTCACCACATCCATGAATCGTCTCTTTGGTTATATTATTATTATTATTATTGTTTTAATTTTTATTATTTTTATTATTTTAATATTATTATTATTATTATTATTATTATTATTATTATTATTATTATTATTAATAATAATAATAATAATAATAATAATAATAATAATAATTTATATAAATATTATATTTGCAATACAATGTATGACCCCCCAACCCCGTCCATGGTAAATTTGCCAAGTATTGACCGGTCTGTGGTGATAAAAAGGTTGAGGACCACTGGTATAGGGCACTAGATCGGTGATCCTAAGGTTCAGGGTTCAAGTCCCACTCTCCACAAGGTTGTCTATCCCCCCCAGAGCAGCTTACTGGGTGATCAAAGGCAGGCCATGTCCCTCACTGTCCATGGTTGAGAGGTTTATGTAAAAGAACCATTGCTGACTTTCGTAAAGAGTAGCTGCAAAGCCATCAGCGTGTTTCTGTCCCTTGCTAAAAGGTTGTATCAGGAAGGGCATCTGATGTACAAACCTATACCAAATCAAATGTGTGAATCATTTGGTGTGGCGACCCCTGATAAAGGAATGCCGAAAGGAAATCTCACACTCCCATTCACACCTATGGACAATTTGAAACAGTCTAATGTGCACGTCTTTAGATTGTGGAAGGAAACAGGAGAATCTGGAGGAAACCAAGCAAGCACAGGGGAAAATGCAGCTTGTGAGGCGCACGTGTCAACCACTACACCCCCATGCTGCCTGCATATGACTTCTCATAAAATCTATATTGTGATCTGATGATTAAAAGTAGTAAAGTCTGGAAGGAAACAGTAGATTTTTCCCCCTCTCGTGAGTGTATCTATCTCGTAGGACAAACAGTTTATCTCTTGTTAGTGTGAATGTAGGGTCATGCTCCTATATACCTATTAAACTCTCTTAAAACTGAACCGATTTACTCCAGGTATGTTTTGCATAATATTTCCTTATGTGTGTTACACAAATAAGACCTTAACCATACATCTTCTCTTAGCCTTTCATTAAAACAGGCCACAGTTCCCTGGAGATGATGCATAGGCTTGATCCCAAATGTCACTGAAGAGGTGATCAAGTACACTCTCCTCATGCACTTGCCTCATTATGCCTCAATACGATCAGCCCTTTTAAGTTCCAGCATTCTTAAAGAGCAGGTAAAGGCAGAGAGGGGTAAAGGGATGCAGAATTAAGCCATTTTACACCAAAGGGTAATTTGGTTTGATGAATGTGCCGCCATGACTAACTAATAATACATATTTTAATAGAGGGAGGAGGCGAAGGGGAGATGTAGCAGTAGCTCTGGAAAAAAAATGGCGTGGTTATTAATGGGGCTGGCCACAGTATGTCTCACACAGGGTTATGGCGCAAGGTCAAAGCGCATTTCACTGAATTAAAAGCCATTTTGAGCTATGGCACTCCTAATCAACTCGGACCTAAAGGTGCATAGCTCAGGTATAATGAGGCACCAATGAATTTAAATAAACAGGGCGAATATGGTGATTTATAAAGGCAATGTGCTAGCCTTATAGCTCGTTAGCAATGACGGATACTCTTTATTCTTTCAGGCTCCTTTACCCATAGGATTTGAGCTTTTAACCAAATAATATCCGCCAGTATTGTCGAGTGTGCATTCCAGGCGAGACACTTATCCTAGTCATTATGAAAAGTGGCGACACAATGCAAGAGTAATGGTAATGTATGCCATCTAAATAAATGATTTCTTTTTGCCTCCTTTTTCCCCTCCTCTCTCTTTTTTTCTTGTTGTAGAACTGAGGCTTCTGCGAGACTATAGAAGCGTTTGAATTCATCTTCATATTTTATCCCAGCTCCATTTTTTTTCTGTTAAAAAGAGGTATAATCCTTGATTCAGCAACCGTTTTGCATTTCAAGGAACATTTTTGCCACATTCCAGGAGATCACTTATATAAATTATATATTTTTTTTCTTTCTTTCTTTCTTGCCTCTTTTTTGTATAAAATGGTCAGAACCTATTAAATCCCCCCCCCCCCCGCCCCCTCCCAGTAAAGTATGCTGGGTACTGTATTAATATGCTGATTATGAACTTCCTGGAATAATGATGTTTGATGCTCACTCACTTTCATGGAGAGTGAGAATTAATTCCAGCACACTATCCCTCTGACAGCAAGGTTGAATGATTTCCCCCCCCCCTCTTAACTTTCGTCTTTTTTCAACAAGTATTGATCTTTCTTGCTGCAATTACCAGGGTGCTTTTAGCACTGTGCTAGGCACCATAGCTTAGGCTAATGACCCTGCTAGCTTAGCTGTGGACGATAGCTGTGTGGAATGGTGAAGCATGCCACCCGCTACCTCCGTTACGGCATGCCAAAGCATTAGTGACTTCATTAGACTCTTTGTTGGCGAGACTGCCTTTTGTATCGTCCTTGAAGGAGAGACAGGCCGGGCTGTGATTTGATGCATCTATTCTTCAAGCTCACTGTGGATCAGTGCTTGTGCAAAGATTGCCTTTCAATTTATTCCTCCTTGCCTTTATTCTTCTCAATCACATCTTCATTTCACTTCATCCAATGGCTGTGGTGGATGACAGTTTATTTCATGGAAAGTACTCTTTTATTTAATCCTTTGTTTTCATTAAAAATAAATACTTAAGTGCACTAAATGGCATGAACCTTAATATCTCAAATAAGCAGATTTTTTTTTTTTTTCAAAAGTATTACTTTTATAAGTATTCACACCAATAGCACCGGAAGCTTGATTATGACTAGTCTGAAGGTGTTGATGGATTTTCCTTAAAGTAGGTTGGACAAGAGTACCAGCTTAAATAACACATTTATATTGACATACTTTTTTCTAATACTTTAGACCTTCTGCAGTTAACAGCTCATTCATAGAGGCTTGTTTGGCAGAAAGATAATTTAATCTAACCCAAATAACAAACAGAGAAAATTAGAAAATTCATTGTTATTTAACAAAGAAAAAATGCATAATGAGGTATTTAGTTAACAGGAATAGAAACAGTCTCCCATGTCTTCAGTTTTAGGAATTCAGGTCTTGAATTCTCTTGTTTCCTGTTAAACTGACAAGCTCTCATTTCTTTAATTGGCACGTTTAAGTGGAGCACCAGAGTCATGGAATATGACTTGGATACTTGTCCTGTTTTATGTCTGTGCATGCCTAACACAGGAATCCCAATAAGGCTGTGGTTATAACTGAGTGAGGTTGATTGGCCACTATGCATCAGTGCATAACAATAAATAAATAACATAACAATAAATAAAAAATAAAAAATAAAAAAACAGAATCATTATTAATAACGAAACAGACCCCCAAAAAAAAAAAAAAAAAAAAAAAAAAAAAGAGGTTCATACACAACGGCTCAGACTCAAGCAAGATTTAAAACACACACACACACACACACACACACACACACACACACACACACACACACACACACACACACACACACACACACACACACACACAAACACACACACACACAGGTGGGTCGATAGGCTGTTCTATATGTTTGTGGAGCAAGTGCCGAAATCGAAAGCTTGACAATGCATGAGCTCATTAAACAGATATTTCAACTAACAAGTCGAGTGATTCAAATGGAAGGAGCAATCAGCCTGCACAAGGAAAGTATAAAAAAAAAAAAAAAAAAAAAAAAACATGCTCGGACAGTTATCAGTGGAGACATCTATTAGGAGCTGTGCTTTTAGGCCACGCCTAAACCTCATTTATTATTTCATTTTCTAAGATGCTTAATCCTAATTAGGGTTACAGGGAGACTAGCGCTTCGCTCAGCTGATTCTGGGCAAGAATCACCCTGTCCAGCTCACCAGACCATCGCAGGGCCAAACAAACACAAAACTATTTACACTCACAGGTGTGATTTGGAACAGCCAATTACTATTGTATAGTATTGTCTGCAGTATAGTAATATATAGCCTACTATAGACGTCATTGAAATGTGTTATTAACACGTTTTGCAGCTCTTCAATTACATTAAATAGCATTAAAAATCCTGGCATGACAGTAATAATCAATAAAACACTTTAAGTTGTATTGTTGAACATTCTTTTTGGTTGTGATGAAACCATATTTGTGTGCATACATATATATATATATATATATACACACACACACACACACACACACACACACACACACACACACACACACACACACACACACACACACAGTGATCCCTCACAACTTCATGCTTCAGTTTCTGCGTCTTCAGTGCATCACAGGTTTTTCAAAAATGTTCATTGAAAAATAAAAAAAAGGAAATTAAGGAAAAATAGGGGAAAAGTTAAGAAAATGCTGCAAAAGAAGGATAATTATGCAACAAAACCCCCCAAAAAAACAAAAAACAACCCAACAAAACTTACATTTTTAGGTGCGCATCTGAGTGTGTGTGCACATGCGTGTGCACATCTGTGTGTGTGTATGTGTGTGTGTGTGCGTGTGTGTGTGTGTGTGTGTGTGTGTGTGTGTGTTTATATTTAATTTACATCTTATGCATTATTTTTGAATGTTTAATCATTTTTATAAGCATTAATAGTGTTGAATATTTATTTATTGATATTGTATTATATACTTATCTAGTGGTATAGGGCGCAGGATCACTGATCCTAAGGTTGGGGGTTCGAGTCCCCACAACATTGTCACTGTCCCCCCAGTGCAGCTAACTCGGTGATCAAAGGCAGGCCATGTCTCTCACTGTCTATGGTGAGAGGCATGTAAAAGAACCATTGCTGACTTTCGTAAAGAGTAGCTGCAAAGTCGTCAGTGTGTTTCTGTCCCTTGCTAAAGGGTTGTGACAGGAAGGGAATCCGACGTAAAAACCTCTGCCAAATCAAACGTGCGAATCAGACTGTGATGGTGTCGCTGTGGTGACCCCTGAGAAAGGGAAAAAGCCAAAAGAAAGAAAGAAATATACACATATACATGTACATATACTTCAGTCAGGTCGGTCGATCCTACTTCGCAGAAATCAGCGTTTGTGTGGAGGCCTCAATTCTTATTAGCTGCAGAAAGTGAGGGATCCCAGTATATTACTTCACTGTATTTGATTCCTAAATCTGTGGAGGATCCTGAGTCTTTAGAGAAACTGTACTTTCAATTTCGCTCATACAACACTTCCTGTAGTCTTATTTTATTATGTTTGTATACAGTCAATGTCAAAAAGGTGGTTGAAGGCAATCTGCAGAGACATTTGACTACAGAATGAAAGAGATTAGAAGGATATTCCATCTAAGTGTAGTATGTCAAGAACTCTGATCAGTCTGTCAAAGAGAGGTGTGTAATGTGACACGAATCAAAAGCACACCTGGCTGTGTGATAGCCTGAAAACAGTGTAATTTAGTTTAGACTCCAGAGGGTGTTTGTCCATATGGCTTTAAGATGAAGCAAGCCTGTCAGTCTCTCTGTATAACAATAGCAGTAACTTAGATGGTGCTGTACTTTGAGCAAGGGATGAACTACAGTTCATTTACAGACATGATGTGTACTCGGATTACTAGTAAACAAGTATGTGGGTAGTAACAGAATAAAAACAGTTACGTACATAAAGGATAAAATGACAAACAATGTGTTTCATCAGAATAGTTGAATTTCCTGTACACATTACAGTATTATCATTAGATTATTGATTATGTTTTTTGTTGTTGTTCATGTTGTTGATGTTTATTCCATTTTATTTTTCAGTTTTGAATACTTCTTTATGATTTAATTGATTGTGTTTAACATGAGCTATATAACATCTCATTGTTGTTTAAGAATATAGATCACAGATTCATTTCTACATGGGTCTGTGGTCGATCCTATCGTACCCAGGTTTCTGCACTCAAGCTGAAGCTTTCGTCTTTCTTCCCAGCCACAGTCCGGCAAATATTTGCAGCCTGGCCATGATTAATGCCAGCACCGCCCAGCCCCGGCCCTTTCGGCAGATAATGCCAGGCAGCAAGCGCGCTTGACACTTTTAATGTATAATTAAGTAGAAAAAGTCAGCACAGGCTATGCAAATTTTTTAAAATGATAAATGAGGTGGGGTGGCGGCAGGGATTGATTTGGTGTAAATGAAACTAATTAAGGAAATGTCAAACATAATTAATAAAACAGGTTTAAGCTGCAAAACATTGTCAATGGAATGAATGAGGAGGCATTGGCGCCCATTGTTTGGGCTTTATTTAGGCGCAGTGTTATGCTTGTTCGCCGCACCCTGATGTGCTCTCCCCCACCCTCACACCCGCCACCACCGATTTCCCGAGAGGGCGGAAAATAAATTTGCTTGTCTCTTGGCTGACTGTAGAAATTAATTGCTGGAATCTTGTCCCATCCAAGTGTTACATTCCTGCGCAGGACATTAACATAACTAATTTGAAAGAGCCCAAATGACTGCATAATGGAGCACTGTCAGCATGCATGACACTCTCTGGTCATACCAAATTAGCCAGGTTTTATAATTGAAAATGTTCCCCTATTTTAATGTTTATATATACTGCATATATATTTTTTCTCTTTCCCTTTTTCCCTTCTCTTTACTCTTTTCTTATTATATGATATTTTTTTATTTGGAATATGAACAATGGTTTTATAATTTAACAAAAAGTGCTTGACCTATAATTAGTGGGATGGCTTTTGGGAGGGGAGATCAGGCTGCCGTGAACAGCCCGAGCCACATCTTTAGTCCCAGTAATGATGCTGGAGACCTTGCTGCCTCTGGGGAGCTGGGAAGGAGAAGAGTAATGGAAGGGGCTATTTTTATGGGGACCAGGATAGCAGGGGACCAGGGCTGGCACTGGAGCTACACTGTAGGGTGGATCACACTCACACTGGCAACCTATGCCCTAGCCATCAGTCCAGAGTGTCATCCTCATTTTCCTCAAACCCCGCTAGCATACGCCACAACCCTGTAGAAACATCTGCTGTCTTTAAAGAGAGAGAGAGAGAGAGAGAGAGAGAGAGAGAGAGAGAGAGAGAGAGAGAGAGAGAGAGAGAGAGAGAGAGAGAGAGAGAGTGAGGGGAGGAGAATTTTGATACCACCGTTTTCAGTTTACTCATTTTAATGGACCTGGTAACTGTTTTTGTTTTATTTTTATTTTTCAAAATACCCCTTAAGCAACTAACTACCTGGAATAGCTTATAATCATTTCATTTTTTACTGTATAAAAACACATTGAAACACCTACACATCATCTGATTTTTCTTTGCAGCTCCAGGCTCTCTGGTTGCTCCCCACATGGCATGACGCTAACACTTATGATGATTGTGAAGAGATAAAAATTTGGTTGTATGCGAAGCCCTCAGTCACACTTTGAAATGCAATCTTTTGCAGACAGCTATTATATCAACCTATTATATTGCACCTTAAATATGTTGTTACTAACATGCAACATCTAATTATAACATTTCCCTCTGAAATCTGAACAAGAAGGGAGGTGCAATTAGAGGTAGTTAGCAATAAAAGTGGTCAAATGAGTAATGCTCCATATTATGCTTCGGGATATAATTTCATGTAAATTATTCACCAACTATGAGTTTTTTGCAATACTTAAAAACTCTCTCCCTCACACACACACACACACACACACACACACACACACACACACACACACACACACACACACACACACACACACACTTGTATGAATTGTTGTCCGGTTTAGGTAAGGTATGTTGGGTTTTGTACACCTGAGCCGGACTGGCCCATCAGGCTGGAGCTTATCCCATTTATATCGCATGAATCAACTCGGAGCTCAACTCCTTCTGGATGAAGCACTAGTCCGTTGGTAGTTACTTTCATAGTATTTTTACCCATAATGATTTATACCTCTGAGTGGACTGAGGCACAACTGTGGTTTAAACTCTGCCCAGAGGTTTTAGCATGGTGGGAGTCATACATCTGAACCCAGGACCTCTTGATCATGATCTTGATCAGCACCGTATCCACTACACCACGACCTCTGTCCAGTTTATATATCCAAATCTAACCTCAGTCATGTGCTCTCATAAAGATAAATGTCTTACTGATCATATATGCGATCGAGTCTATTCCTTCTGGATCCGAGACTAAAACTGAGTGTTTTAACCAGGCAATGATCATTGTGGTATTCACTGTTCAGAAAATGTAAAACAACTTGTATGGCACCAAAAATCGTTAGAAAATTCACTCAAAGAGATTATCAGGTCCAGCATTCTTTGATCGGCCACGGTACAAAATCATGCATGTCACCATGAAATGTTAAAAATGTTGGAATGCCTTTGAAATTATTAATGAAATACATAGTGTATTAAAAAAAACAAACACCCCCCCCCCCACAAAAAAAAAAAAAAAACCTCTGGAGACGCTCTCAAACTTACGTTTTTGTTTGGTTCCGGACGGCCGAACGTGAGTTTAAAGTGAACGTAAGTTGTTACAGTGATGCTCATACTGCACTATACATCCATAAATACCATTACCGTATCTCATAAAACACCCCGAAATCAATTATTATAAACATAACATTGTAAAATAAGGTAAGGTAAGTCTGTTGGGTTTTTACACCCAAGCCTCGTGGCTCATCAGACCCCGGTGCTTAGCCCCGGTTTCCGTAGCGTGAAGTGACCAGGAGCTCAACTCCTCCTGGATGGGGCACTAGTCCATCGCAGGTTACCTTCCCAGTGTATTTTTGACTGGTACCCAATTATACTGCTGGGTGAACAGAGGCACACTTGTGGTCGAGACCTTACCCAGGGGTCCTAGCACAGTGGGGGTCTCAGTGGGATTCGAACTCACAACCTCCCGATCATAAGCCCAGCACTCTAACCACTGCACCACCGGCCCAACATGGTAAAATAATATCAACATTAATTTCAAATAAATTAAATTCAAACAAAATAAATTCAAATAGATAAATTTTAATCAAATTCACTAATCAAATATCAAATACAGTATCAAATATAACCTTTAACATTCTCTTTGATGCGATCTTTCTCCTTGTAAATGGTTCCGATGGTCGACGGATGGTCACTTTACATGAAGCTGAGCCGAGTCACATTACATGAAGCTGTGCCGGTTCACTTTACATGAAGCTTAAAACAGCCGATCAATGCTTACAATATGTGAGGCACTCAACACTGAAAGTAGTTTACTTTTTTGTGCTTGAGACAAAGTGAGGGTTATACGGACTCCCGGTCTTTCAAGTGAGCAAGGGCGCTACTCAATACTGGTTTAGTACTCAGCCTGCACTGATGTGAATCATCAGCAGAGCGGACAGTTCTCTTTTTTTCTGGATTTGGGTTTTCATTCATTTTACAACTCTCTTTGCTTAACAGAGTATGCATGGTAGATTGCGCCGATCCGAGCAGATAGTGAATTCGTCTCTGTGTATGAGACTTGGACCCATGCTAGTAGGCTTACACTTCTGACCAACCATATTTGCTTAGGGTTACAAAAGTCCACAAAACAGTGTAATTACAAAGATCACAGAGACAACGTCTTAACACAAGTGTAACACACTATATAACGTATATATATATATATATATATATATATATATATATATATATATATATATATATATATATATATCTTCTTCTTTCCTTTCGGCTTGTCCCTTCAGGGGTCGCCACAGCGAATCATCTGCCTCCATCTCACCCTATCCTTTGCATCGTCTTCTCTGACACCAACGACCTTCATGTCCTCCTTCAACACATCCATGAATCGTTTTATATATATATATATATATATATATATATATATATATATATATATATATATATATATATATATATATATATATATATATATAAAACTATGCACATATAACTGAGCTGTGAAGAAGGAGGGGCACATTCAGTCTGTCGTTTGTAAACAATGGACACAACATCATTACGTCAGCGTACTACATAGGTACATCTAAACTCAAAATTTGACTTAAAAAAAAAAAAAAAAAAAAAAAAAAAAACGTAAAATCGGAAAAAAAAATACGTACAACGGATGAACGTAAGTTGGGGAGCGTCTGTAGTCTCGAGTGAACATACTTCTGTTTGGTATTCTTTTTCAATTTAACACAAAGATTTTTTTGCAAATCATATCAGCAGCAGCAACCTGTGTGTTAAGAAGACTTAGAATTATTAATATGAATTTCTTTTTCACAAGTTTGTGCGGAACCTTATGACACCTTTTATCAAATGCACTGCTGGTTAACAGATCAAACCCATTGGACTGCAGTGTAGTCTGAACATTTTATAGTGGAAGAGATAACAATCATAGAAAATCTGACTTTTTTGTACAAAGCAATTAAAGAGGCATTTTGTTCGACAGAAATCACGATATAATTGCTTTTTTCCTGTCAGACAGCAGAAAGGAAATACCATTGCATTCTCCTTCTTTTCATTGCATATGCAACAAAAGAATTCTGAATCTGCTGTGACTTTTTTTCTCATCAAACCTCACTCCATGTTGTTTTTTTTACTGCCTGGGCCATCATATGATTCTACATATGTGTAAATACATAACTGTCTTGTGTACACAGAAGTAATTCAAACATGTAAGTAAACTTTGCTCTACTGCTTCAAATTCAACTGATTAATTTGGACTCGAAAATTTAAACTTGGTGCCGGCATAATGTTTAGCACTTCAACCTCACAGCAAAAAAGTCCTGGGTTTGAACCCTGTACAAATCATCAGTGTTTCTAGGTGGAATATGCCTGTTTTTCCTGTGATTGATTCTCTAGGTATAATACTTTCCTCCCACAGCCCAAAGACATATATCTATATATAATGTAATATAATATATAACCTTTGAACTGGTGTTGGTTGGGATGGACTCCAGCCTTCCGTCAACCCTTATAATGAATAAAGCTGATTGGAAAGTGAAATGAAATTAAAACTAAATGCACATGCAAAATTTTGGCAACATACTGTCCATACTAAAGAGGAAGAAGCCTCGGCCATTTTCATGAGTCTGATTGCAAATCTTCTGCACATCATGTGCGTGTTTAAAAATAAATAAATAAATAAATCATTCACCATGCTTAGAGTGGCCATACAAGAGGTCTCCAAATAAATCAGATTTCTGAGGAACATAAGCTTTATTTCTTCACTGATCGATTTTAATAAAGATTCAATTCATGAAAACAACAACAAATATTGCACATTCCATTTTCTATACAAAAAGACAGTTTAAGAACCCAAATGTACTTATATTTAAATAGATCCAATTTATAATAAACAGATAAATAGATTCAGAAACAAAACACTATTTAACTATTAACTATTTAATACTATAAACACTATTTAATCTGTATTATATAAGAAAGACATCTCAGGAGACAGCATCTCAATCAGACAGTGGAGTTCTGATGTTTCTCAAGCATATTGAATTCCCCAAAATACTGGAATTATACTATTAATTTGACGACTCCAAAGCTAATTAAACATGTGATAAAACAGCCTACATCCTGCATACACATCTCAAGGCTACATTAAGGTGTGTGCACTTAATCGTTGGAGCATGAATGTAATAGATAAATAAATAATAAATAAATAGCTCAAAATAATATGACGTGCTCGATCAAGTGCTGTTTTCACTTTACCAGGTAATGAGGTTGAAATTCAAATTTGCAGTGATTTAAATCATCTTTGTAATTTGTGCATGTATGTGTATGAATATGATTATGAGTTACAGTCTTTGTGCAAATACTTTAATTATCTCAACAATGGTGCGCTCTGATTGGCCCGCCTACTTCTAAGATATCAGTTCATGTCCTATGAGAACTGTGAGTACAGAGAAACTATTATGCGTTTTGACAAAACCTACTCTATTCAAAAGCAAAACTTCAAAAATAATAATAATAAAAAAAAAAATCCAGACAATTTACAATGAAAGTATTTGATAGTAAGAGAGTTTTTTCTTTCAAGAATTATAATTTGTTTATTCATAAAAAAATAATAATAATAATTGATGTTCACATAATTAAAGCACTTAATCCTACTAGGGTTGTGGGAAAACTGGAACCTATCTCAGCCATCCCTGAACAGTTCATCAATCCATCACAGGACCAGCCCATGTACAATCATTGACACTCCTACTTGGGGAAATCTGGAACATCCAGTTAACCCAATGATTCTGAAATAGCGGGGCGTGCTATGATGCTGGTGTGTGTGTGTGTGTGTGTGTGTGTGTGTGTGTGTGTGTGTGTGTGTGTGTGTGTGAGATGCTGGGGGAGCGCGTGTGACCCAAAACCACATTAGATTGGACTTTGTCTCAATAAACACTGTTTACTGCTCTTTATAATATTTTTAATGTAGAAACATGTACTTTGTTTCCTTTTTGAATTAAGTGTAATTGCACCTCCGCTCCACTGGTTGGCAGTGTCACTCTCATTGTTGCTCTATGGTGTAGCGGTTTTTTGCACGACAAAACGATATGAAGTGCAGTAAGAAATCCCTTAAGAAACAATACGGAAAAAAAAAAAATTCTAACAGGAACAAAGAGAAAGGTGGAAAGAGACAGAGATATTAAGACATAAATACTGTGAGTTGAATGAGTTTAAATAGGAATGTTTTTATGTTTTTTTTTTTTTTTTTTTTTTTTTCAGGCACTTTGGTGCACTTTAAATCTTTTCAATTACACATTAAAAAACAATGTTAATGAAGTTTTTCTTAATTGTAAGTTGAACTATATTTCTTTCTTTTTTGTTTTCAATGTTAAAAAAGATACAATGTTACATAGCGGTGTACTAATAACAAATTTATAGACAAATAATACTATTTATAGTTGCTTGCGGGTGGTGGGGTGGTGGAATGTTTTTTTTTTTTCCTTCCTGGGGGTGGGGGTGGGAGGTTGTGTGTGCCACAGAAACTAATTGAGAAGACTGAGTTAGTCGAATGTGTATGTCTATGGACTATGCGAGGAAATCAGAGTACCTGGAAAGATCCCATACAAACACGGAGAAAGCAAGCAAACTCCAAGCAGAAGTGTGATTCCTGGGATTGGGACTCAGACCCAGGACCTTCTTCCTGTGGGGTGACTGTGCTATTCACTACATCGCTGTGCTTTCCATCACATAGATTACAAAGAAAAAATATTGAATAATTAAAAATTTCTATATAATAATAATAATAATAATGATAATAAAACTATATTTCTTGGTTTTATATCCAGTGGATGTGCACATAATTAAAACTGTTGTTTCACTCAGTCATTTTGTACATGGCTGATATGTGAATCACTATGAACTTATGTTACTAATTCTATTACCTTCAATTCCTTACTTTTTATAAAACCCTCTTTAAGCCTGTTATACTCTTTTTGCATTGTACTGTACATTTCTTCTCTCTTGCCATTTCTTGTCAGTGGAATTCGTGAGCTGAGAGTTCCCTCCAAATGCCATGGGTCATAAGTCAAACATATGCAGCATGTATTACAATTTATTACTCCACATTTGCCTTGAGAGTTTGCTCTCTTGACAAGCTTAAGTAAATCATGCTTGCTGTTCTAAAATGGAGACAGTGCTGTGACTAGGCCTGGCCTTCCTGCTACACAAGCTCTCGCACCCTGAAACAGGATTGGCTGCAGCCCTCGAGGTTGTCACAATCCCAGAAGGCAGTGGGCTCAGTGTTACTGATATGGCAAACTAGGCTCAACAGCAAGGCAGGTATTTATAGAAAACATATGCAAAAGGCCTGATAGTACCCCTTACTCCATGGGAGAGCCTGTGACAGGTAAATACGGATGGAGAGTGCTGCCGAGGTCTAGAACGAATTTAATCAATGAAAGGCACCTCATTTCTTCATTTCATTTGAATATGGTGGACGGCAGCATATAAATATGTTCATTTTCCCCTCCCCAGCATATTTTTTATTCTTGAAGGCTCATTATTTTGTGAGGTGTAAAATAGAGACCTCAGGCCCTGGCCTTCAAAACTGAGTTGTATTAATCAAAATTCACCCACTGCTACCCAAAGTTTTCTATTACAACACCAAGGACTCGCACCTAGAAACTAAAGACGTGGAACTATTATGAGTACACATTTCCATCTGCTCACATATAACAATTTGCTTGATTTGTCTGAAATTTTTAAAACTTTAAGGAATTATTTTTCGCCTATTACAGATGGAAAATAATTGTAAATTCTTTATGTATAATTCATGTTATGATCCTTAGGGCCCGCTGTTCCTCAGTGTTTGATCTTTGGAGTAAATTATGGCACTCAACCCAGGGGCTGTTAACAAGAAAACAAGCAAACTCAGTAACTAAGACATGAATTTCTTGATATATGTGTTACATTTCTATTCTTCAGGACACAATTCAGCTTAACAAATGTAAAGCCGAAACACTCACTGTGAAATTCCTCATGTGTGTCACATGTATATACACTAACTGACTCATTTCTCAGACTACTTAATCCTACTACTGTATTACAGTTGCAACAATGCTGAAGCCTATCATTGCCATCATTGGGCAAAGGCGATATACAACCTGAACAGTTTGCCAGACTATTGCAGCGTAAATGTACACACACCTACTCACATTCACATCTAGGGTTGATCTGGATCAGCCATTCAGCCTACTGTGCATGCTTCTGGACTGAGGGAGGAAATCGGAATGCATAGAGGAAACCCTTATGAGCACAGTGAGAAGAAGCAAACACCCCACAAAAAGGCTTGAACCTGGGAATTAAACCCAGTTATTCCTGCTGCGAGCCAAATATGCTAACCACTGTGCCACTGTGCCACCCTGAAGATTTGATTATAGACTCAAAATGTCAAGAAAGAGAACTTTTATTTATTCATTTTCTGAACCACTTTATCCTAATTAGGGTCATAGGGAGGCTAGTGCCCATCTAAGCCAACTCTGGACAAGTGGGAGGTACACCCTGGACAGCTCGCGAAGCCATTGCATTGCATTTTCTTTTGAAATTTTTCTGTCTATATTTGTTCTAAGAAATGAAAGCTATTCATTGTAAGAAACTACCAAGGAACTGAAGATCTCATACATGATGTACACTATACCCTTAACAGAACACTGCAATCCGGATCTAACCAGGACACAAAGAGAAGTCTGAGACCTCGGTGGACAACCTAGCAACAAGACAAGTACATCAGAGTCTCCAATTTGAGAAACAATCAATTGATATAGCCTCAATTGCCAGCTTCATTAAATAGTACCTGCAAAACACAAGTCTCAACTTCAACAGTGAAGAGGTGATGCCTGGATGCTGGCCTTCATGAGGTGCACAGAAAAAAATCTTATATGAGACTACTCATTGAAAAGAAAAAAAATTAAGATGGACAGGAGATCACAATATCGAACGGAGGAATTTGTAAAAACCTCGTGGTGTTTGGACCACAAAGAAGAACATTTGTGAGGTGTGGAACAAACGAAAATATGATGGAACGGTGTTTGCCCAAGCATGGTGGGGGAAAATATGATGGACTGGGGATGGTTTGGCTGTGGTGAAGTGGATGTTTTGTACAGGTAATAGGATTCTGGAAGAAGGAGGTTAATCACTCCATTTTACAACAGTATGCCATACCCTGCAGATGGTACTCTACTGAATCAACTTTCCCCCCCAACAGGACAATGACCTAAAACGCTCCAAAGTATACAATAACGTTTTAGTGAAGAAGTAATCAAATGGTATTTTGTCAACGTTGGACTGGCCAGTATGCACATATAACATGACAAGATTAATTCAGATTTTCTATGGTTGATTTCAAAGTAGTCCATCACTAGTACACTTTCGTAACAAGAATTATTTAATCAATTAAACTTTCCTGAAACAAAAGAGATGCACTTTGTATTCTGCCATGTACACCCCTTTACAAAAAAAAAAAAAAATGTCTTTTTTGTAATTATGAGCTGTAACATAATATATTATATAAGTCTGCAAATTTTATTCAATAAATAAAGACTAAATAAGAAATAAGAACAAGGAATAAGGAATTTCTTTTCTTCAGATTTTTGCAAACATTCAAATCTCTTGGTTAGACTTGGTTGAAGTTTCTTGCATCTGCAAACGTCCAAATTTATCAACTCGTATCTGACAGCCTCCAAAAGTTCAGTGGTGTTACTAAACTTTCGTCCAAGTATTTATGCTGGATGTATGATCAGATGTTCTCTATTGGGTTCAAATCTGTCCCAGCCAGAACAGGAGCTTGATGCCATTCTTGACTACTCAAGCTTTGGTGGCCTTGGCGATGTGGCTCCAAGTTCATAGTCTTATAACAAAAAAATTCTTGATTTCAATTAACAGTCATTCAGACAAATCACCAACATTAACTGGTAATGATGTATTCTTGGCTGTTACATATTTTTGCTGTTATACCTGCAAATATGTCATTTCAGTGTTGGCTCAGTTGTTTTGCCCAGGAGTGTAGATCACACCTACATGTGAAGGCTCCTGTCCTATTCACACACTTAACACAAATGATGCCTTTTTTGAGATTTCTTCCTCTTGCCAGAGATATAACAACACCTGTTTCCTGTCAACATTAGTCAACATCTGCTTTAAAGGTGCAGTCAGACCCGCATCTGTATAATGTTTTCTGTCTGAAACAGTGGTTTCAGGGGACAATCCTGGTGGGAGGTATGAATACACTTTTTAATAAAATGCCAATCCATCACAAGATTCCGGTGCACTTATTTTTGCACATTCACATATGCTTGCAATTTATCACATATACAAACAACTCGAAGAAACCAGGGAACCCAGAAGAAATCCATTTTGGCATAAAGAACATTAATAACTTTATACAGATAGTAATTCTGAGCTTTAAGGAACCAATGGAGCAGTTAGACAGCATTGCAAAACACCCACTGTACCAACGTAATGCACGGTATGAGTCAACTCGTAGGCAATTTAAAAAAAATCCAAAAAGTAAAGCTTTTTCGTCCTATTGCAAATTCTCTATGTGAACCGCAAGATTAGCTCAGTGATTTTCAAAACTGCACAACTAAAATAATGTTTCTTTCCAGCTTTAACTGAGACACTGTTGAATAAATTGTATAAACTAAGTAAAATTTTGTGTTGGTGTTTGCTAACAGTGCATGGGATGAAAGCAGTTCTTGGCAGTGAAACACTGCTTTGATCCACCTTCGCAGGTTTAGCATCATCTGTTTGTGAGGAGAAAAAAAACAAGCCAGTGCATCCTATAGGCACCACAACACCCACTTAAAGAGCAAAGGTGAATACTTTCAGTTATGCAACCATCCCTCAGACGCCAACAACACTCCTGCTGTTTATCAACTCTTAAAGAGAGCTGGAAGACAGAGGTAGAGGAAAAAATGATGATGCTGAGGGGGGGAAAAAAAGGACAGAGCAAATTGAAAGTTGTAAAAACTTTGCGATAGAAAGAGCCTTGACCCCTGGGCACTCTCGTCGGTGCGGAGGCATTGCTGTAATCAATACGCACTCAAGGGAAAGCGAGCAGGCCACGGACCTTTCGTTCCCTGCCATGCCGCAAATAATGCCAGACGCTGGTTTGTTATTTTCCAGACGGTGAGAGAACAAGCAGACGAGCGGCGGAGCGTGCAGGTGCCTCGTTCTGGGAATACTTCACAGCTATGAAATAAACAGACAAAAAACAAAAAAAGTATGTCCAAAGATGAGTGATAAACAATCAGGCAGTATATGCTTCTGATCTGCTGTAGGCAACAATCTCAAGAAAACATTCAGACAGTGATATTTCAGAATACTGTAAACGAGTTTAGTAATGCAAAGTCTAAATGAATAAATAACGCTACAGCTGATGCAGACAAAGAATAACAGAGGCATGTATTAAATGTTTGGTTCTCAATAATCCTCCAGGTTTTATGTCAAAAACTATTAAATGGCAAATAATATTTCTTGCACTGCCTGAAGTAATTATCCTTTTTTTTTTTTTTTTTTTTTTTTTTAGTTAATACGTATATCAATCATTTTATTAACAGAATGTGTGTTTGCACCCAAGTGAGAATAGTCATATTGCAAGATCCAACTAATTACATGTGACAAGTTTAGGGTTTGGATTGGGATCTTTGTGTGAATAGCATTGTTGGCAGTGAATTACTGGCACATATCCTCTCTCTTGGAGGTGCTACATGCACCCGGGTGTAAACAGATACATTGCCGATCCACCCCGGGTACAAATAACTTTCTTGGCTAACATCCTGGGAGCAAAAACAGCATCTGCATTTTCTAAAATTCTTTTTGTTAACAAAGTTTGTACAGAAAGATAGAAGGGACAGTGGTGGCCTGGTGGCAGGGTGCAGGATTAATGATTCCAAGGTGGGGTTCATGCCCCACTGTAAATGGGTTGTCACTGTTATCTCCCCACTGTAACAAAAAGGTTATCAAAGGCCAGGCTTGTCTCTGGTCTATGGTGACAGGCATGTAAAATAACCATTGCTGATGTTTGACAAGAGTAGGCAGCATGGCATGTTTATGGCCCGGTGTGCCGTCCAGGGTATACGCTAGCCTCTCCCAGAGTTGGCTGATTCACCGCAACCCAAATTAGGATTCTTTAAATGAATGAGAGCGATCCAAGTAGTAAAGTTTTTAAATTTGGCTGGAAGATGATGTATGTGACCCTACAGCACCAAATTTACTGCAGGAGCTTTCTCGTTCACCGTTCAGCGTTCCAGTTACACTCAATAGCATATTAATGTGTTGTCCACTGCATACGTAATAAAAGTACTGACCAAATTAAACTCAAAGTTTCAGAATGCAGTGCATCTAGCAGCTGTAATGGTGACGGCTCATGGCTGAATGATGATAATGATGGCTGAAGCTTTGAAAGCTGATCTCTTTGGGAAGGGTGTTCAGTAGAAGAGGCGAGAGAACCAGGAAGACTAGCGCACTAAAGTGCTGCTCCATTACGCTTTTTTCAACTTTAGGTAATCACCCCCGTAGCTACCATAGCGCGCTCGGAGCTCACGCACCATGTTCGCCCACATAGTAAAGTTTTCCAGGCAAGGAATTTGCTCAAAGTTAAGCCTAAATGAGCTATATATAGCACACAGACTTGTGTGAGACTGTATGTGTTGTACTTGAGTGTCAATGTCACAGATAAAAATAGACACTTAGAGGAGTTTTGAACATTTAAAGTCCATAATGATCATTCATGCCTGTGCATGAATACAATATACTGTATAAATTTATAAAACAACTCCACATACATTTCACTGTAATAGATTATTAGTTCTACTGTGCAGTTTATTTTATAACTAACTGTCAGTATAATTTTGTGTATAATATTATTCAGTATGAATGTTAATGTAATTAGTCACAATGAACACTGGTTAAACATTTGCCTTAATACATTTTTTCTGTATGCCTATACCTGATTATTTTTAAAATTATTTATTTAACACCAATGTTATGAAGTGGTTATTCCCAGAGGCCTACAGCGGTCACTCAATTACTAAGAGTTCTAATATCTCTGTTTCCCTGCTGTTGAAATACACTTGCTTTTAGAATACCTGAAATTTTCACCATTTACTCATTTTAGAGTGTTTGCAAAAATATCATGGAGGAGGCCCATACCATAACTATATCTCTTAGGTAATCCTGCTTTTCGTTGTTAGAGGAGCACCCCTGTTCACCAAATCCTGGCTACGTGGGTGGTAATGACAAAATTATCTTCTGTCCCACGGGCCTCACTATCAACAGGTAGTTGAATGTCATTGCGAGAAATGTCAGGAACTGTTAATTCATATGTTGAAAGATATTTAGAAAAGTTTAGAAAGTCAAGTAAGATGGAAAAAACCTTGCATTTCACTGTAATAATAAATACTATTTTGAGCATCTTTTGGATGGATTTTCTGATTTTTCTTTTTATGGAACGAACAAAGAGCTATCCCTTTCAGATAATTTGGGTGCCAATGGTATAATGGTTAGTGTGCCGAACTTATGATTAACCGATTATGAGTTCAAATCACAGTTATACTCCGATCATGCTATGGCTCTTGGGCAAGGTCTTGAGCCTCTGTCCACCCACCAGTACAAACGCAACCTGGAAGGACTAGCAGCACATCCAGGAGGAAAACTTGTCTTTGCTTCAATTTGTAAAAACTGTGGTAAACAGCTGCTTTGATGATGAGACAACAGACTTACTTTCAGCATCTGATTCTGATAAATAGTGTTATGTCCTTAAGGACCACCTGCGTGCCACGCTTATCGAAGGTAACTGGAAGAACCTCATAGTTACATTAATAGGAATTGGATGTTGGTAATGTGGGTGACATTGTGGTGTAGTGGTTTGCACTTCTACCTCACAGATATATATCGGCGATTGTGTTTCCATGTGGCATTAGCATGTTCTTCCCAACTTTCTGTGGGTTTTCATTTTCTTCCAACCCTCAAAATACATGCATGTTAGTTTAATAGCCTGTCTTAAAAGTATGAATCTGAATGGTTTTCTATGTATGTTGGCCATGTATGAGTTTGGCACACTGTCTGCATTATACCCCCCTTTGCCTACAGTTAGCTTATATCAATTTGGGCCTATCCATGAACCAAATAGGATTAGTTGGTTTACCAAATGAATAAAATAATGATGATTATGGTCATGAGATGATGATGATGATGATGATGATGATGATGATGATGATGATGATGATTTCTTCGTGGCGGGGTTTGCGTCTCCTAATGATCGTAAGGGTTATGTTGTCAGGGGCATCATGCCCCTGGTAGGGTCACGCAAGGCAAACAAATCCGAGGTGAAGGTCCTAACGAAGTGCAGTTCAAAAGAGCCCTCTGAAGAAAATCACAGGACACAGTTTCCCTTGCCTGTACGTGACTCACCGAGGTCGTCCTGGAGCCAGGCCTGGAGTCAGGCCTAGCCTGAAGAGGAGATGTGGGTGTGCCCTCCCACGGATGCACTTCCTGTGGGAGGGGCTGCATGGGTCAGATGCAGTGTGAGTTGGGTGGCAACCAAAGGCATGGGTTCTGTCAGACTGATCTTTAGCTATTAACTCTGATTCCTGGGATATGGAATGTTACCTCTCTTGCAGGGAAGGAACCTGAGCTGTTGCGTGAGGTGGAAAGATACAGACTAGATATAGTCGGACTCACCTCATCGCATGGCTTTGGCTCTGGAACCACCCATATCGAGAAGGACTGGACCTTATTCCATTCTGGATTTGCTCATAGGGAGAGACGGTGAGCCAGTGTGGGCATCCTTGTTGCCCCCTCACATGTTGGGGTTCTTCCTGGTTGACCAATGAGTAGCTTCCTTCTGCCTTTGGATGCAAGGACGGGTCTTGACTGTTGTTTGTGCTTATGCACCAAATGACAGTTCAGAGTTCCCACCCTTTTGGAGTCTTTAGGGGGTGTTTTGGAGAACGTGCCCTCAGGGTACTCACTCATTGTCCTGGGAGACTTCAATTCCCATAGTGTGACCTGGAAGGGTGTGATTGGTAGGTGTCTCCAGTCTGAACCCGAATGGTGTTTCATTGTTTGACTTCTGTGCTCATTACGATTTGTCCATCACGAATACCATGTTCGAACATAAGGGTGTCCATAAGTGCACTTGGCACCAGGACATCCTAGCCCACAATTTGATGATCGACTTTGTAGTTGTGTCACCAGACATGTTCTGGACACTTGGGTGAAGAGAGGAGCTGAGTTGTCAACTGACACCACCTGGTAGTGAGCTGGCTCTGATAGCAGGTGAGGCCACCCTCCAGACCTGGCAGGCCCAAGCGTGTAGTAAGGGTCTCCTGGGAACATTTTGTGGAGTCTCCTGTTAGAGGGGCCTTTAACTCCCACCTCTGGCAAAGCTACAGCGATGTCTCGAAGGAGGCGGGAGACATGGAATCCAAATGGACCATACCTTGTGCCTCCATTGCAGAGGCAGCAGCCCATAGCTGTGGCCAGAAGGTCATTGGTGCCTGTCGTGGCGGTAAGGGAGCCATCCAGCTGAAAAAGGAGGCCTATTGGGTCTTATTGGCCTGTGGAACTCTTGATGCAGCAGACAGGTACCAGCAGGCCAAACGTGCTGCAGCTCGAGCTGTCACCAATGCAAAATCTCAGGTGTTGGAGAAGTTTGGTGAGGGTCTGGAAAGCGATTATTGATTGTACCTCAAAAAGGTTCTTGACCACCATCCGATGCCTCATGAGGGGGGAAGCAGTTCTTCACAAATACTGTCTACAATAAAACTGGGAAGCTACTCACCTTGACTGGGGATGTTGTCGGGAGGTGGAAGGAATCCTTCGAGGGCCTCCTCAATCTCACCAACACACCCTCCGTGGAGGAGGAAGACCCTGAAGGTTTGGGTGGGGATGGTCCACCCATCACTGTACCTGTGGTCTCGAAGATAGTCAAAAAGCTCCTCGGTGGTCGGGCTCCGAGGGTGGATGAGATCCACCCTGAATATTTCAGGGCTCTAGATGCTGTAGGACTGTCTTGGTTGACCTGTCTCTTCAACATTGCATGGACATTGGGGGCCATGCCTCTGGATTGGCAAACCTTGGTGGTAGTCCGTCTTTTCAAAAAGGGGAACCAGATGGTGTGTTCCAATTATCGTGGAATCACACTCCTCAGACGACCCAGGAAAGTCTATGCGGGCTGGTGGAGAGGAGGATCCGACAGAAAGCTGATCCACAGAATCAAGAAAAACAATGTGGTTTTGTCCTAGCTATGGGGCAGTGGTGGTCTAGTGGTATAGGGTGCTGGATCGCTGATCCAAAGGTTGGGGGTTCGAGTCCCACTCTCCACAAGGTTGTCACTGCCCCCCCCCCCCCCCCCAGTGCGCCTAACTGGGTTATCAAAGGCGGGCCATGTCTCTCACTGTCTATGGTGAGAGGCATGTAAAAGAACCATTGCTGACATTCATAAAGAATAGGCTGCAAAGTCGTCAGCATGTTTCTGTCCCTTGCTAAAAGGGTTGTGACAGGAAGGGCATCCGACATAAAAACCTCTGCCAAATCAAACATTTGAATCAGATGATTCGCTGTGGCGACTCCCGAGTAAAAGGGGAAAAGCCAAAAGGAAGAAGACATGGCACTATTGACCAACTCTATACCCTCTACAAAATCCTGGAGAAGGAATGGGAATTCGCTTAATCTGTCCACACGTGTTTTGTGGATTTAGAGATGGCTTTTGACAGTGCCCCTTGGGCTCTCTTGTGGGGTATGCTCTGGGAGTACTGCGTTATGAACCCGTTGCTACGGGCTATTCAGTTGCAGTATCACCAGAGCCAGAGTTTGGTCCACATTAGTAACAACAGGTCAAATTAGTTTCAGATGAGAGTTGGAGTCCACCAAGGAAGTCCTTTGTCACCGATTCTGATCATAATTTTTATGGAGGGAATTTCTAAGTGCAGTTGAGGTGTCAAGAGGTTCTAGTTTAGTGGCCATTGGATCTCATCTCTGCTTTTTTGTGGACGACATTGTCCTTTTGGCTACATCAATCCAGGACCTCCAGCTCTCATTGGAGTGATTTGCAATTGAGTGCGAAGTGGCCTGGATGAGAAGCAGCACCACCAAGTCCTAGGTCATGGTCCTCTGCCAGAAAAGGGTAGAATGCACCCTCCGGGTCTAGAATGAGGTCTTGCCCCAAGTGGAAGAGTTCAAATATATTGAGGTTTCTCGGAGTGGGACATTGACAGGCAGATTGTTGCAGCCTCTGCTGTATAGCGGAGCCTGTACCAGTCCGTCATGGTGAAAAGGGAGCTGAGCTGCAAATCAAAGCTCTCAATTCACCAATCAATTCCAACCCTCACCTGGCCAAGAGCTTTGGGTAGTGACCAAAAGAACAAGATTGCAAATACAAACAGCTGAAATGAGCTTCCTTTACCGAGTGGTGGGGCTCTACCTTAGAAATAGGGTGAGAAGCTCAGCCATCTTGAGGGTGCTTGGAGTAGTTTAGTCTGGTTAGAATGCACCGCTTACACCTCCCTGGTGTGGTGTTTCGGACAGGTCCAACCGGGAAGGTCTCTCAGCTGGTTTTGGAACACCTCGGTGTCCCTCAAGAAGTGCTAGAAGAAGTGGCTGGGGAGAGGGACATATGGACCTCACTCCTTAGGCTTCTGTTCCCACGACCCGACCCTGGGCAGAAGGTGATGTCAATTTTTGTACTGTAAGGTATAATGTACTATATGTATGTTTGTACATAGTTTTTACCCACTGGTGACACAGGATTTTTTAAGACTCAGACTAGTTACTGTATTTGGTATACGATTTATTATATTTTATCCTTTTTAAATAATTTTTGAAGTTCTAACTAAACACTAACTTGTACAATATGTAGTGCAAAGTTTGTAAACATTTAACAGTATAACAATGACTCATAGGAGATTAGTTCCATAACACCCTCAGACATTTCCTCAAAGATTTACATAGATCTTCATAGGCAGCACAACACAGTCTCCACAGGAGACATAAAATGAACAGCAATATGAAAAAACCCCAACAACTATAACTACAGTTTATATCAGGATACATATGACCAAAGATCCCATTGTTATTTCTATGGAACAGCCAATCGAAATCATGCCCCACGTTTATGAGCAGCACCATTAAAAGACAATACAGAATCGTTTTCATGTTTATTGTTTTATAATTTAATCTTGTGGAACATTGTCATTTCTGTTATCACTTAGCAGAGCTATTAACCACTCTTTCCTCAATAGCCTCATTTTTATTTTAAGTTAATAAGAAAAAGAACATGGATTTTCATATTTCTACCATAAAGCCATTCTTCTTGAAAAGTTTCCTGCAAGAGTTATAGTTTTTCCTCATCCTATTACTAGCTAATGACAATGGAGACGGCTTCTAAAAGGATAAACAATATAAAACATGGATTATAAGAGAGGACATCCAGGAATAGAATTACAGGGATCCCTCACTTTCTGTAGTTAATGGGGACCGAGATCCCCCTCGATCGCCAATTTCCACAAAGTAGGATTGACCCCCTGACTGACGTATACTGATATACATGCATACGTACATATATATGTGTGTATAATATCAATAATTACATATTATACGCCAGAAATGCTTATAATAACAATTGAACATTCAAAAATAATGCACACAGTGGAAATAAAATTTAAATACACACACTCAGATGCGCACCTCACATAAAAGTGTAAGTAGTTTTGGTGGGGGGTGGGGTGGGGTTGTTTTTTGTTTTTGTTTGTTTGTGGGGTTTTTTCTTTTCTTTTTCTTTTTTTTGCATAATTGCCCGTGTTTTGTGGCATTTTCCTTAACTTTTTCCCTATTTTTCCTTAATTTCCTTTTTTTTTTTTTTAATATTTTTGAAAAACCCACGATGCACTGAAGCCGCAGAAACTGAAGCACGAAGTTGCGAGGGATCACTGTACTTACTGAATATCATTCAATAGTACAACCATTTCACTCAGAAGACTTTTTACATCAATTTCACCAAAATTCAGATATGTTACACTGTTTCACCCAAAGCCAGATATATTTCACTTTCACCCTAAAGCAGACATTTTTCTACACAATATATGTACACAAATTCTGATTTATTACATGAATTTCCCCCAAATCCAAACTTACAACAGTAATTTTACCCCAAATCAAATTATTACACCAATCTCACCCAAAACCTGAATTTTTAATTTGTTATATCATATTTATTAAATCAGTTTCATCACCCTAGAACCACCCAAACCATCCTTTTTTCCATGCATTTACAGGGATCTCTCGCTACTTCGCGTTACAATTCATGCGGCTTCAGTGCATCACGTTTTTTTTTTTTTTTTTTTTTTTCAATTTTCATCGAATTAATAAAATAAGGAAATTCAGGAAGAATGGGGGAAAGTTAAGGAAAATGCCACAAAAAACAAGGCCAATTATGCAAAAAAAACAAACAAACAAACAAACAAAAAAAAACCTTAATCTTCCATCAAAACTAGTTACATTTTTGTGAGGTGCGCATGTGAGTGTGTGCACGTGCTTCTGCCTGCGTGCGCACGTGCACGTCTGTATGTGTGTGTATTTATATTTTATTTACATCTTATGCATTGTTTTTTAATGTTTAATTGTTATTATAAGCATTTATAGCTTGGAATATGTATTTGTTGATATTATATACACATATGACACGTATGTATATGTCATTAAGGGGTGCAAGGTGGGGAGAGTGATCCTACTTCACACAATTCAGCAGTCACGTGGGGATCTCGGTCCCAATTAACCACAGAAAGTGAGGGATCCCTGTATATGAAAACACACGCTTATCCCATCAATTTCACCAAAATCTCGACTTTATTTCATCCCCCACGCCAGAGGTGATGCTTCATTATAGAATACACCCCTGAATTCGTTGTTGCTATTTGTAGGTATTATAATTTGCCCCTGAATGCAATTTTTTAAGCAAATGTCAGTGTCACATTCATGTAATATGGTATATATTTGATTAATTATTGGCCTAAAGACAATCCTATTAGGGTCGTGGGGAGGCTG